>BNCR01000006.1:24905675-25478175 GCA_014656515.1 Oryzias celebensis | reverse complement strand
ATTTCATAGCACGTCAGGTCACATGAACTGTTCATTTCTTCTTGAACCTTGTCTTGCCAGTTCTTGATGCCTCTTTCTTTATCAGTACCTGATAAGATAAAAAAAGATACAGTAGCACACAGTTAGCTAGTAAAAATGACTGTGTTTGTTTGAAAGAATAAAATCCGTCTTACCGGGAATTGTATTATCCAGGATAAATCCAAAAAATCCCCCGATAAACATGTTTGTGGTAAAGAGCACCACAATCACTTGGTCCAACTCCTTTATTCCTTGAAACGTAGAACATTATAAATAATGTTAGTCTTCATCTTCTGTATTGTCTATTCAGCTGGTCTTCTACCTGACCTTTTTTGGATAAATGACACTAAACTTAGTGATCTAAACCCTAGAAGACACTTTCATACCCTCAATCTGTCCAAATAGAATACTAATCCTAGTTTAGCAGGTACTTCACCTTCATTGAATAGTTGCTCCACTGCGTACTTCAGTATACTTTTATCTGTGAAACACAACAGTTTTCTGTTGTTTATTTCTAGTGACCGGTTTTTAACAACAGACTAAAGCTCTTTTTGTGTCTTTTCATGTACAGGCAGAACTTATCTGCCAAATAAAGATAGGTCTTTAGTTGTTGATAAATCCTGTGATCAAGGGTTGCTCAGTGATCTGGTAACACGTTCTCACAGTTGTTGCCAAAGGCCAAAACTGTTCAAAGACTTGGCATCTTTTCAAGAATGTTCAGAACTAAAACAAATGTGAAAAAATTAAAAGGAACAGGGATACCAACATCATACGAATGCGAGATGGGCTATCTTTAAGTTTTGATTAACTTAACCCTTTAACATCAGAACTGTTCATGGCAACACACATTCTTTGATCTATCATAACCCTGCTATTACGCATTCAATGACACTGAAGCAGAGAGATCAGCTTAGCACCAACATGCAATGCATTACTAAAGTAAAGTGTTGTATTCCACAGCAAAGCTACTATTCTCTGAGACAAAATTCAGCTAATTTACGTTAACTTGTGTAAATACTTCACTACTGTGAAGTGTTGCATATCAGTGCATGCAAGGCTGCTTTTCTCCGTTTTATAGTCTGTTGTAATTAGGTTAATTGTGTACATGGTTTAAGAATTTCAGTGGTTGAAATAATGTAAACACTGGAGTTAAAGCTCTGGTGTTAAAGGGTTAAACTGGGATGGCCAGATTGTTGACGTAGAATGGTTGGCCTCTGATTGAAGATCGCAAGTTTATTTCCTGCCTCGCCTATTTATCTTGTCGGCGTCGGTTTTAAGCAGCAGAGTCGCCATCAGTGTGTGTGTGAATGGATGAATGTGACTGTAAAACGCTTTGGGCCTTAAATCAAAGTACAAAAAAGTATATTAGTAAGGTTATGAGATACATTTAAACTAATGTTTACAAAAGACAAAATGAAAATGATACTGTACAATGGCATCTTGTGGTTATTGACACTTATCACCATCAGTGGTCCAGCACATACTGGATTTTCGGCGTGGAGAACTTCTGTATGATAGTATGTTTTCAGGAGTATAACCAGGGCTCTAGACTACATTTTTGCACTGGTTGCACCAATGCGCCTAACTTTTTTTCTTAGGTGCACCAGCACGAAAGTATAGTCCACCTACCGTTTGACCACATTGCATTTAATTCTGCAGTTTTACATGGTCACTTTCTTGTTTAATTGGTGTCAATATTGGCATTAAGACTTTCAAATGATTAACTTACAAACTGGTAAACGTAAATCCCTTTATTCAAAACGCAATAATGATAAATTACATTACCATAAAGTTAGTAATGTAATATATACATATAAGCTTAAAACTGATTTTCTGAGTATTTCTTGATTCAAATAAGAACCTGCAGTTTGTAAAAGCCTAAATTTGTGACACCAAGTGAAAGCTAACTACAAAGACTACCTGAGATATCAGCGTGGGGTAACTTCACACGAACAGTCCTGCCCACAGGTGTATTTCTTTTGAACTCCTGCTGCTCTGCAGAAACTTTATTCTAGAAAACACAGGTTTTTGGGTTTCGGCTAAAAACTGCAGAATCATAATGAAAAGACCACTGGGAACGGTTTGGAAACAGATCAAAGTATAGTTAGAATGGGATTTTAAAATGCTTCACAGAGATTAAATTTAAGTAAAAAAAAATCTTTTCAAGGTTTTGTGATTAGTGCAGGGATGAATCCTGTATCGCTTCATAGGTGTGTCCTGAATTCAAACACTCTTTGATAACAGCAGCTATGGTTGGGTTAGCAGTAACAATTATTCTTTTTTTTTAATGCCAAATAAAATGATGGACAAACGTCATCATCCAATCAGTGATGTTACTTCTTTGCTTTTTTTTTTAAACACATCATTTTGATTTCTGAAAATTACTTTTGTTTTTTGAAACATTTCTTTGTTTTTTAAAATTATTTTAGCTTGACAAATTGTGTTATGATTTCTGTTTTTTGTTATTTGTTTTGCTTATTTAATGCCATTGTGATCTTTATGTTTTGCATTGATGGATTTGTTTATGTGATTTAACCTTCAGGGCCACCCTTAAACTGTTGCCAGCATCAGATGGGTGTGCACAGAGTGCGTGCACTCGGACCCAAACTGAACAACTCAGACACGCATGCTAATAAAAAGAAAAAGAAAAAAAAACAGTTCATTTTATTTGACGTTTGTTACATCTGCGCACACATATAGAAAAGAGACTTTCAGTGATTACATTTTTTTTTTACATATTTTTGGGCGCACTGGTGCGACCAAACTGGTCGCATTCTAGATTTTTTTAAGATAAAAAATAAGAAACCCATGCAAAAAAAGCAATAATAGTAGTATATGTAATATTAATAATTATCTTTTTTTTTTTTTTTTTTAGTGCAAGTTAAGTTTTTTTACAGTTTTGCCAGAGGGGAAATTATGCCCAGGGGCGACATATACGTGATTTTGACAAACATACAGGCTTATATATTGGTTGTTTTGCCATAAACATCCATAACAAGTGCTGTAGCTGTGTTTGTGTGTATCAGCATTTGCTACTGACAGTAAAGCAGAAGAAGAAGTGCTGCTCAGTCTGATCAGTCCAAAAAAAAACACGGGGGAGAATGTGATGGTTCTCCTCCTGAACTTTATACTTTTATTAGGTGTGTGCAGGCAGCTACGACTCTGTCAGTCTGCCCCAGGGTAGCTGTGGCTACATCAGTAGCTTACTATCACCAAGCATTAACAAAGAGTGAAAGAATAATCGATACACATTGGAAGAGCTTTGAACATCAAGAAAGAGCAGTAAAATCGTATCCATTAGTATTATTATTATTATTGTTATTATTATTATTATTTGCATTGAGATTGATATTATATTTCTTGTTTTTATTTTCTGCTTTCTTGGACTAATGTGGGACAGCAAGTCTTCAAACTGGGTCACAGAGAAACAGAAGTACCGCTGAGCAAATTTGAGGCAAGGGATGTGAATTTTTATGCGTGCATTGCATTCTGCGCGATTGTAGCATTACGCCAGCTTGGTGGAAGATGTTCAAAAGCGTCACAATTTCTCCGGTGCGACTTACTGTATAAATGTTTTTTTTCTTTTTCATCATTCAGTTTTTGGCCGACATATGCTAGAACAACTTATAGTCAGAAAAGTACAACACATTTACGTTAAATTAAAGGTAAATTGAGCATTTGAACAAATGTCTTTATGTTCTCAAGAAATAAGTTAAAGACCTCAGTTCGTAGTCATGCCTCAAAAGCAGTCGTCAAAATGTTGGGATTTTATTAATGTTTTGCAATTACTCCTGGTTATAATTTTAAAAGTTACATAATGTGTTATGTTTTTTTTATGCTGACAGTTTATTAGACATTACTGCTTTTCTAAGTGCAGTTCACAGGTGAGCAGCACAGCTGATCAAGGGTTAAAATGCAGAAACCTGTTGGCAAAATAAAGGACTGCTGTTTTCTAAAAGTGTGTTGTGAGTACTAACACACAAGCATTGTTGCAGCTGGTAAGCCATAAAAATAAATAAATAAATAAATAAAATAAGTTGTCTCTTTTGTAGAACTGCTTCAGTTACTTGACATTTTGCAGACCTCACTTGGAATTGTTTTCCATTGGAACAAAAATTTTACAAAGTAATTTTTCAATTGTGGAAGCATTACAAACAAAATTCAATTAGCCTGCATAACATTACAAGGACAGACGTCTCAGACCCTTTCAATAAAAACTAACTGTAGCCTCAGCAGAACCATTGAAAAAGATGGGATAAAAAAGACGACAGTTCCCTTAGTCAGAGACAGCCCTTCATGTGACATGTGTACCACCACACAGAATACACACAGAGAGGCTTTGAGCTTGTAAATTCCTGCATGTCCAGTGGCCTGCTTTCATAATACCCTACGGGCAATAAAATGCCTAATGAAGGTGCATCAAATTGAATCAAGCACTCAACGCAGTGCTGACGTAGTTGGCCTATGAACACACTCTTGTCCCTAGCATACACACACAATTCCTGCCAAAAAAGCAGCAGTCAAAAGTTCAAGGTATCCACTGAGTTGACTGTAAGTCTCCCCAGCTTGCATATCTAAGAAGTCTGGATGAGAGTAGTTTGTTTACAAGAAGCACTGACAGGCCTACTCTTGTGTGGAGATATCAGCTGAGTGTTGAGGCTGGGGAAAGACTCTGGGGAAAGAGTGCTTTATCTGATCCCGCCAGATTACAGCTACTGACATGGGGGTTGGCCAAGAGGATTGGGAGGTAAGCAGCCTAGACCTGACAGAACCAGACAAGCCTCATGCCCAGTGGTGAACTCTGGATTAGCACTTTTCTGGGAGACACTCGCATCACATGATTCATAGGATCAACGTCTCCTGTCTGCAGAGAAGGACTATTTCATTGGAAAGATTTCACTTTGATGGGGAATTGAAAGACCCTCCAACCCCTGCGGATCAATAATACATCTAAATTAGGAGCCTGTGGTTGATCAGTGATTGATTACAAGAACTTTTCTTTGTGAAGATAAAATACTTTGATTAGCTGAATTTTAGGATTGATTTGATTCTTTGCATTTGGGAATGAAAAGCAGAACATTATGTGAGGACAAAGGAAACATATCAGACCAGATTTTCTTTCTTTTTCTTTTCTCTCAGTGATGTGATTGTCACATCAAAAAGCAGCAGTACCTCAAAATATATAGATTTAAAATATACAGTACCAATGGCCAATGCCTTATGAAACTAAGATAACACTGAAAAGAGACACTTAAACCTTAGTTACTGGGCTAATATTTCACCCAAAAATATTTGGTATATGCTGGTGTGACCATTGATTTTCTCTATTTGAATTCAGATTTGACTCAATAGTTTAATCCAATGTGTATGAAACATAAACACAAAAAATGTCTCTACAAAAAAATGTTTAATTCCCTTAAATATTGAAAGAAGCCATGGATTAGTGTCCAGTAACATGTCACTTGTTGCTATGACAAAGTTATTAAACTTATAACTTCAGAATTTGGAGACGTGTTGTACTCATGGCATGTTCAGTAACGTGTGTATTACCACATACTTATGGCTCAGAATGTCATTGTGTAAAGCAGTGAGACCAGGAATGAGGCATTTCAAGATAAAATATGCCACAAAAAATCTTAATTTTTCTGCTTTATGCTTGTTTTTAATTCATAGACTTAAATTGTTGAGCGGACGTGACTGTTTGCCTTTATTGGTCAAATGTTTTTCTTTCATTTTGTGTTCTTTGTAAGTGTGCTTAGTCTGTGGTAAGGTAGCGGCATTCCTTTGAACCTTCTTTTATCAGAAATCATTGTTTTGTTTTAGTGTTTGTCTGCCACACAGGCCACAAAATCTGTTTGATATCTGATTTACTTTTTTCCACAGTAGATAGTCTGTATTTATTTTTTTTTTTTTGTGGATTATACCAACTGAAATTGTGGGTTGCTCCTTCAATTCTGCTTGCTCTGCTGTGAATCTGCCCAAATGAAACAAAATGAAAGCAATATTGTAAGGGAAGGTACTTTTAAACAATCAATCTGTAACGTGTTACAGTTTGAAAGTAACTTGCACAACACTGTTGATGTGAGAAGAGACAATCAATCTGAGTCCCAACAGTGCCCTCAAAAGGCTAAACATCTTCTTACACCCAGCTGAGTGTAGGAGGTCGAGCAGGACCAGCTGAGTTACACATGCAATGATTTTTCTATCCTTAATTGACCTGGAGAAAAGGGGAGGAGGAAACAAAAACTATTCAGACACGATCGGCTAAGACAATTATAAAAGGTTGCCCTTGCCACTTAAAAATCTGGGCTAAAGATTAAAGGTGAAGCGTTTGCCATCTGGGACTGTGGGATTTGAAAACAACTTGGCCTTAGGAGCTTAGGCTGGCAACACCACTGCCATCTTTTCAAGTGTAATCTGGAGGTAAAGGGCCAGTGGGAAGGTAGAGCCTCAAACTTGATGGGATGTATGGGAATACCTGAGAAAAAAATAACTTTTTAATTTTTTGTTGTTGTTGTTTTGTTTTTTTCATTCAAGAGACCATATGCTCATTTTATGGATGAAAAAGGAGACAAAAATTGCAGTTACTGAAATTGTTTAGTGTCAGTGAGGTATCACTGATGTTTGCAAAATGAAACTTTATAGAACTTTCAAGATAATGAAGCTCAAACAAGCATAAAACAAGAGGAAGTTGAGGCATGTTAGCTTTGATAAGATCTACCTCAAAACAAAGAGAGTCTGCGCTTCAGTTTACACTTACTGCAGCTTTTAAAGTGGGAACTTACGCTTAATTTCTAGAGAAAAATAAAAGATATTTTTCTACAAGGTACTGTACAAAAAACACCTTACTTGTTAGCCCCTATATACTCGTATTACCATTCATATCATATTTGATACACACATCTCTGAGGCCTCCTGTCTCATAAACTTAATCAAAAATGTACTTACACAGTCATAATTTATGACTTGGTCCTCGTTTCCTGCTCTGTAGTTCATCATTATTCCACTAGAGGCAGTAGAAGATCTTTTTCTGGTCATTTGAAAATGGCTGCTTTCAGTAAATCTCAAAAAAATGTAACAAAAACGTTTTGCTAATTTTCAAACCTTTATGGTGAAAATAACTCATTGATTGTTGTGCATTTTTATAAATGACTACTTGTGACACGTTCTGCTTGTAGTGATTTTGTATTTTTTCTCTGCCTGTTCTGTTGTGGTCTTTTTCTCCTCCCTCTCACCTGTGTCTCCTGCTGGAGGTGTTCACAGCTGCATCCTGTTTAGTTGATTGTGTGTTTGTCTATTTAAGTCTGTGTGTTTCAGTTCCCTGTGTTGGAGCGTTTTCTGCCCTTTAGGTGATCTTTGTTTATGTCATTAAAATAACCTTTGAACTCTGAATCTGTGTCCAATCCTCCTCTGCTTCTGGGTTTTTGGACTCTACCCGTGACATCTTGCTGTATTGAAATCATTTTATATGTGTTCATAATTTGTTGTTCAATATACTGCTACAACATATTTCAAATGTGCGTATCAAATTTGACCCAGATGCTTCATTTTCCAAAACATTCGTGTCAACTGTTTTGCACCTTAAGCTAACATCGTTGATCACTCAACATATCAAAATTGACACTTGATTCAATCAATTGATACTATCTATGTATCATCAAAAATTATATTGGCATTTTTTTGTGGATTTCAATAAAGGGTTAAAAAACTCTTAATTACAGAAAAAACCAAAACAGAATTTTCTGTCAATTCTTTGATGTTGTGGGCTTTACATGATTAAATTAAGTGGCATATGGCAATACAGAAGAATCTATGGGGGAAAAAAAGCCTAAATCATGACAATTCGTAAAGCACACCGAATAGTTTAAAGGAATCTGCACACATATTATGGTTGAAGTAGTCCTTAAATGATTCTGCTTAAACCACATGAGTTTTTTTTTTAAAGAAGTTTAGAAGGTTAAAAACACCTGTGTCAATGATGCCAGGATTGGAGTGAAACCAGGTGGGTAACACAAGGCCGCTGAAAGTGGAGAAGCCCAGGATAAGGAGGTTGCGAGACGAGTTGAGATCCACGTACTGAATAAAGAAAATACGAAAAGCAAATATGAGAGACAAACAGTTTTAGGTGCTTTATTAAATCCCAGATGCAAACCATTCATTTATTATTGTGTGTAAACAAAATAAGAACTACTATATTTGTTTTGGAATGCATCTAAAATGTGATTAGAAATAATCTGGGAACAAAAATGACCTACATTCTTCTTTGGTGCGGGATTCTCCTTTATTTAATCACAAGTAAATGTCAGTGTGGCCAGTCCAGCTATGAATAGGTTTCACAATAGGTATGTGATTAGATTTAGTTTTTCCAGACCTCAGCCCAACAGACACAGAGACACAAAAACATGTCTAAACATGCCTGTCTTAATTTTGTTTTTGTTCAAAAAAATAGAAAGAGCAAACCGTTTACAAAGTCTTATGAAAGAGGCTCTTTAAAAGAAAAATGGGGGCTGCAACACTAATGAGTGAGTGAATTGTTAAAAAAATTGTAGAACTAATCTTATTATGAGACTTTGAATGTTAGTTTGCAGCCAATTCTCATTTGGTGTCTCTGCTGCATGTTGTGTTTACTGTAATTTTGGAGAGCAACAGTAGTACTTCAAAAACAACAAAAACGTTCTTCTTTTAAAACCTAAGAATTAAATCTGTTTTTATCTTAGCTCTAGTCTACTTTCCCTTTGTGTAGTTTCCTTTAAGATTGCAATGAAGTGGGATGTTGACTGTTTAGGAGAGGGGTCTCAAACTGGCCCCCACCTTAATGTGATTTCATGTTTCATGTTAGTGTGATCCATGAATTTAGTTATAATGGCCATTTTACAGTGTTGTGTTATGAGTTGACAAACATACCAATCATGGTGAAGTATATGACTCTTAGGGCTGTGACCCTGACCGGATATAGTATATACATACTCATCTAACTCCAGGTGTCTGCTCACTATCGCAAGAAACAAGATATTTGATGGACAATCAACCAACTTCACCCCTACAATACTTTACTATTGTGCTTTATATAAGTGTTTGCTACCCCCCGTTGCTCTCAGCATACCCATACATAAATACGCATGAACATTTTTGGTCTACAGGCTCAACTATTTGTTGTGCAAGTCACCTACAGCTTTGCCCATTTTTTGCCCGCAGACAGATCATATCTATCTGTCAGCCCGGCCATGACTAAGACTTTAAACATGTTAAAACTGTGGTAAATCAAGTTAAAATGTGATAGGTACCTGGAGGTTGGAAATTCCTACAGCTGCTATCATTCCAAACATAACCAGGAACATGCCTCCAATGACTGGGTCTGGAATGGTGATGAAAACTGCTCCAAACTTTCCAAAGATCCCTAGAACAATCATGAGAATTCCAGTAGTCTGGAGAACAAGTCTGCTTCCAACCTATAGAGCAGAGCAGAGAAGTCTGTTGTCATTGTGAATACAAGATGGTTTAGGCACACCGCAAAAGTATCAGAAAGGACACTCTACATATCATATATAGGGCTTGCATTTTTGATCTAGAAAAAAATGTCTGCAATGTAGTGCAAACAGAGTCAAATGTTACATAGAAACTACTGTAAGTGAACTGTGCACAGAAAGAAGGTCTCCCTGAAGACAAAATTCTGATCAATGTTCTTAACATTGTGGATCATAAAACCCCAACAACAATAAGTGCACCCCAGTGCAAATAGAGAAAAGAACAATAAACCTGGTAAAGAAAAATAAAGTAGTAATACTCATTTTGGCAACACATTCTTTACAAAACAATGTGAAAAAAACACAGTGCTAAGAACATTTTAGAAAAATATTATTAACATAGATATTGTTTGAAGGAAATCAACTGTAAAAGGTTTATTCCTACCCCCTGCAATAAAAAGAAGGATAACACATTCATGGTAAAATGGTAATTGGTGTGTACAAAAGTCCCTTGTTAAACTGTGTTTTACTTTTCAGGGACTGGCTGTTCTCTTATTGTTTTCAGTGCAATCTTGCATGCTTTTACTTTTCTTTAAACAAGAGTTTAAACAAGAGAAACAGTGTGTGAAGTGTAGTGAGGTGTTTTACAGCCTGAAAACATCTGTAATCCTGTTTTGCAAATTTCACCTATTGGGGGTTATTTTTATGATGTAACCCCCGCAATAAATAAGGATACACTGTGATTATATAGGATCTTTCTACCTTCTTAGAAGGCCCAAAGTGCTTTACAGTCAAAGTCCCATTTCTCGTGCACATGCACACACACATTCACACACCGATAGTGGCTCTATTGCCTTACACGGGTGCCAACCTGTAGAGCCAGGAGCAATGTGGGGTTCAGTGTCTTCATTTCAATTCAATTTTATTTATATAGCCCAATACTACAAGGCAGTTGTTTCAATGGACTTCACACCAGTATTTGTACTTGTCTTCCCTAAGGACGCTATGAATTATAAGCAGGGAAGGCAGGAACCCAACATGCAATCTTCCAATCAAACGTTGACCACTCTCCCTCTGCATGATGGCTGTCCACAGAATAAATAGTGGCAAGGTGGCATATGACATATGCATATCATATGGCATGTGAAACTTTAACCAGGTTTTTCCTTCAGTTTATTACAATATTGTTACATGTAACCTCACAAGAAAAAGAACAAAACAGAACAAATAAAAACAAATGTTCTTTTTTAGATAATAATTTAGTTATTGAAAATTATTTGGGTTTTTTTTGCTTAGGCCAAAGCAACGGCAACTTGCTTGACAAATTTTACACAAAAAAGTCCAATGTTATATTCATCTTCATTTAAGTTTTTCTGTAGTCTAGATTATTAAAAAAAACGTAAAAACAAAAATATAGTTTTTGATTTTAATAAATTCTTTTCAATTTAGTTTTAATGTGTCTGTTGACCACTTAACCTTAATCCTGTTTCAGGCTGTCAGGATAAGCAGGCTGACTTGAAGGCAGACAGGTTCAATAGGCAGTCTGGTTTTTATGAAATAAAATGTTTTAAAAATCATCATTTAAAAAAAAAAAAGTTAAATTGTAAAAGAGCCAGAGAGATAGAGGGCGAGAGAGGGCTGAAGCTCTGAAGAAGACCAACAACCTTCTGGCAGGGAGCTGGTGGAGAGAAGAAAATATAAAGGGAAACGCACAGGTGTGGGTTATCAGATGACTGCTGGCGGGCAGAGCTGGGTCAGGAGTGGCAGAACCCTGACAATATCTGAAGGTTGTGAGACGGCCTCCCCACACTATGCAAGGGAGACACATCGCAGATGGCTCAGTGTAAATCCAGCATTATGGTTCAGTCACTGCTCCTCCTCATCAGCTATTATTGACTCACTTTGTGTTTTTGTACAATGGTGTGAATTGAGACAACTGCGCTGTATAAATAAAATGGAATTGAATCAGCTTGTTCTGGTTGCGGTAATTACTTTTATCGGACACAACTTGGAGATGTTCCTAATGTACATTCAGTCTCTGTCAGTTAGTCCCGATAAAAATCTGTCAAAGTCAACTTGGTTTCTCTGACCAGTTTTCCTGTTTGCCTTCAACTCTGCCAGTTCATGACTTGACCAAGTTTCTGTGCTTCATTTTGGTTTTTGAATTACATATGGGATTATTGCCTGCTGAGAGACTCCTGTAACGTCTATTGGCCAGACTGCTCAGGCCAGAACCTGAAGTTCCTCCTCTGGATGCCACCAGTCTCTCGCTTGAATGAATACCTCATGCTCCAGGATTCATCTCTGCCAAGTATCCCCTTAATTGTCTGCTGTTCCTGCCAGTGCGCATCTCTTATTGAGAGCTATTGACTTATAAAGCTACAATCACCATTTTTATAATTATTTTTGGTTTCACTTTTGGTCCTAAGCTACAAATAGAAAACACCTAAGGTTATTTTAGGTTGCCTGTTAATGAAAATACAATATAAGTTCCAGCATTCTTGCTTTTAAATGGAATTAGATGCAATTGGAGTGGTATTAATGTTTTATCCTGAAGTTTTGGATTTCATGAGCAGCACTTGCAGAGGCTACTGACACCCTGCCATAACTGTGGAGGAGGACTGCAGGTGAGGAATTGGTTGCAGATCTGCTGAAGTTATGAGGTAGTCTGTGTTAAACTAACATCAATGTAAATTCCAGGTTGAAGGGTTCCGTGTAGGAGTGTCTCTGGGTGTGTGGCCTTGCATGTGTGAGTGTCTCTGAGATATTTTCATGTGTCTGGGAGTCTTTGACATAAGCTCATAAAAAAGGTAATCTTTTTCATCCTTTTTCATCAGAGTTCTACTTTTGAGTTGTCGTCTTCATTTTGCTCTCAAACTTACCTTCATTCTTAAATATTGCCACTGCTCTGGTCTTAGTACCTAAGCAGCCCTTCTTTTGACAGACATTATGTATTTCATTTACTGAATGTTTCCAAATGTGCTTGTCTTATAGATGGTGTTGAACATTCTCTCCCTCAAACCATAAACACCTGCAGTTGAGCTTTCATCCTATAATCAGCTCCTTGACCCCAGTTGCTTGGATTGATTGAGCTAAGAATCTGCAAAGAACAAAAACTCAGCCAAACCTCCTTCTTATGTTTTGATTTCCCCAGTCCCTGTAGTAAACAACAGGCAACAGATGCAATGTAGTTTTACTTTTGTGTTGCTGTATTGAGAAAAAAAAGATCCAAATGATGGCTTACAGAGACCAACATGACAAACTCACTGTCATTGAGGTGTCAGAAATAAGATTTTAATTGGTTTTGGTTGATCTGTGCTGACTGAATCGGAAATCTTGGTAAGAATACTCAACCTGCAAATAGTCACTACAAGAGGCAAACAACTTTTGACAAAATTACAGTTTTTTTTTAAATCACACTATGTTGGTGTTAAATAAATTAGGATTTCTAACAAAATACTTTACATTAATATTTATAGGCTTTGTTTTTGTCTAGATATTTTGATTCATTGGTCACCAAGCCCAACCAAAGTCTCTCATTGTTGCATCCTCTTCTGTTTGATCCAGACAATGATTCAGGATAGGATAGTAGGAGGATAGTAGCAGTTTAAATTAGAGAGGAATGTTGGTACATTTTTCAACTTTTCTTGGTTTTGTTTGTCTTCACACACTGCACTCTCCGGAGTGAAGCAAATACTGGGAAACTAGCTTCTTGTTAAAAAAAAGATTATGCAGCTCCAACAGCTGCTCAATTGGGAGCAATATTGCTAGCACCAAGATCAGACCGAGAAGGGAAAAATGCACAAAGAAGAAAAAAAAAACGTTAAATTCGCAAGATTATCATTCTCCTCTTCACTACATCATGTTTACTGAAAACATAGAAAACTTTTGTTATTTACTCCTATTCCCTGAGGGTTTTTAAGGATGTAATGATTCATTTTAACAATTGCATTCATATCATAATTTGATATGAATCAATCAATGATATCATTCATGGTCAATATTGGTTCATTTTGAACGGTCTGATTAGATCCAATTCACTGACCTAAAATGGATCCAGAACATATTTAGTCAAAACCAGTAGCTGATGGGGATCCTTAATAAAACAAAACAAGACAAAACAAAACAAAACAAAAATGTCAACCAGTGTGACTCAGAGATAATTATCTGCTACTGAACAGTGCAGGTGAAATTTTCCAGATTCTTTGCATTTCTTGCAAGATCATCAAGTGCAAATTAAATATGTTTACAAACAAACAAGGAAACAAGAATTACCAGAAAATCCATTTACAAAATAGTTTCATAAAGTTCAGCCCACTGTTTCCATCTAAAAATAATGCAAACATCACTGCTCCCATACAAATCTAGATGTGACTGAAAGTGATAAGAGCTCTGGCAGCTATTATGAAATGCTTCCTCTGGCACTTTGTACCTTGGTTATTCCAAGTGCAGCAATGTTTTGGCTGTAGGAGGTGGTGCCATTCCCAGTTCCCCATAACGCAGCCAGGATACAGCCAATGCCTTCCACAGCAATCCCTCGGTTGATGGCATGAGTTGGGGGTGGGGGGGCACCAGACAAACGAGCACAGGCATAGTAATCACCAATGGATTCCATAGTTGATGCCAAGACGCCTGCCATCATGCCCAGAACAGAAGACAGGCTCACTGTGGGAACACCCCACTGACCTGTGGACAAGTGGACAGAGCACAAAACTATCAAAGTCTACCGATGATTGTCTTTTCAAATGCCCTTTAAACCATGGATTCATTTGAATTACCGTAACTCTGTGACTGTTTATGAGAAAAGCAGCTTTGCGCTAATATGCAACACTTTACAGTGGTAAAGTAAAAACACAAACATTACTTAATCAAGCACATCCATTATCAACTTAAATCTGCTTTTGGATTTTAACCCATGGCAATCTAAAACCTATTTACTCGTTTTATTGTTATATTTTCCACGCAGTCAGAATCTTTTCTGATTCAAGAGTGACCCACAATTACTTAATTATCCACTTTTCACTTTGATGGAAAGGCTTCAGTCATCCACCCTCAGGATCAAAGAGGCAAATTCTGATTATTTGTTTTACATCAAAGATATATTTATTGCCTATACCAGAGGGATCCGTGAAAGCTGCCAGAACTTTTCATGCCATGCTGACTTTACTTAATCTGTTAAACAAACATCTGAAAAGATCCAAATTTCATGCTGAGATTTTATTTTGTTGCATGGTGTAATGTTCTGATATGGTTAACTCATCCCAGCTGTCACAGTAAAAGCGTTTTAAGTTTTTTAGGTAGATGCTTTTTGACTGACTTGTTACACAGACTGCCTGCAGGGTACTGCTGCTCTTATCACTGTGTTTCAACTTAGAAATAAGTGATGTTACACAAAATAAAATGTAAAAAAAAATTATAGTAATGAAAAAAGCACAAAAGACTTACATCCATGACAAAAGTTTGATCGTTCTTTTTTAAAAGCATGAACATACATTGAAAGTCTTCATGAGCAAAGCATTGACATTTTTTAAACACAAACTAAACTCTAAACTAAACTAAACTCAAAACCAAACTACAATAAAGTAAAAAGCACTATAACACACAGGCGTGGTTATTAAATGGAAGGTAAAATCAATGACCCCGTGGTGAAGAGTAGCAAGTTTGTTTTCTTTTGTAGTTATTTGACACAGAATTCCTTCAAGAAACAAATTCAACAATAAGACAGAATTTTTTTTTATCTTGAACTGAATAGATTGTAGCGTCGTGACCAAAATTCATTTATATATATTTATACCCCTGTGACAGACTGGCGACCTGTCCGGAGGTGTCTACTGCCTTTTGCCCATGAGTAGCCCGGTTACGCTCCAGCAACCCCGTGATTCAGAAGGGAAAAAAACAGCTATAGAAAATGAATAAATATATATGAATATTTTAATTTAAGAAATAAATAAGTACATTTGACATTTTAAAAAAAATAAATACAAAGTTCAATATTTTAAACTGGACAAAAATATTGAAGATATGATTTTTTTTAAAGAATTGTATAAGTTAGATTTGAATTTAAAACGAAAGGGATTAAAAAAAGGGTGGCGCTAAGAGAACTGTAAAAACATGACTGCAAAAATGTTAATGTCTGCAGAATTACCCCAATACAACAAAGATGCTGATGTACAGCCATAAGAAACAAACATTGCTTTTCTGCACTTCAAATGGTTCCAATAGTGGCCAGTCTATTATAGACGACGGTCTCCTTCATTGAGGATTTTCGTCCTGAACTTCCACCCTTTTTCTTAACTCCCTGGGGCAGCGGGTTTGCCAGAGACTGTCTCTGTTTCTGTTGGAACTGGGACAATCGAGCCCCAGGGGCCGGCAGAGATGGAATTTGATGCCTTGGCCGCGTCTAGTGCTAATGCACGATAACAGGTTTTCGTTGTTTTAGACGCCGTTTTCTATTAGTGGCCAAGTTCCTTTTAGCCCACCAGGAGACGCTAGGTGTTTGTGGTTCGGCTCACTTTGGTGAGCCAGTGCAGCTTTATCCTCCATTCCATTTAGAATTTAAACTTCTTGCGGTGGCATATGCCAAAGAACATTCTGGTGAGGAATCTGCACCACATTTTGGGGTGCATCCTAAATATATCTGAGAATGAGGGAAGCAGAAAGTCATATTGAGAAGACATCTGCTAAAAAGGAGCAACAAGCAAATGATTGCCTGGTAGAGGTGATAAGAAAGTGAGCAACGAATTACAAAAAGGGGTTTGAATGTTAATTATTGAAGAAGGACGGAAAGGTGTGCGTGTCTCCAGAAAAATTATTTGCATGAAAGCAAAGATTTTTTAAAATTGATGATGCTTCAAAGAGAAAAGAAACATTCACAGACAGTGCTAATCAGAACATAATACAATAATCTCATCGTTTCAATAAATCCTGAAATCCTGTTCATCTGGTGTTATTATCTGCATTTTGTGACCCAGTTTCACAGCAAAGTGAACCCATTAACCATCACGGATCTGTCTACAATGGAATAAACACCGTTCTCCAATAGATGCGGGTCTTTAATAAACGCCGGGTCAGCTGCCACATTTCTGGAATTAATCCTTGGACCACGAGTAGAAGATACACGGTATGTAAACAATCTTAAATCTTGTTTTAAGAGAAAATGTCAAAAATGTGCTTTTTTGGTATGGCTCTAGATAGACGTGTCTGAATTCCGACATACATGCTTTTTCCTTCAAAGCTCTTTTGCAACACTTCTGACATAAAGACATGTCCTGCTGGAAACAATGAACTGCATTTGAAAGCAGCTTTTCTTGCAAAAGATTTGTTGAGGATCAAATTGTTCCAAAAACTACAGCTTTAAAGTAACCCGTTCTGCCCGTCTTTACTTACACCATTATTGGAAATTGTTGTATGCATTCTGAAGAGTACTTTGTACAAACAGTGCTAACTTGATTTGTGAATCAGGACTCCAGGAAATGTCATAAAATGTCAAAGAATTGATAAAGCAATACAGTAAAGAAGTTTTATATCTTTTTAAAGATCTTCTAAGGCAAAATAGTTTGATTGAAGGTACTAATAACAGTGAAAAAGTGGAGTCTGTGTAAATGTCCAAAAGTCAGATATTGCGAATGTTGGAAATTCCTGTAATGATGTTTTGTTATTAACTCTTGAAATTCTAATCAACCATAAATTTGAAACAGAAATCTGATAACCATTTGATCACTTAAAGTTTTAATTCTAAACAGTTTTCAGTGGAGACCTGTATGCTTTTCTATTTGCTAAATGTTCCATGTTGAATCATTTTAAATGTTTCAGCATTTCATGTCTGTTTCATTCCCCACATAATTGTCTTGTTCTCTCATTTTAGAACCACACTGAACTCTGCCAAAGACACTTTTTAACAAGTGGGCGTAACTTATGTATCTCAGGTCATGAGCAGATATTAGACCAAAAAGGCACAAAGCTCACATTTTTGGATCAAAACACTGGCATTTTTCTATCCCCTTGCGTAATTCTAAATAAGTTTCAAATGCACATATATATTACAAAGCACACATCTGTTCAATATTTGTGGAGGAAAAAAGAAGACAAAGAGAAAACCCAGAGCCTTTATAGTAGACAAATATTAACATTTGTTTTCTTGCAGTCTATTTTTTGCAAACTAAATGAATCATCCCTTTACACTTTTATTCTTTAAATTATTTGCATTATTAGTTGCATTATTTGCCCCCCTCCTCCTTTTTGTAAATCAGTAAGAAAAGTTGAATTTCTTTATTGTTTTTTTCAGTTTTACATTTTGTTTTTTATTTTAAAGTCCCACTTATCTTTTGATCTTTTGTAAAAGCTTTCCCAGTGGTCTTTTAATTTCTTAATCTGCCATTTATACCAAACTAAATAACCTGTGTCAATTTTCTAGGACATAGTTTCTGCAGATTGACATGAGTCCATCAGAAATTTACCTCTGAGTTTCGGGCGGGACTGTTGCGGAGTAAGCCTGTGCTCATTTCCCATCACCCCCTAGATGCTCTCCTGTTAATTTGCAGCTCCTCAAACCCCAAACATAAAATTTCCGGTGCAACAAAATGGCTTACAACATTGCAGCTATCCAGCCGTACAGTTTTGAACCAGATACCAGCTCAAACGAGGAAAACCAAAACATGCATGGATCTAATTGTGAGACATCAGAATAGAGCCAACCAGGGAGACTGTGTCCTACTAATGGTAGTTTGTACATAACAGTTGCAAGCTTTTTCAAATAGGATTTGTCTGCTACTGATTCACAACAATTTAAATCAAGAAATACTCGGAAATACAATTGTAATCTTAATTTCCTAATCAAAAAAATGCTACAAGAATGTTGTTTAAACCACTGAAAGATTTCATGAGAACTGTTGATGATAAATCCCTGATCATTCTCTGCAAAATTTAAAACTGTCACTCAGAGCTTAAACACTTGTTTTTGTTAGTTCTTTGCACTTACCTGGGTATGGCACATGAACCCAGGGGGAGTTTGTCACAGCATCCATGTTAATATCAGTCCTTGCCGCAAAGCCGTACTGATCAGACTTTGAAGGCAGTACGTCAAAGACAGTCAGTAGGAAGCAGACCAACCAGCTGCCACACATCCCGAACAAAGCCTAGAATTTCAAATCACACCAAACATTTAATTACAGTTTCACTGAAGGCTGTATGAATGATGCAAAACAACCTTTGAAATCCTTTTTAGCAAAATCCAAAGGGCAGAAAATGAAAGAAAATAAACATTAAAGTTATTTAATAACACACAGAGCACACACATTCCAAGCCCCATGCAGTTTAAAGAGCCAACATTTCCTGTCAGTTATCAACTTTTCATGAAAAGTGAGAGAAACCAATAAATCACACGCCGCTGCATGCAGTCACACGGCGGGTGAAATTCATCTGAAGCACATGTTCCTTCAAAGAAATTCCCAGATCTTTTAGCAGCCTAAATGTTTAAAGATGTTTATGATTCCACACCTCTGGTTCCCCTTTAGATTTTAGGTGCAAACTCATTTGCTGCACTGCTTTTAAGTTGCAATGACTAAGCATGTGTTTAAAGCAACATGCCAGAGGCAGCAGTATGTAAACCTGACCGTGTTTTATAGGGAGAGCAGTAAACAGGAATGCCTTTATCACACAGAAATATTTGTTGGTTTAAAACTTAAAAAATCGTTGGAATTTAAAAGAAAAAGATAAATCACGATGAAACCCTTCAGCAAAGTATGACTTTAATTTTCCATCCATTTAATTTGCCTGGCAATAAACAGGAGTTTACAAGATATCGTCAACAAACTGAGCTTGTTGGTTTTCACTTGGCTTCATTTCCGTGCATCATAAATTACGACACTGCATATTTTATGTGGCAAAATGATCGCTTGTGTTGAAAAGCTGAGAAAAAATATACGCTTTTGTTAGCATCAAAAGGCCTGGTGGTTTTTTTGGGTTGTTATTATGTATTAGGCCTCAGCAAGTTGGTTTTGAGCATAATTAGATGCTGCATAATGTAGAACATACCTTCTAGACGTATGGACAAATCACTTTTAATTTAACAAAGGCATGACTTCACTTATTTCATGGCTTTGAAGGTTGTAATGTAGCTACGGGCCATTAGGCTGGTCATGCAGTGGAACTCACAAAAAGAAATATAAATTGAACACTCCAAATGAAACACATGCAAGAGCCATGATCACAAAATTACCTAATTTAGAAAAGAGTAAATTGTCAGAATAAATCATTTCTCATCAAAAAAGGCAAAGATCATGCTTTCCCCTGAGATTCCGTTTGATCTTTCATACGTTTCTTTAGGCTTTTATCTTCTAGGCCTGCATTTCACCTACATCTAGTTTCTGCCAAAAGATCTTTGTTGCTGAAATATGCTGCGTGTATTGCTCAAAAAGCTGTATTTGCATGTGTCATTCAAGAACAGATGCAGATATGCAGAAACAGGCCTTGTTCCACATTCCAGTCCAGAGTGTGTCACAGCTTCATTAGAACCAGAGACGGGATCCCTTCTCCAAGCCTTTCAGTCATGCAACAGCTTATAACAGACCATCACACACAATTTACAAAAGACGTAAAGATTAAAAAGAGAACCTACTAATGTATAACGTAAATATTATATTTTGTATATATAATATTTTATTTGGGGGATAGAGAAACTCTTTCACCAGCCACTTTGGCAGGTGAGAAATGATTCATCATTTCTGACACGGGGCTCAAACTCCCAACCGTGACTTTGTGTGTGGCAGTGCAACATCTACTTTTGCTGTTCAGTTTGCTCTTGTCCAGTGCACTGTGAAAACCTAATCAAACTACATGAAAAGTAAATGGCAAATCCTTATCTAACACTTCTCTGTCTTCCTTGAGACCCACTTACTGTCACAGGACCAGCGTGGCACCTGTGGACCACCAAGACTAAAGTCGCGTGTAGTGTTGTTACCAAGGAAACTTCAAAAAATAGGCTGCAGGGCAGGAAAAGAACCCATAACCTTTGGTTACAGGTTGGCCTCTCAATGTCTGTGCCACAAAAAGGGTAAATGTGTTATCTGATTCATGCTCAATCACCAAATTCCACCACTTGATCTTTATTTTTTTATCACATAAAAAAAAAAACAACCATACGGTTACCAGATGGATCTATTACACCAACCCATCATCCACCTCATCTTCCATTATTTGATGCATCTCTTGTTCATTTTTTTCTCTTCAGCCCATTTACTATTCTCTCCCTCATCATTCTTTGTTCCTTCTTTTCTGTTTATCCGTGCCTTTTTACATTCTGTTCACAACCTTAATAATTCAGTTCGTACCACTAATCCTAACTTTTTATCTATTCAATTGTGTGTTATTCTTGCCATATAAGATAAGAATATAACAATAAGCTCTTCCAAAACTATCTATTCCTTCTTCCCTCACCCATTTACCAACATTATTTACATCTACCCATCTTCTCTTCTCATGCATCTCCTTCCAGTGTAAAGCAAAAAGCAATAGTAACTGCTGGGAGTCAAACAACGTCATTTTCAAGCCAATCCTCATTTCAACTTTTTTTCAAATTACTTTTTAGTTTGTGACAAAAACACGTCGCATTGCATGAGGAAGCCAGTGCTTAGCACAGGATCTCCATTAAACTTTCCTGAGATGTGTGCTGGAGACGGGCTTGGTGTGCCATCTGACGGGTCAACCTGTAGGTGCACCGTGATGGCTTTGGTTACGCAGTCAGACGCTGGAGCTGGCAACATTGCTTTTTTAAAATGACGTCATACCTAGATGAGTTCGACAGGCTGGGTACCCCTACTGTTGGATCCATCCATGGCAAAGTATTCTGTCACAAACGGGCAGACAGCTGGTTCCACTTGCAGCAGGTTTATTGAGAGAGACAGGCCGACAGGTGCAAAGCTCAGCTAAAAGTCCACAAAGTTGACTCAGAGTCAGGATCCAAGCAAAAGTTCAGAGCAGGTGGTGAAGAGGCAGAGTCAGGTCTAGAGCAGAGTCAGGTAAACAGGTGATCAGGTCACGAAGAAACGCTCAGTATGCAGGAAGGCACAAGCAATACTTCGCACTGAGCGAGGTCCTGAGCAGTGCTTTAGTGTCCTGTGGCTGATTGGCTGATGAGAATCGGGTGGGAGGCCTCTTGAGACTGTGTGCCGGGGTGGATGGGTAATTGTGTGCCGTCAGTCCTCTGGAGACGGCTCCCGCCAGTGACCAGAGGGGGAGACAGGGCACTGGCTCCTGACAGTACGACTTCATGTTTAAAAAACATGTCCATAGTGATGTGCATGACAGATTAAAAAAATTCAATAAAATTACGACATTGCTAATCTGTTGCAAAATTTTCGAATTGGATGACTTGCTAAACTTACATTTGTGTTTTGTAAATGTAGATTTAACCTAGAAAAGATGAGTCATCCGAATGTATTTAGGTTTTACAGTCAAACTTAAAACAAACTAACTTTATGAATTAGTTTTTGCATGTTCCAAACTCCGGTGGATGATATTTGTGCAGTGTGTAGTATCTTTCTGTCTAGTGCACATACCACTTCACGCTTTGCCAATGCATTAACTGGCAATGCTGATTTTCAATGCTCAAGTTTTCTTTGTACAAACCGGTGTTGCTTTTTGTGAGCATCAAAGCTGAGTGCACGTCTATAGTTAACAGACAAAAAGCAACAACATCCATTCATTGGTGCCGACTGTTGACATTGCTGTCAAAAGTAAAGTGACAGATAAGTGACAATGGCGATGCCTATAGGTGTCAAGACATTACCAAGATAAGGTTCATAATGTTCTCAGCAAGTCATTTCTGTTTTGCGTTTTTTGCATCAGTAGATTGACAAAAGCATCTTCAAATGTCTCAATTTATAATTACACAAAGGAGCAGCAAATCTACTAAGCCTCTCCCAGAAGACTGAACTTTTCACCCCATTCTTGATACTGAGCCAAGACAACTTTGACAGAAAGATTACTTTAGCTGTTTGTCTTTGCAGTCTGTTCCTGTCAACACACAAGGCTTTGAACACTGTCAGGAAAATGTCAGCTTTGTTATTTGGCTCAGTTCTTCTATTGCCACAACAGCTCATCAAACTCAAAACTCCCCCTGTAATTCACAGCAGGACTTGCCATCTGGGTATACAATGATGATATGATTCTTCAATAGTTGGTTAGAAATGTGAAGACTGTAGAAAGCCAATACAACAATTTTATGTTTATAATGTACATTAGATTTAACCAGCTATTCTGCTGCCACACTACAACAGGGGCTGATCAGGACTTTGAGGACTTAACTGTTAGAGGTTTAATGTGAGTGGGACTCTGGATTGAACCACAGTGTTAAGTTTGTGCAAGCTGACCTCTTGCTTTCCATTGGGTTTGTAGCAGACTCTCCAACTACGTCTGTGTGTGGCAGGTTTTTAAGGTCATGGGATGCCTGGGTTAACACGCTGCCTGCCTGGGCTTGATACATGAACATTGTCATTTAAATGTGTGCAAGTGTGTGTGAGTGTGTGCGTCCCCATGTATCGGACCCAGGCCCCATCTCTCTCTCTCTCTCTCTCTCTCTCTCTCTCTCTCTCTCTCTTTTCTGTGTGTGTAAATATATAT
The DNA here is from genome assembly GCA_014656515.1 of Oryzias celebensis. Classification (NCBI taxonomy): domain Eukaryota; kingdom Metazoa; phylum Chordata; class Actinopteri; order Beloniformes; family Adrianichthyidae; genus Oryzias; species Oryzias celebensis. Next base: position 25,455,076 of record BNCR01000006.1, on the reverse strand, counting down.
ATGTGTCAACATTTACACACGTGATCAATAAAAAAAATTAACGCATTAATATACATTGACGCAAATTAATCACACTCAATTGATTTCTGAAAAAAAGCACACTACATCAGGCACAATTCCGCTTATAACACAGTCTCACAAAAGAAATGGATATTTATGCCAACTGAAGAACTAAGAGCTTTGTCATCTTAATAACTCACAGAGAAGAGCTTGAAAAGTGGATACTGGAAAACTTTCCATTTCTTCTCCTTATAGGCAATCATTGGGACGTTAACTTTGCTGAGATACTGGGAGAATAGGAGGATCAGACACACCGTGCTGTTGAAAACAAGAAAAAGCTAAGGTAAGTCACGTAGGCTCTGCCTAAAAAAAAGCAAACACAATAAAAAAGGGAGATCACATTTAAAGTCACAGTTCAAGTTCATTTTTATTTTACCCTGATTTAACTAAAGGACAGAGGTTTGGTCAAAGAAAATGTGTTTTGTATAAAGTGATTTAAATTGAACAAAAGTTGGGCTTTATTAATTAAAATTAACATATTGATCCATCTTTAATTCCAGCTTAGTCCTCTGCAGGGTCACTAATGCATGTTGGAGAACTTGCAAATTCCAAACAAAAATAGACCTTCCAGGGATTTGAAACAGGGGCTTCATGCTGTGACAGTTTTAAATGTAATTTCATATAATTTAATTTGCATTTTTAAAGTAAGGATCAATTCAATATCAAATAATGCATTTTTTAAAATGCATTATTTGATACATAAATTCATAGACAACATATCAGCTCTCAGAAGTGCCTCGTTGTAGCCCAAAAGGCCGATCCGGTCTCATACTTAGGTCTTCTCTGATAGTTACAGACTAGGAGTCAGAAAGACTAACAAAATGACATTTTACACAGCATGTGTGCCTGAAATGAAAAAAAACTGGACATGTTTATGGGTTTACTACAGTCATGTGTTAAGTGTGATGAAAGCGGAAAAAAAAATTAAACCCATCTGTTGAATTCTATGGCATGCTGTTTGAGAAATACTGTAGCTGCATATGAAATCACTGTTCGGATGATAACTAGACGCGCCTGGCTGGAAATTTCTTTCAGAACTTATAAATTGAGTCACATTCAAACCACGCATTTACATATTAGTTAAAGCCATTTAAATTTAGTTGGATGTTTGGAATAAAAAAATACTCTAATTCCTGTATGTTTATGCAGTGAGGAACATTAAGATAGTATAAAAATATCTTCTTTTCTGTGTGAGAGTTTATTTTTTTCAGCATGCTGGGTGCAATCTAAGGCTGTCTGTCTAATGTACGTTGTTTTCCATACATGTATGTATCCAGTCAGCCATAAACAACTAAACCCACTCATATGGTTAATAGGTAAAGACTTTTATATTCCTAAACAGATATAAACAGTCCAATTGCTCATCATATAATCTTTTTTTTTTAGATGTTAATGAAATGCCATGCACATGTAAAAGAAAGTTGAAGCTTACATTTTTCAAAACCCAAATGTAAATATATAAAACTGTGATTTAAAAGTAAAAACATTCAGATTGATTCTCCAATACAACCACAATCAAATGTAGTTTGAGAGCTGAGATACTACAACCTCTACTGACTCCTGCTCATGAACTGCATGACATCTTATCTAGAGAAGTGGTAACAGGGGGTTAGGGGGTGCTAAGACTAAGGCTCAAAGGATATGTGAGTGATTACCCTCCATGTGTGGCATCAGGAGGTGGATGCACTGGATCTTTTAAAAACCACAAGGCTTACTCAGAGTAATGACATTAGTGAGCATCATAAGGAGATAGCGAAGGAATAAATGAAGAAAGGTTTTTGGTTTGGAATGGGGTTCAAGTGACCATCATTGTAATGGCTTATGGAACAGAAGGTTACAGTAGCCGCTGCCATGAAAATACATTTATATGGAGTCACAATTGAGTCACCATGCAAATAATCAAGTCTACTTTAAATAATGAATAAAAATGAATACCTAAGAAACTGACTGAACAGAGATGTAGTCCCTGAAATTTGGAAGGGTCTCAAAAAGAGGCTTCAGTAGCTTTTACTCAAACATAGACCTCAGTTTAAATGGGACGGAAATCCTGTTAAATTTGACTCCTTTATTTAATTTGGTTTACTTTCACATAGGGAGGTAAGTAGAGACTGAATAAAACAGACTGCGAGAGGAATCCCCCTTTTCCAAAGGTAGCATTCCCTAAAACAAGGTCTGGTCATGAAGAGAACAAAAATACACTTTTGAAAACGTCCACTGACTAGTTCTGCTAGTTTCATTTCATGATTTGCATCATGAAATGCTTTTTTCTTTTGCCAAGTCCAGAAGTCTTTGACCTTATTGCTAAAAGAGCCAGTTGGTCCAGTTTCATTCAAACCCAATCGTAGTGACAGCTGCATAGTCCTGTTTTTGCTTCTTGCAATATATTCATAATCAGTCCATTGAGACGGCTATGGCTGTAATATTGGGCTATATAAATAAAATTGAATTGAATTGAATTTTACGGTTCAGAAAAAAAACTATTTATTTATATTTTCGTGCCCATTAAGCCATTCATTTATAAAATGTAGCATTTAAAATAATTGAATTACAACAGTGTTATATTTTTATTACATACTTTTTGACATCAACACATACAACTTTACTTTCAAAATAAAATGCATGCTGTGTCAAATCTGCTACAGATCCTGCTGCATTTGAGATTTGAGATTATACTCTTTTAATATAGTTTATGAACGGCTAGACGTAAGGTAAGAATATGAATTTTAACTTATTTTAATAATAAACCACTCTAACAATAGATCAAACCTTTCCCAACATTTTGTTTCGTTATCTTTTGTGGATTTTGGAGGTAAGTAAAGCTCTTTTTGCATTTCAGTTCAGTGGAACATCAAAGTGGTTTAAAAAAGACAGCTAATTTTGTTTATGTAAGATTACCTCAGTTTTAAAATTTGAGAATAAATTACAAAAATTAACTAACAAAACTATTATTTATTCAAATCTTTGGCATTTTTCTTCAAAGCTAAAGGGGCACATTGAAGGGATCAAAGAGCTGATTCTGGGTCAGAGCCTTAAGTTGCAGACCCCTGGCCTACCACCCAGCACTGGGGTCAGATTTCAACAGATCACAAAGATAAAAAAGTCCACTTCATATTCTGCCATGTTTCTGAAGACACGTTTTACTTCTAGTGCTTTGCTTCTCGTCACCTCCAATAACTTACAATTATCTAACCAAAGCAGCCTCTTGCAATGCAATAAAACAGGAAACAAAAAAAGTTCATCTGGATCCACTTCAGTTTTGCTGAGGTTGTCGTTGCCCATCTGAACACCTTCATTAACTTGCATTATTTCCAGGCTAGACGCTAAATATGTGGGTAATGCGATCTTGGCACATTTCAACTTTGTGCATCATTTTATACCCTTAGCTTGCTTTTTTTATTGGAATACTAGGAGAGTTCATAACTGTGACATGATTGTATGAATATTGTATCATACAGTATGATATAAAAATAAAGCATACTGAGAGATAAGCTCATTGGAAGTGCTGATGTGAGGAGAACTCAATGAAGTTGGACTTAAACACTTACAGAGCAGCTATTCCCCAGTGACCACCACATTTTTTCCCAGCTTCAATGAAAAGAGACAGACCAATCAGGTTGATGGTAGGAGCAATTGCCAGAGGGCCAATGTACTTAAGCACAAAGCCCACCAGCCCAGACAAGCCCAGAAAAATCTGGAGAAGGGAAGACACCAAGATGGCTCCTTGGATCTGTGAAAGTAAAGAAATGCTTCATTTCAATCAAATGACAGAGCCGGCTTGTGTCAGAAGATCATATTTATTCTAATAAATATATTTATTCTAATTACAAAAAAGTTTTAAATTAAAGTTTTAACTCAATCGCAAAGCTTTAAATGTCACTGTGCAGATTTACATATGTCAAACCAGCTTTTATTGTCATGCAACTTTGCTCATGTTCATTTATGGATGTGAAAAACTAATTTGTGCACACAAAAAACAAATTTATGGCCACAAACTGCTAATCTGTGCAGCCAAAATGCAAACTTGTGGCCACAAATTATAATTTGAGGGAAGAATTTTTCATTTTTATTTGAATGTCATGTCCAGGGCTTTGTAGTTTTGGACACTTCTGGCTAATTTCAATTTGTAACAGTGAAGAAAGCAGGTACTCCATTCATCAAATTGGATTTATAACAAACTAATACAGAACATTAACTGAATGTTGTTGCAGCCAGGATAGAAAGAGTGGGTTGCTGTGTAAATCACTGTATCTGGAGGTGAACAAACTTTTTTACTTTGTATGCAGTTACATGCATTCACAGGAACAAATGGATATGAGACTTTAAAGCCATTGCTTTACTTTCCAAACACATCTCTGCTTTCAGAGTAAACACTATTTAATGTTAAATCTTGTCTGACAGATTTTTGCTTGGCGCTTTCCCATACAAACGGGGTAAATCTTTTGACACACAATGCCCAGCAGGCCTCTACCAATGATGCATATTTGACAGCTGCTCTAGTATCAACACAGATACAACTGTACAGGCTGAACAGAGAGTTGAACAGAGTTTTCTGTGGCTGAAAATAAAGGGGCAGCATGATGACCTTTACAAGCTCAACACATTGGGTTTCCATTAGTCTGATCTCTTTGAATATTGTGATCATTTTGCATTTCTGACCTCACATTTCTCTGAAACTTGCCTCCCAAACTCCTGACAATGTTCATTTATTTATTGTTTGTTTATTTATGTTAAGGCACCATGAATCACCTCCCACTGAAGGAAACTTTTTTTTTTCTTTACCTCTCGTATTCTTGACATCCACACCTCATCAGACTCCTCCACTTCCAGACGATGAGTGTCATTTGCCATCAGAACAGACAGCATTTCAGGGGCTTTGGGGTTTGGGCATCGCCACTTAGGCAGTGCAAGAATAGCCAGAGTTGGAGTGATAAAACTAAATGTCCCACCTTGGAGAATTGGTAATCTGCAAACAAAACACACAGATTTTCTTGTTACTCATCTTCCCGTTTGCCCACACATTTGCCCAGCTATGGGCCAGTGGCTATGGCATGTAAAACAACCCAACAGAGGCAACTAAGGTTTCAGCGTCTTGCCCAAAACACTTTTACATGTGACTGCCTGGAAATGAAACTTTAACTCTAAAGTCCCTAAACCATAAAGCTATAAGATGACTGCTGCTGCAGGTGTGGACTATATTTTTACACCTATCTTAGCTCAAGTTAATAAATAAACAGTCTTTTGGGGGGATTGAAATTCCATAGAATGTCATAACTCTGTGCATGCTTGACTAAATCTCTAAGTTATTTGTTCTGCATAAACTATTCAATGTATACAACCATTTGAAATGTGTAAGGAAAAGAAAGGATTAGTTAGCACATCATTCAACGTCAGTGATTTTGTGGATCCAGTGTTTGACCAGTTAGCTTTTGCCAAAAATGTAGGTGGAGAACTTAAATAAAAGCTTTAACTATTTGTTTTAGCTGGCTGGTATAGCATGAAGAAAGATGTGCAAGTGAAACCCTTCACAGTACTCAATAGCAGCACTTGTTCTCAAACAGACGATACACTAATGAAAGTAAAGCTTTCATTTCACAGAGATTATTGTAATTAATTGCTTTCTGAGATTGTAAATCTGCATAAAAAAGGAGGAAATCCAAATTAAACCACGGAAATCCAACAAAGAATCTATTTTGTAACTTTGGGAAAGGAGGAGTCTTCTGCTTCACGTAGGTGTGACAGTCTCGCTGCAGGCTGACGCACACAGGACAGTGAAAGCAGCACAGAGACACACTGTTTGATAATCCTAAATAAATTGAAATTTAAATACTTCCTCTTTTGCAACAGGGTCAACCTCTCTGTGCAAAGGCAAACGTGCTAATATAAACAAGAGAAACAGAAATCATTCAGAAACATTCTTGCAACTTGCAACTGTTGTCCAGGTAAAAAAATGAATAACTGCAAACACAAACACCCACTCATGCAGACACTGATTAATGTCCCCTTAGAAGTTAGGTGTGTAAACTTCTTAGACAGTTTACATTTCGATTAACATGCGGAAATTCCTGTGTCAGTGAGTCTCTTTGTGTATGTTTGTAGGGAAGCTTTGTGAGGCCCGGTTCCATTCTGGTTCAGTGGCACTCGGAGGCAGTAACTCAGGGTGAGTCAGTGCTACCTGGTTCCAACAGTCGTTTGAAGCAGCGTGCATAATCCTGACACAAAGAAGATGGTGGAGATGAGCTGGCTTTTAGCTCCATTGTTGTCCTGTATGCAAAGAGGCTCAGCGAGGATCAGCGGCACAGCAATGATGCCCCCAAATGCAAGGATGTAGTGCTGTAGACACGGGACGAAGAGATGATCAATGAGAAATGCTGAGAAGTATGCCCTTCAAAACTGTAGGATGTTATCTACTAAATGTACGTCTTTTGAAAAGTTAAAAAAAAAAAGCATCAAGCATAATTTCGTTGTTGATAACTCTTTATTTGCATATAACAGACATGTTGACCCTACTTATAGCCCACCGCTTGCTCTGTGCTGGAGTCTATCTGGCCACAAAGTACAAATTATTTGATCGCTATGATTTCTTTGGTGCAGTTCTCAAGCATGAACTGCTTAAAGTCCCACTCTAATCATCTTTTGGTCAATTTTCAAAGCATTCCTGGTGGTCTTTTAATTATGAATATGCTGTTTTTAGCCAAAAAAAAGTATTGTTTTCTAAGACATAGTTTCTACAGAGCGGCAGGAGTTCATCAGAAATTCACCTCTGAGTTGTTGGCGCAGAGTAACCTGCAGATAGCTGGTGCAACAAAAATGGCAATCAAGTTCAGAGCTATCCAGCTATACTGCCATGAGCCAGAAAACAGCTCAGATGAAGAAAATGAAGACGTCAGAAAGAATTGTCTGCAAGTGCATACACTGGAGTGAAGTTTGTATGTAACAACTACAAGCTTTTTCAAACGTCTTTTTTCATCTGTTTCTGATTTTCAATGAACTGAATATAGAAATGCTCAGAAATGCAGTTTAATCTTATTGTTTACATATGCGTCCTCCATCATCAGAAAAAATGCCACAAGAACATGTTAATAACCCAAAAAACGCTATCTTCAACAGAGTGGGTCTTTAAATATGTTCCAGAGTGCTGGTTTTTTGAGTAGAAAGCAGCCAGCTGTGTGTCTCTGGAGAAAAATTTGCTCTGAGATTTGGATTCGTGTTTGAATTTACAACAGGATCATTATGAAGATTGTAACAAAACTGCAGCCAATATGTGAGACATTGCATCAAGGCTTGGATTGGATTTTAACCACTGAATTGTGACTGCAGATCACACTGCTGAGGGGGACTGGTTAAATGAGGAAAGGAATTCTTACAATTTCAGAAGTGTGTCAGCTATTACCACAATATGGGAATGTTTCTATTTAGGACCCCCACAGAAAATAAGGTGCTACAAAGTCTCTGAGCTGATGAATAAAAGCTGCCACAAGAGTTTGGTCTGGAGCCTGTGGAGAGGAGAAGGTTAGCCCATTAATTAAAATATTTTTGTTCAAAGCATGTCTTTATAAAAAAGAAAAAAAATGTATTGCTCTAGAATTTCTTTCATGTTTATATTGCCCTCCGGTGGACATTTATCCATCACTTGTTTAGTCATACCTGCCTTTACCAAATTCGCCATTAAGTATTTCACAGATATGTATATCTTCTACTGCCTAGGCCACACATTGTTATAAAAAATATCACTTATTAATTGGCAACACAAAGTAAATCGGGAGTCACACTCTCGCCTCATTTTTCCATGTCTTCGGTTCAACCAAAAGGGCCTTAGGCAGCAGAAGGCTAGCAGTATCTCTGTTTTAATAACTGATTCATACCCAACACCTCAATCTTAAAGTCTATGCTTGAGCTTTACTTGTGGTCCTCTGATTCTCTTATACAAGGACAATTCTATGATCCCATGTTATCGCACCATTATTTCTGAGCTGAGTTCCTATATCCTCTAAAGACCCACTTTGATGAAAATCATGTGGTCTTGTGGCATTTTTCTGAAGATAAATGAATGGAGGACATATACAAGGAAAATTAAGCTTAAAATTGCATTTCTGAGTATTTATTTATTCAAATCATTGTGAATCAGGAACAGATGAAAAACTGCTGTTAGAAAAAGATTGTATTTGTGACATAGAAGCTACAATCAGAAAGCCACAAGCTCCCTGCTTCTGGCTCATCCCTGAGTGTCTTCATTTTCCTCGTTTGAGCTGGAATCTGGCTCAAAACTGTACGGCTGGATAGCTCCAGTATTGCTCGCCATTTCTGGTGAACTGGTAATGTTAGGTTGGGGTTGTGAGGGGCTGTAAGCTGATGATGAGAAACAACGGCAGGCGTACTCTGCCCCAACAGTCCCCTGCCACAACTGAGAGGCGAATTTCTGATGAACTCCCGCCACTCTGCAGAAACTATGTTCTAGAAAATGACACGTTTTTGGTTTAGACAAAACATGGAATAATCACAATCAAGAGACCACTGAGAAAACTTTGACAACAGATCAAAAGATGATCAGAGTGGGACTTTAAATTTGAACTTCAAAGACTATGTACTTTTATTCTGGAAATTAAGATCATGGCAGGTTCAGTCTAAGTATAAAATCAATGGGATTCACTATAAAGAGTTCTGTAACAAGCTAGCTGTCGTGTCATTTCTGTAGACACATTGCAGTTTGAGGAACCACAAATTGAAGTCTGTGTGATGTTATACAATAAGTGATCAGTGTGCGGTCAGTGCACAGACATGCTGGAGCCTCTCACACAGCAACTAATGTGGCTGCTTTGGAATATGTTATTTTCTGATTGCTTTAGAAGGTTACGTCAGACAGAACACTCTGCCATGTCAAACCCTGTCAACAGAAATAAAAGGTGTCATGTTTTATACTGTATCCCAAGTTAAAAAACTATTTCAGTTTCATTTTTAAAAGGTTTTTGAGTTTTACACAAAAGCACATTTTGGTTTTTTTAAATCACTTTTAAACAAAGCAAACTTTCCCTTCAAGTGGCTCGTATTTAAGTATTGAACACATTTAATTTTACTTTCCACTGGATTACTGTTTGTTTTTGTGAGGGTATGACCGACTCATATAAAATCGGAGGGTCAACATTTGATTCCCTAAAGCTTCAACATTGGCCATTTGTTACACAAATGGGTATCAATTGCATAGACATACGAAATTGGTACTTTATATGTCTCCAACTGGACTCTATCAAGACTATATCTGAGTTTCTGATCTTGAGTCACAGCTATGGCTACGGTTTTAGTACTGGTGGTTACACAAATGATTCCTACTGAAATTTTATGAACAACATTATTAAAAACCTGAGGAACCCACTTTTAGAAGCACTTTGTTTTAATCTGCCTTCAACCTATGCAAACAATAGGAAAATAACTTATGGGAAATCAATGAACAGCCTGTGAGAAAAAAATACATTTATTCCTGACATATTTGGGACAAAAATGTTGTGGTTTCAACCACCTTGTATTTTACTTTTTTAGTTTTATAATACGTCTTTTATTTCCAGCAGAAGAACCGATTTAGCCCTTTTTTACTGTGCTTCCTTGCCAACAGTGAACTACTGATAAGTGGCCATTTGCCAAGCACTGGCTAGCTGTAATATAAAATGTCTATTCAAAAGGTTAAACTGTTTAGCTGGTAAATACTTTTTTAACAGGAAAAAATAGTTTTTTTCCTATTTTGTAAAGAGCAGACTTAATTTATCATTGCTCCTTGGACGGGTATGTTTGTCTCCTCATTTCAAAGCTCTTTTCTATAGAGCCCTAGACAGGACAAAAAAAAAACAAACGCACAAAAATGAACATTTCTTGTCACAAAATGCTATTTAAATGCTATGACATCCTGATGAAATGCTATTTGTGGCCATAAACCACTAATTTATGGCCACAAAATGCTTTTTTGTTTGCACAAAATAGTAATTTCTGGCCACAAGTGATAACTGGGGGGTTCCTGGATGTAATGTCCAGCTCTCTCTACACTAGACCTTAAATATATAAAATGAAACTAATCATTATAACTTTTCCTGTGTCCTAGTTATATTTACAGCTGCCTTCAAATCCTACAAAATTATTGTTGCTCACCTGGAAGCCAAGCAGAATGCAGAGATACCAAGGTGGTCTGTCATTGAGAGAATAAACCAAATCTACTCCCCTGTCCACAGGATCTTCCAAAACATTCTCAGTTTGTGGTTCCATGTCAGTTGTCAGCTGAGGTTGTTCATCACCATCCTATAAAAGGAGCATGAAAATACTTTAAATCATGGAGCTGCCATTGCCACTTCATCCTAAGTTTACACTGTTAAATGATTTGTTCTGCAACTTTTCTCGAGCTGCATAGCACCTCAAAACCCAAACAGTCCAACAAGGTATAGAACTTGTTATACCATTTTATCCAAATGGGAAAATAATCCCCATTTGATGTCCATACAAGGTAGAATTGATGCCTTAACATTCACCTAATGTTAGCATCTATCTCTTTTAAACTCGGCCTTCTACCAGTCTTCTGGTTTGGACAGGATTTTTGCAGGCATGGTAATCCTCAGATTTCATTGGATTTTTTATTTTTTGTGTTATGTCTTGCTAAGTTTTATTGACATCTTCATTGATCCTCTGACCCAAGCAGTAGAGGGGGCCTGATGTCCCATATCATTACAGGTAACATATGTTCATGTGTGGGTATAGGAAACTTCTCAATAAACTTCACTGTTTATTTTGTTTCCTCTTAAGCTAAATGTATTTCTGACTGAAATGATTGCTGGGGTTTTTTAAAACAATGTTTCTCGTGGAACCGAAAAAGTCATTGTAAATCTTTCCTGCTTTCATACTTGATTCATTGTCCGACTCCTCTAAAGATGCATCCGTGACTGAAAGCATTAAGGACTGTGCAGAAAGCTTCAGAGAAGCACCTCTGTGGTCTCCTCACTGCAGTCTGTTTGTTATGGATCCCAGGCTCCCCATGTGATATTTAACCCTGTAAAGACCCCTACATCAACGAAGTGACAGAAAATTCTTTTTTTTCTTTTTGGAATGAAGAAGTTTTGTAAACCCCTTGATAAAATCTATAAAAAAGTGTTTGTAAAATCATTTTTTATGAGTCATAGATAATGCTATTTATGAGACTTTGGGGAATTTGGTAAGTTTTTGCTCACAACAATGTTAGTTTAAGAAGCAAAAATATTGACTTGAGTGTTCAGGGAAAAGGGACCTTGTTTACCCACGGTCTCAAATATATAAATATTATACTAATTTTGGACAAATGTTGAATTATTTCAATACAGCAAGCAATCATTAAAAAATGAACAACAGAGTTATTCTCACTAAAGCCTTGAAATTAGAAACTTTTCCAAAAGTGTTCTCGAGATTTTATGGAAGCAGCCATATTGAAATGAGCAGGAAAAGCTTTTCTGATGCCCCTAGTTAAATGATGATGAACTAGAGGGCAGAAAATACGGACCAGGTTAGATGAAATAGTTTTTTTTTGATAGAGGTCTCAGATCTGTGTGCATCAAATATGATATGAATGGTTAATTAAGATTAAAAGTTTATGTCCTGGCTAACCGCGGTCACTTTGATACTTGTCAGGATGCCCGATGTTGTACTTATTAGAGGTAGCAACTAAATGATCCCACAATTTCATGCTCTTAGGGGTTGTTAATTTAAACATTTGGGGTATTTCTGAACTTTTGATCTTTGTATCTCTTTTTTTATGATTGACGGTTCTTGGGCTGGGACATAGGCATGCCCGGTCAGTTTTGCAAGTTTTACAAGTCGCAGCACAATGAGGTTGTGTGACCCCTTTCCCTTGGAGCTTTCCAACATAGTTTTCAGTGACCTGGGTGGGTCTCTTCTCATTTTATCACTCTGCTACTGCAAAAACACTATTTTTTTGGCTTAGAGAAGAGAACTTGTTTATCTTCTTGGCTTGTTATTTTAATGGACACTGATGTTTTCTGCTTGTTATGGAAAGACTTTTCTTTTCTTTTTCTGCTGTTTTTCTCTGTATCTTTCTGGTTTTCATAGCGATCTTCCGATTGCTTAGGATTGACTTTGATCCTTTCTTTCCACAAACAGCCTACATCTAATGTTCTCATCTTGCAGACATGGATAAGTACAGCTGTGATGTGCATCAGCAGATTAGTTTTTGTCGAATTCTAAATGTGGATTTTCTATTAGACATGTTTTCCTCTCATGGTGTCACATCACAGTGAATACCACATCTTTTTATTTTCTTTGAATTTCTGTTGGTCTATGTTTAAAAAAAAAAAAAAAAAAAAAAAAAGAAAAGCTTTCTCTTTATCAATCAAATCCAGATTATAGAGATGGATTTGGGTGTTTTTGTTGAGTGTTTGAATTCCTGAAACTGTCCTTGTCCTAACTAGTTACAAATTCAAGTAAAATCTAATTTTATTGAATTTTAAAACAGTACTTTTCATAAATCCAAGAAACCTTTACAAAAAATGAAGCAGTTGCAGTATATGAGCCAAAGTAGAAATGTTTTTCTTTATGAGTTTGTGGTTCAGTTTAATTATTTGTTTGGAAAAGACTTACATAAAGCTATCAAAACAAAAACATATCCATAGATTTGTCAAAACTACCTAAGATATTTAGTTATGGATTGATCGAAGAAAAAAGAAAATAAAAGAAGATAAAGAAATGCACACGTACAAATGAAAATGAAATTACACATTTTAGTTTTTCCCTTATGTTGCAAGTCATAAAGGTCTGAGTGGGGACAACAAGTTTTTGAGTTTAAATATGAGGCACAGCTTTTAATGCCTAGTTGCTGTATCAGTCTTATACCAAAGGTGCAGACGCCTGAGAAAGGCTCCAACACATGTTTTATGCAAAGTCCAAGCAGGCCCACTTTGCAGACAACATGAGCTTTTGCCTCCATCTAGTGACTCTCTAAATAAAATCCAAAACAAAAAGCTTTACTAAATGTGTTCTGGTCAACCCAATGAGTGTTCCCAACTCCAAGAGATTTAATGTTGTTTGTAAAAAAAAAAAAAAAAAAAAACAGCTTTTAGGATTTAAAAACTAAATGAAACTTTTGACCATTATCAATTCTTGACAGATAAATTCATTATTTGGTGGCAAAGTTCCCTGCAAGTACTGTAAAAAAAAAACAAAAAAACAAGAGGATCGAAGAGAAATATGTTTCATTAATTATTGCAGAAAAATAATGGAAAGTGTGACTGTTTACTGTGCAAAACTAGTATGCTATGGCTTTTAATCACTTGTGAATGTCATCCATACATCGAATCCCTTTTGGGGCCACACTGTTCCTGGAGCTGCTGTTGATCAAAAGTGGGGTACACCCTAAAGTGGTCACCAGCAGTCTGTTACAGGACCACACAATCACACATTTACACAATGACACCTATGGACGATTTGGTCAACAATCAACCTGTGACGCATGTTTTTGGACTCAGGAGGAGCCAGTTCTCCAAGAAAACGTTCTCCACACATGCATGAGGAGAACATACAGAACTCCTTACAGAAAGAGCCCAGATGGGATTAAAAAAGGGGCCTTCTAGCTGTGCGGGGAGATTGCTGACTATTTACTTTGGCACCAAGCAACCCTACTTGAATGTTGTTTTTCCCAATAATCATTTATATATTTTCTCTACATTTCTTTCTAGCTGACATCATGCTCTCTTCTCCGCGTTAAACTTGTATCTAAAGCCTCTGTCATTTGGTAAAAAAGGTTCTGGCCTCTGCTGACCCAAAACAAGGACAGATCATCTCAGTCATCTCCGTCACACTGTTGTGGCTCATTCTCAACAAGACTGTCTGCTGCAGACCACAATCTGCTTGTTGGGGCAGGTGTGGGAGCGACAAAGCGAGATCATAACAAGCAGCGTTGCTTGCTCAGAGTTGATGAATGTCTTAACCACCTAGGTTTTACAGAGCCAATGAAATGATGCACTTTGGAAATATAAGCTGGGTATTTGCAGTAGACATTTGAGGAATGTTTCCTTTCTGTAAAAGTGAGGGTTTACCTTTAACCAGGCTTATTGAACCAGAACACTCAACTGTGTTTGTAATATTGTCATTATAGGCTCTTAACAGTCAAAGTAATATTTCTCTATCTTTGTTTATTTAACCCTTTAACACCTGTGTTGACATTTCTTTGGCTGCCATAATTCCTCAACTGTTTGCGCAACTTAACATAATTCCAGCAGATTCTGAAGCAGAGAAAGCAGCCTCACGCTGCGATGTCAGACTTTAGGGAAGTGCTCCTCTAATCAACGAAAATCAGCAGATTCTGTCACTGAGAAAATTGACTTTATCATATGATAAAGCAACATATGATCTGTAACGTGTTGCATATCAGTGCAAAGCAAAGCCGATTTGATTTCTGTGTGTCAGAATCAACTAATCCTTGTTGGCCTTTAAAGATGTAAATCCTAATTTTAGGAAAATAACGTTTTCAACATTTTGTTATCTGTTCAAGACACAACTGAAGCTTCACAGTTTTTACTTTTTCTCTGTTGCTTTCATGCATTTCCCAGATCAGATTTGAAGAGTGCAGAACTGCATTTACTGAAACCTTATGTAAAAGCTGATAAGTCCCTCAAAATGCTTTGTGCATTGCACAAAGACATGTAATCTCGTCAAACTCCAGTTTCAGCAGGTCATGTCCTTATGTCACTGACTGTAACCATGACAAGAGAAAGGATTGCTCTGGTTGTCAATGGAACATTGTACGCACAAGTCCAGTCACATGTGAACTGCTGCAGGAGTTTATTTAAGACAATGATTTACTAAGGTCCCTAATAAAAACTGCAACATTTCATGCAAATGCAATTATTGCGAGCTGTTTAGTTAGGATGTGCGGCTGATCAGTTACGAGTGATTGTGTAATCAATAACAGCTGCAGACAGCACTATTTGAATGGGAATTTATTTTGTTGTTGCAAATGAAGCAAATTAGTTGAACATTGGCCCAGGTAGTTGTTTTCCCTCTAGCTTATAAATATGCAATTTTATATAACCTCACAAACAACTAAATAAAACAGTAATACATTCTTTCTAAATACTTAGATTTATTTTTGGGAATATTTTTCTAAAGTTTGTGCCAGAGAAAATGTGATTTTTAACAATTATATAATTACAACATGCTTGATACATTTTTTACAAAAAAGACTAACATTCTAGTCACGTTAAACTGTAACTACACAAAATGTGAACAAAATTTGTTCAAGTTTAATGAGGTTTTCTTTTGTCTTAATTAAAAATGTAACTTTAACAAAAATGATTTATTGCTTTTTGTGTGAATAATTTGTTTCAGTTTAGTTTAAATGTGTTTGCTGGCCACTTAACCTTAGTCTTTTTTCCTTTATTTTATTATTCATCAAGAAGATTTACAAACTGTTAGAACAAACTGATGTGTGGGTTCGTTATGCTTAAAGACAATTAACAGTGTAGCGTTATTGTAACTCAGAGATGCTGTCACTTAACCCAATGCATCAAGGGAGATGTAGTGCAAAAACTGACGCCTATGCCAGACTGACTCCTTTCTGAGCTTCATTAGTTTGTTCACATTTTCCACAATCTGAAACTGGATCCCGCAGAAGCTACACTGCTAAACAGCAGCTTTAACTTTTATTTTTGTTGGAACTGAGAGATTTTCTAAGTCAAGCCAGAACAAGGAATTGAGGATGTTAACCATTTCTGACTAGTCAGACTGATGATGTATAATTAAGCCTCCAGGAATGGGGGATACAGCTGAAAAGGCTGAACTTTTCATCAAAACAGAGCGATTGGCTAAAGCTAAATCACGGAACTGTCTTTTTTATCAAGTGTTTTTAATAGAAACAAATAAACACAAAGAAAGAGGCTTTTATGGTCTTTCACATTCCAAACTACTCAGTGTTTTATCAGGGCCTGTTTGGATGAACACAGAGCTGATGTCCTGGTGATGCTAAATGTTTTTAGATTAGTGACAATGAACAATTTCCCAGAGTACACCTGACTATCTCTTGTGGAACACTAGTGTGTTCCGCTTCATGTCCTTTAAGCAATGGAGTGTAGTTTGGTAACAAGAATACAATAGAACTAAATCACACTAAATCTAGGGGTGTGTAGATGAAACAAAAGAACTCCTGTCATATACCTCAAATCAAAATAAGGAAGAACGTTGGGTATTTTGATTCTACTGACATTTTCCTTTTTTTTTTTTTTTTTTTTTTGCTGCTGCTGTGGTCGTTGTTAATTTCCATCCATTGTCTTAACCCACTATATCACTTTTGGGGCCACAGGGCTGCTACAGCTTGTCCAGGCTGCTGTTGGTCAAAGGCGGGGTACGAGTCTGGAGATTGCTGTTAACATCATCTGTTTTTTATCCAACTGAGCTATGGTAACACACGATTATGTCCCCACTATGGGATCAAAAACATTCTAAATAGTTCTACTCTATCTTAGTTTAATAAATGAACCTCATATTGTATCAATATTTCATGACACTATGTATATGCCTGTGACCCATGTGACGTATTTTTTTTACACTTAGTTGAGAGGGGTAATGTCCTATTCAAGTTAAGGCATTCAAAACAAACATGTCAAACATAAAACTAAATGTTGCATTCATATGTTTTTCAGATGTGCACTAAGCATTCATTTGGGCACATATTTGTCTTTATGCATACATTTCTTTTTAACAGTTATCTTACCTTACAGATATTACCTTCTCAAAGCATTGACTGCAGTGGTGCTTGACATTGTTGTGCTAGTTTGTATTACCTGCCTTTCAGACATGAAAAATCTATGTAAAACTGAAGTCACAGCTATACCTTGTGTTTGATAAATCACACTTTTTATATGTGAAGTTGATCTATTTTAATCCCTGACTCCCTGGTGTTCCAAACTGGAAGTGCCCGCTGGCTCTAAGAAGCCAAAATCCCATAGTCTTCTATAGAGAAATGAACAGTTACCACTCTGTCATTCTGTTTGTCAGGTTAACCATTTTTGCTCTAATGCTACTGATAATCCTTTTTTTTCATAACATTATTTTATGTTGTTCAAGTTATAAACTGACCAATCAGCTGCCTCAGTAAAAGCATGTGGTCTCACGTTGAACAATCAAAACGTATTTCAGATTTTGCAACCCCCCACCAGTGTTAGGGGTGCAGCCTTCCAACAAGCTCTCTCCTGATATGGCTAGAGTGGTCACCTTTGAAACGTTGACTCAGACTGACTCTGACCAATCATTGCTTACTGACGTCGTCTGGCTCCAACACAGCAACGTCAGTATTGTGACAAAATGGCGACTTAATTGACTTGATTTTGTTTAAACTAGAAGTAAGCCATTTCTATGGATGACGTCACACTCACTCGCTCCAGTTCTCAATTACAGTCAATAAATTATATCCTGAACATCCATTTTTTCCCCAGTCCTGCTAGAAACATTACATTTAAAAATTATCAAAGGAAAATGCACACATTGGATTGTGGTCATCCGTTTTCCTGTTCAAGAGTCGCAAACTTGTTAGTAAATCAATTGTAAGCAAGTGTCTTTCCATGTCAAGCTGAGACAGAAGAATTTTGTCTAATTCAGCCTCTGCTGGGATCTAAAGTGACAAATTGAAATTGCTGCAGTTACTTACAAACAACGGAAAATTCCCCAGAACACAGAGACATTGACATTCAGAAGTCGGCAAAAGACCGATAAACCGTCCGTGGTGTGGCTCACCTTTACCAGAAAGTAGCTGAGATTAGCTCCAGCACCCCCAGACCCTGACAAGCAGGTTCAGAAAATGAATGAATGGTAATTCAGAAGGGACAACAGGAAGTTAAAGAAAGAGTTTTGAAAAATGCAAACATGATCTCAGAAGGGTTCTCAAAGGATTCTTTCAGCTTCATTTTTCTTCTTCATTAAAAAGTAACTGACTTTGGAGATTTCAACCTATAGACATAAAAATAAAATACTGCATGCTTCAATTACATTTATTGTGAAATAGGATCTCTGTAATACCTATGCTGGTGGTGGTTTTAAACAAAACGCACCAGAAAATGCAACCTTTCTGGATTTATTGTTCAGTGTCAGTTTCTTCCTAACAGTTAGACTCATTTCTCCTGATACCTGATACACTTAATGGACTTGGACAACCTGACTTCCCTCTGACGGACACATAAAGCTGTGCTCTGTGTTCAGGAAAAGCATTAAAAAGTCATTTAAAGCCTGCAGATAAACAGGTGGACACATACAAATCCTTTTATTAATCCTTTTCCTCATTCATTTGATTACAAAAAATAAACTGTTGATTGAAACGACAGATTGAGAAAAACATAAAGAGATGGACAGAAATGGGAATTTTGGTGGCTGTTTTCAGGAAAGAAAACATGAAGAAAATAAATACAGATAAACAAACCCAAATTACATTTAGAAATACCTAAACAAATAAAACATGTTCTGAAATGCTCGTCCCTTCTGATTTCCTTGTGACCACCAAACTAAGAAAAAAAATGGAACAAAACTAAAGGAACCAAATGTCTGTTTGTCCATGCTGCATTGTGCTTTGAGAAACACAAAAGATCGTTTTTGAATGTGTCTATTGTCACTGTTCTGCTGTCATTTAACAAGCTTCTGAGATGCAGCGAGATCTCGGTAGATGCCAATAAAAATAAACCCCCCCCATGTCAGGCCTGCTAAGACAAGGCTCACTCAGCCTCAGTTCTGCTTACACATACTTACTAAGCAAAACTAAGATTATCTAAAAAAAAAAAAAAAAAAGAAAAAAAGAAAAAAAAAGGCAAAACTAAACTATAGTTGTTTTTCTTCAGCTCATGACTTCTACCTGCAGTATTACCATAAACTGCATTACTTTTGATAAAGAAGTAAAAAAAAAAACATCTCAATGAATTTCATAAAACTTTTTCATGTATTTTTTTTTATCCTGATATGGGCTTGTTCCACTCTGACCCCAGCAGAAGGACTGAGGGTAACGGATGCTTAAAACACATGTTCTTCCATCTGCGCACATCTTTTGTTTTCTGTTCCCTTTTTTTTTCTTAGTTCATTTAAGACAAAAAAGGCAATAACATCAACCCTGGATTCAACATGTGTGCACACCATGCAGTCTGCTGTTTTTACCCTTCATATGCACAAACACACACAAGCACACACTCACTCTTTGATGACTTTATACAGACAAAAGTCATTTTGTTCCAGGAGTTTCTACTCCAGCTTTTATGGTTTAGAAAGGTAAGCTTCTTATAAGAATAACAAGTACCTACTTACTTATTGTGTCAGCATATGAAATTTCTCACAATAATTTGTACTCCATTCATGCCACCTTTCCATCCGCCTGCTACTACTGAAAGTTACATTCTGAGTACCAAAGTGTCCTAATTTGAAGTTGGAGCCTGAAGCCATTTCTTTTTTCATCGACTTTTAAGATGAACTGTTACCACTAGCATGAAACCATGCAACAAGTTAGGTTTCATAAAACACGTGCCATGTTGGGTCACTTCACATTCCACACTGGCTTACATTCAGCTCTTTCTGCTGTATTGAACAACTACAGTCTGTTTTTTGTCAACAACAACAAAAAAATCAATTTGACTGACCAGCGTCAGTGTGGGAAAGCAGGAGGTACACTATATAATACTTTTATTTTAATACTTACCCCGAACGACGGGTTCAGCCCCAGCTCTATCTTCTCTGCTGTAAGATGCATTTTGGTGAATGAACACACACACACAGAGTCACGGCGGGACTCTTACTGACTTCAGATGCAAGAGGGACTCTGTGAGCAGCAGACTCACGTCACCAGTGATCGTGCTATCATAGCTAAAAGAGAGTGGCTCAGTAATCTCCTTTGCTGCTCTCAGACATTTCTGCTGTGCTGGTACGCAAAGCTTTAGTTACTATGACTTGTGATCATGTGTCTGTTTATGTGTGACGGTGGAGTTACAAGGATAGGAAGCACGTTTGTCACATGAAGTTGTCCTGCTCATCTGCTCCCAGCATCGGCTTGAGTTGAGAAGGTTGAACAGAAAAGGTGATGCATTGAGACACCAAACCTCTTTAACCTTTTGAAAGCTGCAGGATCACTTGCCACAGCGCAACACAAGGCGTTTGAACTAGATGAGACTTTTGTTAACATATTTAGTACATAGTGAAGTAACAAATAAATCATTGTCTGTCACTGACCCACTTTGATCCAAATTAACCGACACTGTCCTAAAAACTACAGCCTTTTGGTCATGCTGCATTCATAATTTTCCACTCCTCTGTTAAAATGTGCATGGCTTTGTTTGAATCCTATTATTTTTACTTTTGTTTAACCAGGAATTTTTATTTCACCTTTTTTCCTGTGACCAATTCTTCTCAATTTCTTTTCAATCTACAACATTTATCTATTGTTATTTACAAAAAAATTGTAAATAATAATACATTATTTTTTTTCTTCATAAAAATAGGTTACAAAACCTAAAACATTGACATCTAAATGATTAATTGGTAAACATGATGTAAATTGAAAGTATGAGAGATGCATTTACAAAACCTTAAGTCCGACTACACTAAAACTGTTATTTTTGGTGTTTTTTAACATGTTCTTGCAGTAGCATTTTTTTTAATGATGGAAGATATATGTTAGAAAATTAAGATTAAAACTAAGTGTTTCATTTTTTAAATTGTGGTGGATCAGGAGCAGCCAAAAAATGCTGTTTGAAAAAGCTTGTGGTTGTTAGGTAAAATCTACAATAGGTGGACCACAGGTTTTTTTCTCCACTCCATTATGATGTCTGCACTTATAGATAAGTAGATCTATATACGTCTTTGTTTTCCTCGTCCTAATGTTAGTTTGGGGGTGAGAGGGAGCTAGCAGGTGAGGCTGTAAACAAGGGGATGAGGGAATGATGGGGCGGACTTAATCTCCGCCAATCAGTAACGTGCAGTCAGGGGAGACAGGTGAAGCACAGCCTCACCTGCAATATATAGAACTTAAAAAATGAATAAATTATATGAAATGAACATCCTTTATTAAAAATAAAAATCAAATATTATTTTTTAGACATGTCTATAATATGATTACTTTTTTCGGTGTGGGTTTTCAACATTTTTTGGTAAAAAACAAAAAAAAAAAAAGCAAAAACAAGAAAAACAAAGCAAATTTACCAATTTTCTGTTCAAATAAAAAAGAAAGTTACAGGTGAGGCCGCCGCCTTTGCCTCCCCTGTGCCCAGTGTGCCTCAAGACAGAGGGTGCCGGTGAGCCCAGAGGATGGGACACTGCAGAACATTAAAGAAGTTTAGAATTTGTGGTAGCAAGTCCAGTGCAGCCATCCAGTTAGTTATTCGTTCATATTGTTTACCATCATTTGCTAAATGGAGAATTACAATATTAAACTCAAGAATTTGTTCAGATACATGGCTGGCAGTGACCTCCATTGAGACAGAGAGACTTTTAAAACTGAGGAGAAAAAAGGAACACTTTTACAAACACGTATTATAGTATTTTCTAGTATATGTCATGGTATGTTTTCAATCTTACAGTTTGTAAACAGTTTCCAAATGCAAAACTATGTTTTAAAGAAAAAAAAGTTTGCAAACGCAAATATTAAATATTTTCATTTGCAAATAATGAAGTTTTATTCTAAAAACATTGTATTTGCAATTTAGTGGCACAATATGGTGACACAAATATTCCTCCGCAGCCGTAAACCTCACCGCACGTCACCGGCTCCAACAGTCCCACTCACAACTCAGAGGTGAATTTCAAACGAACCTCTCAGAAGATCAAGAAAACGCACCTTTTTTTTCAAGTTTTCCTGATTTTTTTTTAAACAACTCTTATTGCACTTATTGCAGCTTAAAGTAGTATGAAATTTTGCATTCCATAAGCATTACTGTGAAAAATGTCCGGGTTCTGACGGCAACTACGTGCTTCATTTTAAGCGTGGATGAACCACAAACTCTTGTGATGCTTTGAATAACAGGCTTTGAGAAAGTGAACAATGACCCAAGTTAAAAAGATCACTGACATGTGCTAACTGTAACAGCAGGAATTAACCTGATCCAAAGTTGTAGAAGACTCTGTAATCATAAAAAATGAAACAGCTCAGATTTTCTTCCAGTTTCTTCAATTGAGTTTATCACTTCAGTTTAGCATTTTTTTGTTATCCCAAAAGAAAAAAACAAACAAATTGAAATTGGATTATAGAGTCAGTTGAGAAATAAAAAATATGTTGTGCCTCAGCAATAGACAGTCAACAGATGTAAAAGGATTAAGTAGTTTTGATTAGACTTGCAAACTGAAATATAGAGAATAAGTTATTTTAAGAGAAGTGAAGTCATTTTCTCAATCTGCTTTATTCCTGGTCAGGGTCACTGGAACGCTGGAGCCTACCCAGCTACTGTTGGGCGAAGGATAGTTTGCCAGAGCATCTCAGGGCAACACTGATCCAGACAACCACACACACACTCATATCCACACGTAAAGCCTTAGTCACTCTCGTGTTGCAGGGTTTTGGGTTGTCTGGACCTGTGGAGCGTCCTAGAGGAAAGACTGCATCTTATCAGGAGCACAAGTGTGTCTTATGGTTCCCTTTATCCTCCTGCAGTCACATTACAAATAACACTTTAAAATAAGACTCCTTAAGCTTTATTAGCACATCAACAAACGTTATTGATGTGAATAAAAGCCAAAAAAGGTTTATTAACATACTTAATAAGATTCATTAACATCTAAAGTGAGATCATTGTCTACAAAGGCCACACTAATAAACTGCTGATAAGCTTAACAAATGTATTAACTGTCTTTGTGACATTGTATTGAGTGTGTTGCAGCACCTCGTCTACAGTGTTACCGACTAGAGTGACTAACATCCACTGGGTGGTAATGCTGTTGTACTGGGTCATTGTGTTACACTCTTGGAGGGGAGTAAATGGACCCATAGATACATGCTTCTCAGAACTAGTAACACAATTAATCTTTATTAATGTTTCCTCAGGAAAATGAAGGTTCTTTGTGGACAAGAGGTAACTGCTTTTTTGCCCACCAGGAGGTATCAGACACACAAGAGGACAAGGTTATTTCCAGGTGAGGAGGAGTTGTAAGAAAACTGATGTCTGAGGGTCACTCACTTCATGAGGAAGAATCTTGTGGATCCAAGAACATGAATTGAGGACACCCAGAGGAGGACGAGGAGGAGAGAGGAAGGCACAGCCAGGCAAACCAACAGAGCTGGTTCTTTGCTCCACAATGAAGTCTGAACAGTCTCACCACAAAAGGGAGCGGATGTTTGAGCCAAACAAGTCAGAGAAACCCCACACTGGCTGGAGGATCACAGGTATTAGAGATTTTCTGGAACTGATCAGCTGGGCAGAGCTTGCTATGAAGGCTGCAACACGGGTGAGACTGATCAACTAATTTATTTGGTCAGACTGGCTGCAGGTAGGGTCAGAAAGGGGTGTGTCCTAACAGTCATGAGTCAGGCGTGCATAGTGACCCCTTAAGGACCTCGTCAAATGCTGCACGCGTGGGGTACACTAGAGATACAGCGACAAGAAGCACACACTTATAACATGAACAGAACTGATGAGCCCCTCAAGTAGTCTGAGGGGGACCTGGTTGATGACAAGATGGCATCCAAATGTCATTAAACACATCATTAGTCGGAAGTGGACATTTCGCAACTGTAGCCAGAAGCTGAATTTGGATATGCTCTATTAGTTCCATCAACCGATTTAAAAAGTTAATCAGATTAATCACACTTTTGGATTGTGATAATTTACAGGTAGGAGAACAAAAACAAAACAAAAAGAAGATACCCAAAACATTGTAATTGTAATTGATGTATTTCAGACCTTAGAAAGAAAGACTTAATTGTTGTTAAAATATTTGAATTACGACGGTTACCCGTTAACGCTCGCAGACAATTGATTTTAAAAAATGAACTCGTTATTATTTATTAACACAGATTAACCCACATCAGAAGCTGCTATCTTCTTTGCGATGGAAGATTCAGGCTTCCATGGCGTGTGTCAATTACAGAAAATACACACTTTGTCAGGCATTATTCAACTTATACCACAGTCACTTGCAAAAAGGGGGTGTCATTACAACATTTCAACTAAAACAAAGGGATTAAGATCATTTTTAGCTTCAGGAAATTCTCATGGTATCTTCCCTCAATTCACTTGATCTCCTTTATGTAAAATGAAGAAACTTTTTGTTCTGGCATAATTTCCGTGCGTCTGAAAGGCAGGTCCAAGCAGCACACCAATGGAATCGGTGCTGCAGGGATATACCAAACACTTTTTTTGTGCAGCACTAGTCGCACAAAATACAGTTTAAGTCTTTTTGTAAGTGTGAGGCTATGTTTGCACCACCTTTGGCAATGCGCTTTTCACCGGCCAATTAATACATGTTTCGGGCTTCCTCATTAAAACTCTGGTGTTCATCCATAGCTACATACTTTTATAGGGCCATTGTTGGGCTTCATGTACAAAACACATGCGCCCATTAAACACATCTTGAAAGTTAAGTTGAACTTTGACCAATCAGAGACTTGGATTTGGTGGCGACATGTGAGTGGCCTCCTTTTTAATTCACGGTAGTGCCAACCATTTGAAAATTGCAGTTTGTGTCTGTCCGCTAAAGTCTTTCATATTTAGGAAAGGAGCTGTGACAGAAAAAACCTGGAGCAAAACTTACCCGATTTGTACTGCTTTGACATTTCACAACAAGCTTCTTCCAACTATGAGTACATCTGCTAGTATCTGGTAGCCGCAGTCCAGTGTGAACTCCATGTCCTAAAAACGTGTTACAGAACCCGTGTTCATTCTGGAGCGCTCATCACATCCCTGTTGTGTACGTAGCATGAATGTTTGAGTAAAGAAGAGAATAAAACCATAAAAAGGTTTTTGTGTTTTTGGTGTCTTAATACTTCACAAGCCTTGTCAGTTTTTAAAACTCACAAGACAAAAACTTTTTGTGAATGAACAAGGACTACAAATTTGGACTTTTTAACCAGTTTAGTTTGAAGTTACCTTGTGTGTTCACTCAAAGCTGACTAACCTGTTACATACCTGATTGTTGAACAAACATCTACCAGGATTCCATCAGTTTTTCTTCTAATACTATTTAACTATTTTTAACTAACAGTTTTTATTTTAACTATTTTTTAATACAATTTCCCGGCAGTGAAAGATGAGTTTTTTCACAATGATCTTCCCAGTTGATTAAATACGTTTGTCCAATATTTTTCACTGCAAATACTGTTTTACCTCAATGCACACTGATTTTCATGTCCAAAGAAAGACCACCAGTGAGGGTGTTTAATGTCAGCAGAACATTTGAACTTTGTTTGTCTGCCTCAGAGTTTTCTTCGCTTACTCCAGATCATTGGTGTTTGGTTCTAAAGTGCATATTTTGCTTCACAGAGATGCTGTTTAGAAACCACACAACAGGTGTCTGAAGGGATTTCAAATGGGGGATACATGTACTGAAAAGCTTCTTTGTAGATGTGGTCATGGCGCCTACATTATGTAACAGTCATGCTGAGTGTTTTACGTGTGAC
Organism: Oryzias celebensis; assembly: GCA_014656515.1. Taxonomy (NCBI): domain Eukaryota; kingdom Metazoa; phylum Chordata; class Actinopteri; order Beloniformes; family Adrianichthyidae; genus Oryzias; species Oryzias celebensis. Next base: position 25,429,437 of record BNCR01000006.1, on the reverse strand, counting down.
ATTTGCATCAGCAGAACTACTTTGTTCTGAGGAAGCAACTCTTGGTTTTACCTGCACAGTAAGTGACAATGTTCATTGGAGAGGTTACAAAAACTCCTCAGCTTGCGTTTCATTCAGAGGTTCATTTTGCAGTTTAAAATATGTATAACAGTCATAAAGTTCCACCAGACAGTGACCAATGAAACATGTGAAACTAATCAATCAAGCCTGATTTCCAGGCTTGAATGAACCGTAAACCCTTGTGATGCTCGAAACAAAAGCCATTCACACAGTAACCCGTGAGAGACATGCCAGTAAGTGACCAGCATGTGCTACTGTAGAGGTATTCATTAACCTACATCAGACGGTGAAGCTCAAAGTGAGGCACATTTCTGCTCTAAAGGCTTTAGGAAAAGTCCCAGGAAGAACATCAGGCAGAATTATGTGCATGGAAAGAATTCATCTGTGACTGAAGAGAGTTGAGAAGGCACCATTCTTTTAATGCTCACATGACAAGTTTGTGTTGACTCAGGTGACGCCATGATGCTGCGATAAGCCACTGTTACAGAGGAACCTTTAATTATACATTCAATATCTGTCAAACCTCTTATTTAAGGCAAATGGTGCAGTTTTTATCCTGCTATGGTACAGCTGATCAAATCTATACCTTACAGAAGGGGCTTGAAAACTCATGATAGGTTGCCCATCCAGTCTGCATGTGCTTTGATGATCTCCAGAGAGAATTTGATCTTATCCCTCACAGCTTTTTGTGGAAGGTAATCTGGGGTCATAGGCCAATTCCCATTGGTGGCAGTGAGTCAAACTTGTTCCCAGCACATGTTGAACTCTGGTAGGGATGCCCTTTGTCACATGTTCTGATCATAATTTTTCAGAACATAAGTTCACGGTGCGGTCAGGGACCTGTGGAAGTCTGCTTTTGGAACCACTAGATTCCGGCTCTTCTTTTTGCAGATGATGTTGTTCTGCTGGCTTCATTGGTATTTAACTTGAAAATGGGGGTAGGTGGAAAGCTCCTGCCTCAAGAAGAAGAGTTTGAGTGTCTTGGGGTTTTGTTCCAAGCATTTTTGCTTTGGCTGTTGCCCTGGCAACCCAGCCCTGGATACAAGCAAAAAAAAATAGATGAATATGTGTCCAGCGCTTTCTTGTCTTTCATTCTCCATGCAGTAATGCAAAGCACTACTCTTTAGAAAAACCTACCCTCCTCCATTAATATCAATGTCAAGCTAAACCCTTGTCATGCCTTCCCGGCCTGGCTTTAAAAAAGGAGTTCTGTAATTCAACCAATACACTGAAAGAGACCAAAGCAAAATCTTGTTACAGAAAAGACCATGAGTTGAGGGTACATTAACTCAGACATTCCTGTTGTCTCCCTCCTTCATTGACTCTGTCACTTTACCTTCCTCTTATGACCTTAACAGTGAATCTGCGTTGTAAATGAAATAGTACTAAGAACGCTTGTGTTCTATACCAAATTAGTACTTATTTGTAATGTAAATAAAAATCAATCAACACTTGGCCGTCTCCATGCTTTACTGAATAAAACATGGTTAATAATGGATTATAAAATAAAAATCAATTATCTATGGCCCAAATATCTAAAGATAGTTAACACAAATGACAAAATATGTTATTTTAGTAAATCCAACTAAAAGTTATTTTATTTACAGTTATTATTATTTATTTACAGTTTATTTACAGTCCACTAGATGGCAGAAGAGCCAAAGTCAGAAAGTACAGGTCATGTCCTGAATCCATGAAGACAAAAGAATTACTTTTCTAGAAAAAGAGGTAAATAACGAGGTTATACAAGTTAAACACTTTAAATAATACATGTTTAAAATGCACAGGAATATTTTGGTTTTATTTTAGGCTCACAAAGTTTCCCCATACTTCTGCATCTGTCCATTTATGCCTGTTATAAACGCATTGTTCATTCATCTTTGATGTAGCTTTAAATATGAGTCTATAGACCTGTTGCTTGTTTTGTCTAAATTGTGAATTGATTATTTACAATGTGAGAAACAGCGTACAGTGAAGAAAAAGAAGTCTGATTTATGTGATGCAGCCATTTATTATGGGATGTCTGTCACTGGGGATTTGAGGATTAATGATTAACAGGACATTGTGTTGACTGAGCAATCTGCGGAGAGTGTGGAGGAGGCTACAGGTGAAGCATCAAAGGTGTCAGTGAGAGGAGTGGCTGGTTCAAGTGACAGAGATGTGTCACAGCGTCCGGTCAGCATTAGTGGAGTAAGGGAAGAGATCTGGTTTATCTTGTCACCATTTCCCAATGTGGCACATTTTCTGCAGGTTCAAGTCTCACCTCCAAAACGGATGTCAGAGTAAAGCTGCAGCTGGAATGTCTGAAGGTGGAAAAATGAGAGAGAAAACTTCCAGCTCAAGAGAGAGCTGGAGGCGGACACCATGTTCAGGTTGCACCAGTTGGGGCTGCGGGTGACAGCACATACTCCTTCACTGGATTTCCAGATGTTTAAAACTGTAAATTCAGTTGAATCTGAGTTTGACATTAGTAAATTTGTTCAGTTCATACCTGTGCTCTCTGAGTTGGAGGTGGACGGTTACTTTAGAGCATGTGATTTTGCTTCCTTGTGTGAGTTCCAGTGTTCAAATCCCGGACGAGACCCCAAAACAATACAAACGGAACATTATTAGAGCATTCTACCACACTGTATGATCACATGACTTTGTGAAATTCACACACTTTGTGTTTCCACACATTGAACTGTAATGATGGTTGATCATATTTTGCTGCATCACACGTGTGTTGTCTGCTGCGATGAACCTTAATTGTTTTTACGTTATAGTAAAAAAAAACCACCATGTGTCGATCCAAATGGAGTTTTTGAATATAATCAATTTCTCTCGTTTTGGAATGTTTTTTTAATGACTCAGGTTGATTTGATTAACAACTTGCCTCAGACACAGCGATCTGACAGTTAGTCCACTTGTCTAAACTTATTTGAACATTTACAAATATTGATACATTGATTTAGCAAATACATTTCCACAAATGTAAATAGAAGAGATAAAAAAATCATCAAATAAATAAAAATGTAATATATATTTTTACATAGTTTTTTTAATTTGTAAATAAATTAGCTGACTTTATGTGAGATATGCGACCTTAAACTCAACAAAAACACATCAGAGTAATAAAAATGTTGGATAAATTGGAACAAAAAAGTTCAATTGAAAAAATTCACACCAAATTACATTTCTTACATAAAATCTGCAAACGGGGCAAAGTTTTGCATGAAAAGCAACTGTTGATAGAAAGTTTTTTTTTTCTTTTTTAAGGTTTCCTTTATATGCATAGTCTATTTTATTTACTGAAAGAAAAACAGTCAAAGACAATCCAATTTGACATGGTAAGAGTGAGACTGCAAAATAAATCCCTTATCATGATAGGCTATGGTTTTGCTATGGTAATTATGAGGATACGCTATTTCAATTGCATGATATGCTGAAATACACAATAATACTTTGTTGTGTTGTTATTATTACCAAGCTTCCTACTCTGCTCCTTTCTTTTTTCCATTTTAACTTTGTTTGTGCATTTTTTTTTTTTTTTTAACACACAGACGCAGTACTGACGCAAATAAACACTTACCCTCAACGGAACAATCCATTAAATTCCTGCAGTGACAAACTGATGTCCTTCTTTCACTGACCTTTTAACTCTATGTCAGTGGGAGGCTAAGCCACTGGTCAACAAAAATGTCCTCTGGGGTTTGTGAGTTTGAGTGACCCAATTCTGAGCAAATAACAAACTGAAACTTTCTCTGTTTTAAATGCACGTATAGAATGAATTTAGGGTAACTTCGTTCTTACCACTGATGTTGTTGGCACTATTACTGCTGAACTAAGCATTTTAAAATACATTTTGCTGCCAGTTCTTTATTATTTCTAATGTTCTGCTGCCTCAAGCACACTGTGCCTTGTTCTTTTACTCAACAGTAAAAACTGAGCACAATATTGAAAAGAAAAAAAGAAAAACACGTCGGATACCTCTTAGATGTCCCTTTAATATCTTTAAAACAAAAAATGGAAGTTTTTCATTTCTGACTCAAAAACCTGTTTGCAACTGTTTAACTTATGTCAAATAAAAATAAAAGCATTGTGTTAGGTTCTAACAGTCAGTCTGTGAACCAAAAGCCTGAACTGTTTTGCCTCATCAAACCTCTATCTTTAGAGGTTTGTTATGTGGCAATTTACCAAAGTCTTTTGTCAAAGTGCTCCCGGGGAAAAAAAAAACAAGAAATTTAAACTGAGAAAAATAATACGTTACAAAAAAATTCAAGCCTAAGCAAGACCAGTTGTATTCATTTGTAGGTACTGCATCTCACATGATTGAAAAAAAAACAAAACGCTGTTGTAACCAGTGTTGACAGTGTCAAAGCAAGAAAAAAAAAACTGAAAAAAGTGCTGATAGTTTTGTGATGTAGAAACCACACGCCAACAGTTTCACACATGGACTTTAGGATCCCTTACATAATCTAAAACCTGTATCTGCTCCCTTCCTGTCCCTGTTGCAAACTGTCTTTTGTTTCAGCAGCCATTCAGCAGCACAACTTTGATGCTGCTAATGTGATCACACATTCCCATTGTGCTCAAAATGTGTGATTTTATCAGTTTGGCACCACCAGAATGTCATGCTCCATTATAATAATCTCAAGCAGCAAATAGATATTTACCTCTATTAAAAAAAAGCCAAAAATATGATAGAACTCATGTCAGAAAGAGGGTTGCGCAGCACCTCCACTTTTCAACATTTTCAGAGGTTTTGTTTTCTAGGTCATCTGCACATTGAAGACATTTCACTGCTAAAATGAGAAGGTTTTTCAGTTCTAACTGCTGATGGGAAAATCTGTTTTATTCTGAACTGACTGTTTCAGAAGTTTGGTCACAAAATGTTATGTTAAGCCTTAGTCACAACTGCCCTGACGGATGGATACGATACGGGCTGTCTGTGGGCGCAAAATAAGCAAATCTGTACAGGGCATGCAGGTGGTTCTACAGGCATGCTGTGAGTGACAGGTGATAGTAAACACTTAAACATACGGGTAAGTAATAGCGAAGTAGGTGAGAAATGGGCGTGTTGGATGGATTTTTAATGTTTCTCAACACCCCCAAATCCTGTTCACTGTGCAAAGAGCCAGTTACTGTTGTTCAAGTGATAGGTGCGTGCTCCTGGCGTGCAGCCTGACTATTAGAAATTAGGAAATTAAACAATCAGTGCACTTTCTGTTGGCATCCCACAGCCACTTACTGGTACTTACGTATCACCTGCATACCCTGTGTGTGCAGCATTTGAGCACAGTCAGTATGGAGCCAGTACACCTTAGTAATGACTAAAGTGTGGTGTAAGGATACCATACAACAGCATCACCCACCTCTTAAGTGTGGGAAACGCACTTTAACCTAACAATACACTTTCCACACGCAGTACAATAGTAAATTTCCTTTTTTAATGAGATCCCTTAAGGTGGCTGTATGAGCCTCAAAAGAACTGCAAGACACACCTGTGTTCTCTTTTGTACAACCCTGTAGGGGCCCAGACAACCCACAAAAACCACAGCACCTGTATTGTTCAACCCCTAGTATGGGTGCATTTGACTGAGGCTTAAGCAGATGCAAATCAGATAACAGACATGGACTCTACTTGAACCTGTAGAAACATCTTAGGGGCTGGACTCAGGCTGGGAGGCAGAGGAGAGGCTGAATACAAGAGTTCTTCTAAGCCTCTTTGTTGACTCATGGTAGCCTAAAGTAGCTAAAGTATCAAACTAAATTCAGTATTTTATCTCAGTTGTATCCATCACTCCTTTCCTGAAACTGTTTTTACAAGCTCAAACCCTTCATGCAGTACATGGTGTTCTTGTTCTGTGCGGGTTTTCCTGTGAATAAGAATCTTTACGTTTCCTCAGATGGCACAATGTTTCTCCCTCCCATTCAGAGTCTGTAGTCCCTTCCCTCCCTTCCCCCTCTACCAACCAGCTGCTGTTTTCATGAATGAGCGCTGACATCCTCATCATCACACCACTGCTGCTGTGATATATGACGAAACAGAAACATGCGGTCCTTTGCACAGCATTGTGCACTGGCACAGACACACGCTCTGCACTCGCTCATTGCAGGATTACAGCATCTAATCCACACTGCAACAGCTGGCAGATGCTGCTGCAATGCTGAGCTGATGATTTGAGGTTGAAAAAGTGCAGGAAAGCACATAAGGTGAGGAGAAAAGAGCTAATAAGGACAGGGAAATAATTTGTGGTTATCCAGATTAAGATGTAGGGAAGGTCACTAAAAGGAGACAAGATTAAAAGTGGTTGCTTATTCAGTAATCGTTTGTCTTCATTCATACTGATTGTCAGAACCAACAGCCTGCAGAATTAGCCAGTAACAGGACAGGTGAAAGTCATTGACATCAGGTTAAAGAGGGTGGTGTTAGAAGACACAGAGAAAGAAAATGTGTCTGTTGAAAATGGTGCTCACAGAATTGAAGCTATCAATGTCATTTTACCTAAAAGTTTGAGGTAATTGTAAAAATGTCTGCAACTCTCCCTATGTTCTGCAAGTACACTTCTGGGTGATTTCAGGGATGACAAAGTGAACGTGATTTCTCATGCTTCGATAATAGTACAAAGAATAGGAGCTGTGCAGGATCACATGCAGTTATAGAGGTGGAATAGTAAAATTGCACATTTTATTGTCAGGAAGAAATTGGGTTTAAAAATGTGTGCATGGAACTTTCTACAAGAAACTTTTCGCTTCTTTAAATGTTCTCAGTACATGATCTTTTAAAGAAAGATGTAGAATTTAAAAAGATGAAGTTAAGTTTGTGGCCTGAATGTAAAATCGTATTGAAAATCTGACTGAACTCTGTTTGACCTGATTGAAAATAACATTCTCAGAATATCTGAAAAATAGCTTTCTCTTTCCCAGAGCATTGCAACATTGCTCAGATTCATGGCTGAATTTGTTTTGTAAAGGTTCCTTCAAATTGTGATTCATGTTTAGGAGGTATAGATTCAATTGGCAGCCTTGCATGCATATAGAATGTAGTCTTACTTAAGTGTTTTCAAAAACGGCCATCCAATCCACAGATGTCTCTCCACTAATGTGTTGATAAAAGCTCATTTTAAGTCTTCATGAGATCATTTACAGTTCCCCTTGCATTTATTTATATGCCTTTCTTTCACTGACTGTACATGACAAGTGGACTGACTGACCCCGCCTCCCTGGTGTTCCAAAATCCCATAGACTTCTATAGAGAAATTAATAGCTATTACTGAGTCATTCTTTTTTTAGATGCTCTTGCTAATTTTCTGTAGTACTGTAGTCTTATTGGCATCAGTGGTTGCCGTAAAAAAATTAACTCTGACCAATTTGAACCAATCACTGCTTACTGACGATATCTGACTCTAACATGACGGCGTTTCTATCACGAAAAAATGGCATCTGAAGTGATGTAATTTAATTGAAGGCGGAAGTAGACCACTTGAAATGTACAGTCAATTGTGTAGAGTCAATGAAATATACAGTCAGTAGTGCTGATGCCCACATGTGTTTTCGTTTGGGAACAAACTGTATATCTATGAAAATCATACAAAAACATGAACGTCACTGATGGTAGCATATTGTTGACCAATAGTATCATTTGAGTATGCATTTGTTTTATTTACTCATTTGTGATTTTGCTGTTATTGAAACACCTCTTAAGACAATTGCTTAGAAGTCAAGCACTTTAAAACTAAAAACAATCAACTTAAACATTTATCAGGATATCAATAGCTTGACACATACAGTTGCATTAAATATCTGGTTTAAGTGATTGGCATGATCAGACCTTTGCAGAGCCTGTTGATAAGCTTTAGGAACTGTGATCCACTTTTAACAGATTTATAAGACCAGTGCTTTTTGTTTTTGTTGTTTAGTTGTTGTCAATTAAATCCTAAACTATTAAAAATCTAAAGCACATCTAAAGACTAAATTGTAGTTTAACAATTCTTGTTATAAACATCTTCCGATCCCACTGAATCCCTTTTGAGATCATGGGGTTGCTGGAGCCAACCCAGTAACTGTAGGGTGAAGGCGCAGCACATTCTGGACAGGTCACTTGTCTGTTGCAGGACTACAAACTCACACACATCTGGCCTTCTGCTTTCAGAATGTTGAGGGTTTAGGAGAAAGAAATAGGTTTGAATAGAGGCAGTCAATTTGCTGTACTGACCTCTGAAGTTAACAGCCAAAAGGAAAATAAGAAGAATTTGAACACACCAATGCAGTGGATTGAACTACTCAAATAATCTAAAATGCCTCAAAAATGTGATCTATTGATACCTGTGGTTATCCAGGAATAAGCGGAGGTTCTCCTCATCTTAGTCTGTTGTTTCACTTCAAATGTGTGAATGGAGTTGATATATTTTTGCTTTAAACAATCTCTCCTTACCAGACCCACACTTAAGATTTCAAATAGAGAGCAAGTCCAAGAATGGAGGGGAGTGATGAGAATTAAAGGAAGCAGACCAAGAGATGAATCATCCTGTGATGACTAATGTATTGCATAAGCCAGTCTGAGAATCTTCTCCTTTCGTCAGCAAGAACCCATAAAAATAATGATATGAAAGCCACCCACCAAATTGTTTTTAAATAGACCATTTGACAACTCCTATGAAAACTTGGTAAGCATCAATTAATGCCACTATTTACACAGAGCCAGCAAGGACAATGTTATATATATGTTATATATATATATATATATATATATATATATATATATATAGTGCATGGAATACTTTTTTTAAGTGTTAATATTTATTAACGCAGATTGATTACACATCAGAAGCATCCGCCTTCTGCTTCGCGTCCGGTGGTTCAGACTTCCACAGCGTGCCTCAATTTGAAAATGCACAAACACATGAACTTTGTCAGGAACCATCCCACTCATAACATGGTCACTTGTTGTACAAAAGAAATAAATATTCAATTGATTTTTAGTACTTCATTCTTTTTTTTTTTTTTATGTTTATACCGCTTTCTTACAAACAGCAGACTATATGATTGGTGGTCCACTGTCACGTTAACACAACAAAGCATTGCTGACCTTGACGGCAGCTGCAAAGGAAAATGATATATACATGTGCTGATCGTCATGATAGGTTCAAAAAAGCATCAGTTCTGAGAGAAAGTTCACCTCTTACTGCCTGTTTTTGTCCTGAAGATGAAACACAAACTTTGTTTTAAAGAAGCCTGCGCATAGATTTGTGTCAACATTTGGGTCATGTGACCGGAACTTCTTTTTTAGATGCATGTCACCACCCTGCAGCCAATCAGATTAGAGTATTCACTCAGACCAATTAAAGTGCAGAAACACAATGTTTGTTTGTTATGACTGTATGATAGCATATTTGTTTTCTTGGAGTAATACTGCAGACATAAACGTCTTTAGAGTTCTGCTTATTTTACTATTGATGTATTTTGTGCACGCTAATTACATTTCTGGGATATCTGACTTAACACTTTACAGATTAAAACATTTAAAAAAAATTATCTCTGGCCTTTTTGACTGAGGTTGCAGCCTCAGCCTGACTCTGCCTTCAGTAGCCCCACAGTAAACGGGGTTTGAGGCCCCTGGACTATTGGCACATTTGATCCCTTTGTTTATACTCTCTCCTGTCAACTTGCATCACCTCACAATATCAAGCTAACAGTTTTTGGTGCCACAAAATGATGAGCAATATCTGAGTTATCCAGCTGTACAGTTTTGATCCAGATTCCAGCTCAGCCAAGAAAAACAAAGACGTTCATGGATCTGTTTGTTTACAAGGGGGTTTATCAGAATGGAGCGGAGCAGGGAGCTTGTGGCCTGCCAAAAGTAATTTGTACGTAACAACAATAAGCTTTTTCAAACTGCATTTTTTTTTGGTCTTCTCCTGGTTCATCACAATTTAAATAGATGAATGCTCAAAAATGTTATTTTAGTCTTAAATTATTTTATTTATGCTCTCCATCATGAGACAAAATGCTACAGGAACATCGAAACCAAACCAAAAACATGTTTTTCATTTGAGTGAGTTATTAAGGAAATGTTTTATAAGCCTGTTAGGTATGCTGGTACTTTAATGAGTATTAAATATGGTTGTGTCATCAAGTAGCCAAATCTTCTACTTGACAATCCCATAATAAATGCATGAATCCAAAATGAGGTAAAAGGTCATACTCATACATTCATGTATACTAAAATAACCTAAATATTAATGAGAGCACCAACACATAAATATTTATATGGAAAGTTAAGAACAGAACGTGCATCAAGCAAACAAAATATCATCTATAATTTGTTACAGAAACTTTGCTATCCCATTTAAAAATCTTTCGTACCCTTTTATGAAGTCAGAAAATTAAATTGAGCCTAATCTTACATTCATCTTTGTGAAACTCAAGGCTTGAGGCACATATTAGAGACAAGCTTTTTCAAATGCTTAGCTGATGCTTACTGACTACTATGTGCAGTTCAGTGAATTGCTATTAAAAAAACTTTCACCTAATTTTTGAAATATATTCATATAAATATCTGTCTGGTGCATTAAGGTTTACAGCTGGTGAGGCACTGACGCCATCAATCAGATTTACAAACATAGGAACCCTACAGTGTAGCTTATTCACTTTTTGATTGGCAACAGTAAAAGTGTGTTGTTTAAACTTTTATTTCAACATCTTCTTTTTCACGAAGTGTTGGTATTCACTTAGCTTTAAATATTAAAAATGAATTCCATGCGTCGCTCCTTCTGAGTGAAGTGTTTAAACAAATTGCAGAGTTGAGTCACATAATCTTCCATTTACAAAATTATGCCAAACAATATTAAAGAATAATTGGATAGCTGCACTTCACTTGATAGCACTAATGTACCCTATGCATGAAGCTGAGTGACGTATTTTTGGTTTAAAATAAGACCGCTCTTTTGTTTCTGGTTGTGACTAACTGTCAAACAGCGACTTAGCAAATTTCTGTGTACTATTTCCGGTATTGTCTATTTTTTGTATGTTAGTTTGTCATTGTGTGTTTACACACAGACATCCAAAAGGCTGAGTTTGCCTTCCAGAAACACCAAACAGCAGTACAGTGTTCCCCCACGTCTTCCTCATCTGGTCCGTCACAAAAAAACTCCACTGATATTTTTCATAGGAATCAAATCACCGACATCATCCTAACATTCTGAAACCACAATGGGGTCTCTCTGTATTTGCATATTCAGCGGATTCGCAAGTGTCTCTGGCCCCTAACGCCCACTAATAAGAGGGGAACACTGCCCTCTCAAAACGTTACCATATTCTGTATGGTCATATGACTTTTGGAGATGGAACGTAGCAATGTTAGAACATTTAAAAGCTGTTCAACAGAACTTTAACATTTAGTCTAACTTTAAAGTGACTGTCAGACTTGTTCTACTCTCAAATGTGATCCTACATCAGAAATGGCAACTCCTGGCCTGGAGGGCCACACCGTCTGCATGATTTCCAGATATCCAAGCCCTACTCATGACTGATTATTCTGGTGTGTCCAGCCAAGGAGAACATGCATGAATCCGGCTCTTGAGGCCTGGAGTTGCCTATCCCTGCGTCAGATACTTAACCTATTCAAAGGAAGGTCAGTTTTATTGCTTCTCCAACCAGCTAAACTGTTTTCAGCTGTGCTAACACGATTGCACAAGGGGTTTCTAATCCTCTGTTAGCTTCTGACACAATGTGCAAATACATTCTACTATTTGAACACCAGAGTGGTAGTGGCTGGAAATAGGCCTCTAGTCACCTATGTAGATAATGCACCAAAAGCCAGACATTTGCTGCATACAGTTGTCACCCCAAAAAAGATGAATTGAATTGATAAATTGATGGAAGTTTTTTGATTATTTGGTACTTTTAAGAAAACTCCAAATACATCTGAAAAGTTACTTGAAAGTGCTGTAAATTCAGTCCTATGTACATTTATCTTTACCATACAATCAAATCTCTTTGTTTTGGTTTTGCATGTAAACACTTTTTCCCTTTTACATCAACATCTTCATTTTACAGCGAACTGATGACATCATAGAGGAAACAAGGTTTATGTTTTAATCAGTTAATAAATCAGTTTAATTTAAGAATCATTCTAAAAAGAATAAAACCTTACGGAGGTAAAGGAGCTGAAGAGAGTTCTGAAAACTGAAAGGGATTGGAACTGTTGGCAAGCTACTTTAAATCAGTCCATCAATTAATAGTGCTGTATTGTCCACGTACAATAGGAAATTAACCATCAATTAGAGCAGACATCTATTTGCTACCATAAACTCAAAAGAAATGTTAAAAGAAGTCAAATCTGGGTAATGGCAGGAGCCTGCAGGGAAACAAATTAACACAAACTCCATGCAGGAAGTTTGCTAACGCTAACTGTCCTTAAATTGTACTTTAAATGCCACATGATGACATGAGAAAACTCAAGTGTCTGACTCAGACATGCACACACACTGATCACATTACTAATTCTGACCTTTTAGTTTAAACCGACGACTCAGATGCAGAAATGCATTCATTTCCTAATCTTACTACTTACTTAAGATGCATCACATCAACAGGAGATGCCCTAGCTTCCACATTGCAGACTCCCACACTGCCATGCATAACAGTGCACTGCCTGACTACCTGTCTTTTACAAAAGCCCCACATCATTAAAAACTCATGACTCCACACTGCACTTTTTTACATATGCCTGCTCAAGCAGAATGCTGACTTCACTGTGAGCAAAGAAAATAAATAATTTGTTAGATCTGGATGACATCATTTCTGAGAGTCATCTATAGAGAACGTAAAGAGCAGGTTTCAACCTCTGCATGCACTCTTTTTATCTCTAAACTGAAAATGTAACCCCCATCATTATATTTCTTGTATTTATTTTAATAGCAAGCTAGGATCAGTTCTGTATGTGTTAATGAACACAACATTTTGATGGAGCAACCTGTTCTCTTTTGTATTGGTTTAACTTTAAGGGACAGTTGTCTCTTGTTTTCAACAAATACTCTCTGTTGTGTTCTTGAACACATTTAAAAGCACCTGGATTTACAGTATGAGCTCTTTCAATTTCTTACAGGGAACGATCTTTGTTATGATACTAAACCAGGGACTATGTGAGACTGCGGTGATGTAAGATCAAGCCCCCACATTCCATTTCTGAATTTTAAATAAACCAGGAAGTGTAAAGTATTATTATTATATATTATTACCTTTTTTAACGCTAATACCTGTGAAAATCTTTCAATTACATCAGTAAAACAATATTTAATACATAGGTATCGTGGGCTTCTATAGAAAGTACTTAAATATGTTAAAAATATCATTTCTTTGGACTGATATGCAACACTTCACTACAGTTTATTAACAAAGACTAATTTGTTCTGGTTTGGAAAAAAGCAGCTTGCACTGACACTGGCAAGTTGTTTTTCTTCACTTCAGAATTGTTGAAATAAGTTAACAGTGTAAATTTGTGGTTTCCAACCCCCAAGCCACAGGCAAAAAAAAAAAAGAAAAAGAAAAAATATCTGGCAACTTAACACTGTTTTGTTTATTCTCATATTCTAAAGGAATATTTATTTTGGAAAACTCCCAAAATGTGCTGATTAGGTCCCATGCCCTGTACTTTCATTGAGTCCTTGAGCTCTGTGTCATAAATTATGTTAGATTTTTATACTTGCAAAATTAAAAACTCATAACATTGTTGTCCGTATTCACCAAGGACAACGGTGTTGTCTGGAGTGTTTACATGTGTTATTGTGTAGGCACATCATCGCAAATTTAAATAAACATAAACATTTTAATGTTTATGTTGAAAGTATAAATGAAGTTTTTATTTTGAAACCTGGACTGGTTTCCTGTTTCTCCAGCTTTTTGGTGAGAAATCAACGTGTTGATGGACTGGAAATAGAAGTCCTGCCTATAACTTATGTTGCTTTGCTTTCTAATCAGACGCAGATATGATGAAGGCAATGTAAATGTTCTAATTGATTAATGAACATTCTAATTTTTGACTTAGCACAACAGAGACAGTCAGCAAACAAACCAGTGTAAATCAGGCTTTACTCTTGATGTACGGTGGGGATGGAAAGTGTGGGCAACCCAGGTAAAATGTTATATTATTGTGCATTAAAAACCCAAGGACAGATTGAAAAATCTCCTAAAGGCATCCGTTTACAGATGAGACATCATTTTATTATGCAAAATTCATAATTTACTCATTCAAAATAAAAACATTTCAAAATAGTATGTTAGTATGTATATATATTTGTTATGAATTTATATGGTATTTACAGTTTGTTCCCACGTTTTAAACTCTCTCTGACCAATATGTTGCGATCGACTGTGTAATGTTTCAAGGATGCTGCTAATAAAGTTGCATTTACTGTGATTTACTTTTATTATGATTATTAATGTTAATTAATGTTGTTATGATTAATATTGTATGTAGAACATAGTTATTTTGTTTTGTAGGATTAATCTGTCACATTTTAAAAGTCAGCCGGTGCTAACGTTGCCCTCCTGTTGTTAGTCTCCACGTTGACGGTGAAGGTTAAATCTAATTCATGTGTTATCGGGTACTACAGAAAACTGAGAGTACAAAGGACATTTAAAGTGGCAAATGTTTAACAGATAATGAAAATTCAATTGAACAAAGTTTCTGATTTGTGGAAACTTGTAAAGGGACGTATAACAAATTTCCAACAGCAAAATTAGGCAGGCATTTGTTAAGAATCTTTAGCAAAGAAAAAAACTCTTCTGTGGTAAAGAAAAATACATAATGAATCAAGATTGATTAAAATAACAAAGTACAATTACAGTAGTCTGTTTTCCTTTAAAGGCAATCTGAGCCTGGATTGACTTATCATTGTTAAAATAGCATTCAATGAAAAAAAATCCTGCAATTTTACCTTTATACAACTACAAATCAACAATTCAATTTAATTGATTCTGTGTCTATTGTAAACATCTAAAGTCAATTTTAAGCTCTCTATTTAAACTACATTTCATATAGGTGCATTTTAATTTGAAAACCGGTAGCTTTAAATAGAATTAAACCCCCACTTTGGCCTCATAGAGACAGGTTGGTAAAATTGTTGTCTGACAGTGAACCGGTCCAGGAATAACAGCAGTTTGAAGGGCGTGTGTTATTTCCTATAGCTGGCAACAAATACGGTATTAAATATCTTTAAGGAAAGGCAAGGACATTTTAAAAATCCCCCCCTTCCTGTTTTTTTTTTTTTTTTGGCAGAGCGCTAATAAAAGTGGGGGCTCATGTTTTCCTAGTCAGGGTAAATCTTTCACTCCTCCACAGACTCCTGCTTCCGCTCAGCCATGACATCATGTTGAGTCAGTTAGACTTTAACAGTACTAGATCATTTTACGAGGGTGAGGAGAAGGGGTAAAAATATGTCAGTAAGGACAGAACATCCCATCCATTGTCAGTGTTTCGCCCACTTATGCAACAGCAAAGAAATGCTATCGTGTATTAACGTGGAGAATTTGAACACATTCTTTAAAATGACAGACTAGAAATGTAGTTTGTTTATAACCATTTTAGTGAACATCGTCATGACCTGAGGCAACCATTCTCAGGAGCTTTCATCAGTGTTCTTTTTCTTTAATTCCTCAGTCCTAAATATTTCCACGAGGCATGTATGGTTAATGCCAGAAAAAAAATCCAATCAGTTTGTGCAAGTGCCACCATACATTTTTATTAAGTTTTACGGCATATCTTTGTTTTATCTGTTCGACCTAAGAACTATTTCAGAAGAGACCAGGAGTAACTAAGAATTCCCTGAGTGATGTGCCTTTAATGTGCTTCTTATCCAGGGTTTGCAAAGTGGCTCCTCCTTTGATGATCTTTTGGACTTCCTGTTAAGATGAGGTCAAACTCCTCTGGGTTTACCGGGACAAACAAGAGTTTTTGCAGCTTAAAGGGGTTGCTGGGAATTCCACAAGTGTCCTATTTCAGACAAGAGCTTTATCGCCCAGAAGGGCCAAGCTTGTGGCTCAGAGGTTAAATAAATAAAACCTAATGGCAGTCCAAGAGCAACAAGTATGTCAGCTTTTTAAACAGTTTGTTCCTCACACTTCAGCTTCAGTCTTTGGCCTTGTTGTTTTGTTGTAGCCTCCAGTTGTTTGGTGGTGAATGTTTGGAAGTTGTTTTAACAAAAGAACTCATTTTGAATTCATGACAAACGGAATTCCCCACTAAAAAAAACCTCAAGACACTAAACCATTTTCCAAACAGCTGTTTTTTGTTGTCTGATCTTTACCACTATAACACAATGGGAGCTCAAGAATCTGTAATGCTTTTTTCATTCGAACAAACAATGTCAACTTTTATTCTCTACCAAAATGTTTTTATTGTTTAGTTATTTTTAAGGGACATAGAGAGCTTTCTAAGACAGGTGGGGTGCTGGGCCTAATTTAGAAAAGTCTTTCACACAAGAAAAAATACGTTTCTATGTTTCTAATTATGATTTCTACAATAGAGGAATAATAATTTTGGATGATTATCAATAGACACTTTTTGTTACTTGATGTGTGATGTTCACAAATGATTTCTGCAAGAGTGTAATAAAATCCATTGACGGTGTTTAATTAGCACTTCATCTTTTTGACTTGATGAAAAAAAGCGTCAATCTGTGGCCTGAATTTATTTCTGGATATAAAAAAAAAAAACATTTTGTTTTTGCTTTCATCTGGATGCTAAATCAGAGTATGTTTGGAGCCCAAGCTGTTTGATGCCTATTTGCATCAAGGGGTTAATGACTTTAAATTGATAGTAAAACCAGGTGAAGACAACTTCATTTAAAAAAAAAAGTTAAGTAAAACATTGTAGGGGTGGGATTATTCATTAGTATGTTTCCACTCCCTTTCAAGTAATTCACAAACTCTGTTTGAGAATCATTATGTTGAATGTTATTTGTGTGTAAATATAAATTAAAACATGTAAACATGATTAGGAGCTATTTTAATGTAAAAAATTGTAAATTTGTTTATTTTCTTTGTTTTCTAAGTATGTGTAATTAAATCTAATGAAATACTGAAATGGACTGTATATAGCCCTTTTATTTGTCATTGTAGATATTATTTCTTTAGTTTTCATTGCTGAAATTGCTTGAATTAAACCAGTCATGATACTGCAATACAGTGAGACTCTGGACTTGTGACTCAGAGATAAATACCTGGTACTGAACAGTGCAGGTGCGTTTTTCACATTGCTTGTATTTTCTGCAAGATAATCAAGTATAAATTCAATATGTGTACATACCTGTATGATCACGTCTTTGCTAAATAGTTAAAGTGTTTCTACACATTGGACTGTAATGATGGTTGATCATTTTTGCTGCCATAACATGTTATACACTGTGATAGGACTTGGTCATTTTTATGTTATGGTTAAATGAACCAACCATGTCTCAATCCAAATGGTATTTTCCAGTATCAATCTAATTGATTTTTTTCTTTCATTTTGAAGCAATTTCATAACTGTATATGTTGATTAAGTTAACAACTTGCCTCAGACAGATTGATCTGGTTGGATTGTAGGAGTAGAAATCGATTAATTGATGAATTGTTACATTCCTATTTAAAACAATGCAAAGTAAAACAGTTTCAAAAGATCTGTTCTCGTTTGGAGACTTGGGCACTTGAGACTGAGATGATCCAGCAATAGTGAAGACAAAGCACCAACAAAATGCCTGGGGGGGGTTCAGCCATGTGAGCCATGCAATGAGCAGCAACTGAGGACATGAGGATACAGGAGGTTAAGAGAGTTCAAGAAAAGCAAAAAGCATGTCATACTGGGATACTTTTTAGATTTTTGTTTTCATTTTTGTAACTGTTTCAATTTTTAAAATTCTTTTGAAGTGAAAAAAATTGCAAAACGATTAAAGGCGTCATTAATATTCAATACTCCATATGCATAAATGTTCAGACATCTGACGTCAACCTTCATGCAGTGTTTACTCTATCAAAAACAGAGGATTACATAGATTTGCTACAGTGGAACACTTTTTTTAAAATAAAAACTGATCGGTTCAATGTTTATTTCAAGTTATATTTAAGTGAAACTTTACTGCCAAGGCATGTCCATTTGTATTAGAGCAATTCAAACAGGGTGAATTGAGGTATTTTAAAAAACATATATGTTAAAAGCAAATGAACATTTTGATAAACAGCATTTAAAGCAAAATTAGCATTATAAGAGCAAAAACTGGCACCAGTGTTCAGCAGTGGAGCCACCATCAGTGTGCATGTGTGAATGGAACTGTTTCTGTAAGCACTTGGGCCTTGTAAAATCCCACTTAAATATACACCATCTACCCTTTACTGTGGGTGGTTCAAAACAGTTTTTTGGCTTCCAAGAGTTAAAACTCCATGTTCGTCCTGTCTTTCATGTGTGCAAGCTTTGCTGCTCCCTGTGCAGATTTTGGATTGTGCTCTGTAATCCAGACCAGAAAATCTGGAAAATCTTTAAGTCTAACATAAAGCTCTGTTGGACTCTTGTTAGGCTGAACCGTGGAGTGGAATCCTTGCCTGTAGGTCTTAGCATTACCATCATAGCATCATAGCAAGAAAGGCAGTTTTCACTTTATGATAGTCGAGGGTATCATCCACATTGTTGTGAACATAAGCAGCTCCATACCATTTAATAATTGTATTAAATAAAACATCCAGTCTGAATGTGCAGAATACAATCCCACCACACCACTGTGTTCACTCTATCCAACACAGGTTCAAACAGAAACAAATACAAGCCCCCAAATTAATTAAATATTATCATGTTATTGTAGGATCGATCACACTAACAAATGTGTTTATTTGTTTTATTGGGTTTTACCTGCTTTAGGCATCTTATGCCATTTTGTATTGTTTCTCTGATTTTACTCACTCACTTTGTGAGTCGCTTTCTGAGAAAAGCACGGCATAAATAAAGATTTTACTTAATTACTTATTAAACTTAAGGATCCTTTTTTGAGGAGTGCTAAATAAAAAAGTAACACATAATGTAACGTATACACTTTTTTTAGGAATTTCATTTTTCACTAAAAGAAACACATGTTCAGTTAAAAAGTTTTTAGAAAAAGTGTGTTTTTTTTGGTTACTACAAATAAGTCATAAATAGGAGGAGTAAAAAGTAAAGAAAATTGTCCTTTTATGATTAAGACAAAATTGTAGTAAAAATAAGTGACACACATACAAACAGGAAGCGTTTTTTTGTGTTGGTATGTTTGCTCTTGAATGGCTCCATTTGTTCACTGGTCATGTGGGCTGTTGTGGCTAAATTTGGTCTCCTCCCTGGATCTCATGACATCCTTTCAAGGCCTCCACTCTGAGATAGAAGGAAGAAGCCGAGGAGTGAATTTATACACCAAAAGCTCGGTGAACAAATGCCTATCCAAAAGGAAGATTTAAACATAGACAATATTAGTTGGCAAGTAGTCTTACCTGACTGCAGATAACTCCCTATAAAACAATCGGCCATTGATTATTTGTCCAAAAAAGTGCCATATAGAGAAACAAGCAAGAAATGCTGGTTGTAAGTTGATATAGTTTATTTGCTTATTACCAAAAGCTTTGCCTAAGGTTAATGTTGGCTTCGCTTGTCATCTTAAAAGTGGATTTTGCAGCTGAAGTTTAATGAAATTCATCAGTACAAGTGTCAGTTATTACAATTGTGGCTGTTGGTCTGATCAGTCAAAGTGTGCATAAGTAGTTTATGCACTTTATGGCTTTCCCTTTTGTGTCTTGAAATGATGCTTGATTGTTTTCTACTGTTATAAAAGAGACATCACCCGCACAAACACTGATCACAAGCAGCAGTGATGTTGCCTTGTTAATAAGGATTTTTAATTATTTACCCAAGGTTTAAAAAAACAGCATCCAGACAAAATTCTTCTGCTGCAAGTACTTGTCATTGTATGAGCAAACAAAACAAAGACAGCAGGTCAGGAGGAAGAGCTTTTATGTATACAGTGGCTCACTAGTGGTTTGAGCTCGCCATGTACTCCTCTGTAAATTCAAGTTTT
Source organism: Oryzias celebensis (assembly GCA_014656515.1). Classification (NCBI taxonomy): domain Eukaryota; kingdom Metazoa; phylum Chordata; class Actinopteri; order Beloniformes; family Adrianichthyidae; genus Oryzias; species Oryzias celebensis. The sequence goes on along the minus strand of BNCR01000006.1, from coordinate 25,409,326 downwards.
TCTAGGTCATTTGTGACAGAACCAAGAATTGGTTTTACCCAGATTATGAAAATGAAAATAAATGAAGCAAATCTGCAACAGAATGGGTAGAGTTCAATCCTCTACGCGAAAGTTAGTCATGTTAGCTGTCATGCAGTTAAGTTTGTGAAATTTGTTCTCCACAACAAATTTCCTGACACAAACTGTCAGACAAATTGTTCCTGACACAGTCGCAGTCAGGAACCATTTGGTGGTTTAACCCCCCAATCCCTTTTATGCCTAGTGTCAAGCAGAGGGGCACTGGGTTCCTTTTTTAGAATCTTTGGTATGTACTCGGCCTGGATTTGAACTCACAACTTTCAACAATCTCAGGGCGGACACTCTGCCCAAAGTCACTGAGCTGCACATAGGCAAATACATTCAGATATAAATGTTCTGAAGCAAGGCTCTCGGTAAGACTAAAATAAATTCAATTATAGCCATGTGGAAGACAATTGTACAAAAAAAGTCATACAGCAAAAAGCTGCTTCAAGGTTATGCTGATAATGATATATTTACAGTTAGTTTTTGTTGAGTAAAAGCTCCTGCATCCTGTGAGTCTTTTTTTTTTGTACAGCTTATTTTTAATTATACTATAGTGTGGGTGAATACTCGATTTCGATAGGCTGCAAGGTATCCATTACAAAGTAATAAAGGAGACCTGAAAAAAGGAAGTTCCAGTCACATGGCTTGAATGTTCTACCAATGTCCCAGATGGTAACGGGAACAACAGCAACTCATAACACAGGTGGATTCAAGGTATTCCACAGTTTATCACAACAATAAGACAGTAGTGAAGACACGAGTGTTTGGATAGTTTCTTTTAACCTGTTTGGTGAATTTGATACTCTTGAAGACTGGGATCAGCAGAAGAAAAATAAAGAATTGAATCTAAGAAGGAGGAGATGAGACACGAGGAGGTGACACCAGAAGAATTCAACAACTTAAAATTCGGACTTCGTTTCTTTGAAACAAATTTTTGCTTCTTCGTTTGAACCAAAACAAGCAGTGAGATGTTAGCTTTCCCTCTGAAAGGATGCTTTGTTTCACTTATCATGATGTTTAGCATTTATACCACTTTCAGTGCTGGGCTGTTGAAAGCTCTGTAGCTGTTACCATGACAACACACTGTGCCACATATCAAAAAGAATACTTTTAACATTGCTAGGATTTCCCCTCCATAGACAGTTTAACTATAGACCTGAGTAACCCTGAGGGTCTAGAAGAGAAGTGTGTTCAACATAGTCGAAGTTATTTCCTGATGTCATCCCACTTGACAGTTCAGTTCACTGAGCAGTGAAAAGCTGGGGATTCCTGTGAACCTCCGTGTTGTTTTCTTTTCTTTTCTTACGGATCACTAATCACAGCATAGAAAATTTGAACTAGTTCATTGTTTCCACTTTCGGTGTCAAGTTCTAATGGGTTACACAATCCACGCCATAGCGACTCGATCTGTCCGGAACGACGGATGTGGCGGCTCCTTTTAGCAAGGTCTTGGCATTCTCTGGTTACAGAGTGTGCAAGCAGACAGGTCCTCGTGCCTATCCCTTACACATGCTTAGGCAAGCAGGAAGTTCCTGTTGACATGAATGAACTGGTCCTTCAATAATGCAGGAGGAGCACAGGGAGAATGACTGTCACTCTCCAAGGACCATTACCTCAGCAACTGTCCTGCTCACACTGGTAGTGTGTGTGCGTTCACGTGGATTTGTGAGGAAGAGGGAGGGAAAGAACAAAGTTTTATGTAACGTTGATGCGTTAGTGTGTGTTCAGAATGGCGCACATGCCTTTACTTTGGAGCAGCTTCTGCAGGTCACAAAAATTCCCTATAAGGAAATCTAAATCTACATTTTGTGTTAATTACTGAATTAATGAATAAAAATAGATTTAAATATAACAAGATTGTTCCAATTTTATTTGTCCTATCTTCCTAGCAGAAAATGTTTACTTTTATTGTAAATTATTATTGATTTAACTATGTCTGCTCTATATCAGTGGCTGGATGGTTCAGTTGGTTAGGTGTAGGACTTTCAGAAAAAATTAGTGAGGAGTTGCTGTTGATTTTTTCAGGAAATACATAATTCATGTGTGGACACCTCATCTAAGAATCAAGAAAGGTTTGATAAATTCATCAAAGACAGAACTGAAGTCTACAATAATCAACCTAGCCTTGTAACTTTTTTTTTCTCCCTGTCATGGGTTTTATGGGTCCAGCAGAAACAGGATTGGCTGTGGAGCAGTTCCATCTGCTCTGTCTGCAAGCATTTCATCTGCAATTTTTCTTGTGTTTTTGTGGGAAGCAATTTACTTTCTATAAGTTTTGCTTCACGACTCAGGCAAGCAAATGTGCATTAGTTCTTAGCTTTGATGACAAACAAAAACAATTCCTTATTTTCCTTCTGTCTGACCATGCGACAAACACACCACTGTCCCAAGAGGTCATGATCAACGATCATTGTTATGTGACCAGAATAGAGTCCATCTACGCAAAAAATGCTTGTTTGGCCATAAAATCTCAGAGTACAGTATAACCCCCTTTACAGCCCCTCTCTTCACCTCCTCCACACCCCTCTCCACTCCTCAGAAGGCCTTTTGAAGTTATCCCACACAGCTCTTTGCCATTAGCCGTCCACCTATCTACTGTGCCATAGCTACCTCATTACCAGCCCACCGCCACAGCCATAATCGGCAGGAGCCACGCAGCAAAGGCTTTTCCTAAACTGAAGCCCTCTCATTCCTACTCCAGGATCTTTAATTGGCTGTCAGATTTCATTGACCAAAGGCATCCTTAAATCTGATGCCAGCATTCTTGACGAGCTCATTATATCTGTGAAGAGACCCTTAAATGTCCCCAGAGAAAGCACTGCCATGCAGAGTTCAGCTGATTGTTGAAAAAGACATTCTCTTGTTTTAAGAAAATGTATGTTTAGGTAGGAAATGACTCAATTTGTGAGGGAGGTTTTTGCTCTTTCAATAACACATTAATAAGAGGCAGTGCTAGTAGTATCTAATGCAAATATGATATAACTGTTGGGGAACATAAAGTCTTCTCTGCTGTTGAATTTGTTGATATCCTGCAATTTGTATGTATTTATTCATATTCCTATGTGTTTTTGAGGAACCTTAAGCATAGATTTTGTTGAACGACAATCATGACAGCAATCTTTTGCTAATAGCTGTGGTTTAAAAAGAGACAGTACAGAAACAAAGCTTTCGTTGTAGATTTATAGGTTATAGATTTTTTTAGGCTTATTTCAATACTCTCAAGGTCTCTGTACTGTAAATAGTACACAGAGGTAATGGAGATCATGGAAAGCAGCGGTAGGGAGGTAGAGGAATAAGAACGACACAGGACAGGTGAATGTTCAGGACACAGCCAAAGCAGTACATCCCAGCTTTTACATACAATCTGCATTTCACTGTCCATAGCGGAGCAGGCAAACTGTTAGCTTTGAGACACTTTTTGAGCTGAATTTTGGGCAATTTGATTTAAATTTCCCCCAATCTGTGCAGAAATTCTCTTCAGTTTCATCCATTCCCCCCTACCAGTTCAAAAACCACAAACACAATGCCCTGTTTGGGCAAGTTGGACAGAGTTACAGTCGAGGTGAGACTGTTTCTCAGTCTGAGACTTCACTGACCATTGTGTCTCTCCACAAAGATCCAACAGCCTGCCTGTTGAAACTGCTATAAATTATGTATTCATTCATTCATTCATTCATTAACTATTCCAGTGAAAAATGTATTATCATTTGTATATGTTTTTTTTCTAAGTAAAAAAAAATGAAATATTGTCTCTGGTACGGTCTTGGGAGATATCGAATGTGTATCGTAAAGGATATCTATCGTGATACTTTATGTATTGCCAAAAGCTTGCCAATACACACCCCTACTCAAACAAATAGTGATTCCAACAATAACATATATATGTTAATATATTGATGGGTGAAGCTACATTCACACCACCCTGGGCAATGCATTCAAGCAACCACTTCCAATTAAATTTTAAGTAAACGTGGCTAAATGCAAACTTTTCGCATTCCGCGTTCCAAACTCTTGTGTTCACACATAGCTATAGGTGCAAGTTTTTACAACCTTTAAAGGACTCTACGTACAAAATGTATGTGTTATGATTGCATTTTATGTGCTACAATTATTATAGTAGCACACAAAACATCTGTTTCTGGATAAGAAGGAATTAGCCACTTAACTATGTCGTTTCCAATAAACGATTTTTCTCTTTTTTGTTTTTATATGGGAGTTTGTATATAGATTACCGCTGGTTCTTTTTCTTCACTCTCCTCATTCTTATTTATTGACTTCCTCTTACAGAGGCAGTAAAGAGCTCCATACCTCATTATTCCTTTGGTTTGTTGTCGCCTCAGACAGCAGGATCAAGGTAGGGTCAGGCAGACTTGTTTGCTTTAGACTGCGGGATAGCGTATGCTCCTTGTGTTGGTTTTTCACAGATTTGGCTTTCTTAGTAATAATTGCATGCTGAGCTGCTTTGATGATGGTTTCATACAAATACATGGCTTGACAGCCAAGTTACTAGTGTGGGGGTACTTTGAAATTTATGAGGTCAATCTGTAAGATCTGGTGCCTTCAAAAGGTTTTTGTTTTCAATGTCAAAATCTGTCTTACATTTCAGGAGCAAGACGGCTCTGCTCATTGGCTGACAATTGATTTTATTCAAATTGAGTTTAGCAAAAAAAAACAAACAAATCAATAAGGATTGATTTATTTCTTTAATTTTTTTGATTCACACTGAGCATGTAAAGAATGCTATTCAATTTGTATACGTTTTTGTGTTCAGTTTGCATCGCTAATCCACCAATGTGGTTGCAGTTGTTTTGAAAACAACATTAAGTACGGAAGAGGAAACCTGTTTTTACCGAATAAAAACGTTTAGTTTAGTTTTGACTGCATGACACAAATGACATATTTTGGATTGGATTTGAAGTCTGACTTTTAAACAGGGAAGTCTGTGACAAATAGTCTATTTTAAAACCAGGCACTACTGGTCAATTGTGAAACTGCAATGTGTGTTCCTCTAGTTTGCTTCAAGTCCAGAAACATCGGGTGGGGGCCTGCTTGCATCACAGAGTTTAACAAGATGTGTCCCTCATTTCAGGGACATCATATCCAGGCATCAGTTTGTGAGTGCCACTGTTAAAGGTGGGGTGTTTAAATGAATTATGTTTAAATGAATGATGTTTTTTAAATTGAGGTCAAAGGAAAATATCAATAATTACTAAAGGCCCCCTTTTTTTAGCAAAAATATTTAATCCTGTTGTAAATGGTTTACAAAGTAAATTGGATGTGTTTCACAGGTAAAATGATACATATACTCCATTTAGCCTGTATGGTTTTGATGAAAATGCAATGTGGGCATTTTTAGCAGAAAATCTTAGATAATTAAATGTGAAAAGATCAGTGCAGGATAGCCAGTACGGTTTATCAAACTCCACGAAAATGTCTGCACTCATTGTTTTTTTGAGAAAAGTTGTTGATTCTGTAGAACAAAAAATGGCAAAGAGAGAGCATCATTTCTTATCATTTAAGTATTTTTGGAATCTGAAGGCCGAAGAGTTTTGATAACAAATCACATTTCTGTTGGTACAATCCTGAAGCTCCTGGATGAGTAAAAGACTGGTATTAAAGCAGTCATAGATATCAAAGCTGGCATTTATTACGATGTTCTATGTTCTATTTTCTAATGTCAGATTTTCCCTAATGATGATTTTCTGGGATGTTTGTTTTGTGCCTTGTCCTCTCACAAGGATCCTGATTCCTCATCTCTTCTTCTCTTCCAGGCTCCAACTGCTACACTCTGGGACAGCTGATACTAACTGACCACCGCTTCTATCTGATCATTCCTGCAAGGATTGGACACTGTCAGTGCAGATACAGAGTGACCAGCAGCAGGATGTGTGCACAGCTTTAGAGCAGATGGAAGAAAAAACAGCTCACGGGTCATGTGTAAAAGTTCTCAAGCCATCTTAAAGGGCTACAGACTTTTTCATTTGTTTTTGAAGCAATAAGATGCTTGTGCTCAACCTTTGCTCTCGACTGCATTGACTTAAAATGAACAAACCGCTGAGTACACTAAATCCCTATTTAAATGCAGCTTTTTGCACCTGTTATCTGTTGTGCAATGGTTTCCTAGTAAATCACTCACAAATCCTAAGCAATCGTCTGTGCAGTCCGAGTGTGCCAATAGATTGCACGTGTGCTATTTACAAGAAATCTTAGGAATTCAGGCTGTTAAAGCATTAGCCAATGAGCAGAATTAAGTATTTTCTGCTGCTTACAATGTTTCTCTACTTTATGGATGCATTGTTGTCAGTAAATCCAAACGTGAATGCAATGGCCTTTTTACTACCTGTGCATCAAAACTTCATCAAAAGTCAGGGGTGACGAAGGAATTAAAAATATATATGATTTTTATTAATTGATTGGGTTTAAATAGATTAAAAAAACAGAGTTTTTCTCAATTTAGAATAAACCTCTGGTTGGTTCCAACAAAAGTTACCACAAGATAAACCATTTTCCAAAACTTGAATTCGGATGTATGAAGGTATTCTGCCTTTTTATCACCTTTTTTTGTTTGACCTTCTTCTGAACTCTACCTGTGAGAAATAATGTTTATCAAGAAGCTCTCAGCAGGGCATCACCACTCATCAACTTGCAACCCACACATTTATGTCCCCATAGGAAGAACTGCTGCTTACTAACTATGGCTTTTTTATCAGCTCCTTGTTTTATCCTCCTTTTTTAACAAAATTGGATGTGTCTTGTGTATTCCTGCATTCAAGTATTTGCAGTATGGAGAATCTAGTGACAAAGACTTGGTATCATTCACTTATTCAGAGCAGTAATCTTATTTCTTTGGTAGAATAATTCAATTAGTTCAATACTGAGTAAAAGGTTGTATTACTTGCTATCCTCATGTTTTTGTGTAAATGTGATTAATCAGCAGCTTTTCAAATCTGCAAAATAATGTTGACATTTGCCACATTCTCCTTCATTAATATATTTACCTAAAAACTCTTTTCTAATCTCATCACTAAAAGCAAAAAGTTACATACAGGCTGTGTTGAGTGCTTCCTGGGCCCTCTTGGCATTCTGGGTAGTGTAGTCATTTTACATTAATGATGGCGATCTGTTCATATGATATAAGTTTAGAAATGCAATATACATAAGAAGAAGAAACTACACGAACTTGAAAGGATTCACCAAAAGACAATGATTTGCACAATACCCGAGCCAGCAACTTTGTCAGTATATTCTAATACCACAGGTCAGCTGTGACTTTTATAACAACACAACCTTTAGTTTCATTCCTGTTGTTAAAGGTGTTTTAGAATCAAATGTGGAGTGTTGTCTGGTAGAAAATGTTTTACTTCTGTTTTCAACACACTGAAAACGATTTCTATTCATTAATGTATCTTACATACATTGTATATTTAACTCTGTCATGCTTGACTTTATTTCCAATTAAATAAGATTCAAAGGGTTTATTGTCATCTGTACAGTGAGGAAACAGGTTTCCCTCTACAAGGCAATTCTTAATTTGCTGTTCATTCTGAATGCCATGAAGCACTTAAAGTTAAAAAAGGAGATAAAGAAGAATATTTGCAGGATGTCTCTGAACATTAACACAACATGAAATGTAAACTGTGCATCAATAGATCGCTGAGCTACATATAAATCAACTATCATGCAAGTTAAGCTGAAAGTGAGTTACAGTGCAAAGAAACTGTCATAGGCTAAACAGTCTGGTACATGTGCAGTCATTGGAAAGTAAGGTGCAACATCATTAGTGATAAAAAATCAAGATCAAGATGTGCAAGGTTTAGTTTATTGTTACAGACTTCTGTCAGCTGTTAAGGAGTCTGATGGCAGAGAGAAAGAAAGAGTTTCTGAATCTTGTGGTCCTGCACTTCACATGCTGTACCTCCGACCCGAGGGGAGGAGAGTCAACAGACCTTGTTGGGGGTGGGTGGGGTCCTTGATTATGGATGCAGCTCTCCTTTGGACTCTGTGCTTGCAGATGCTCTGCAGGGAAGGCAGAGGAGTCTTGGTGATCTTGGATGCGGCCTTCACCACTCTCTGCAGGCGTTTGCAGTCCATTGCGGTAGAGCTGCTGTACCACACTGTGAGGCAGCTGGTTAAGATAGACTCAACAACACAGTTGCAGAAGTTGCTGAGGACCTCTGGTGACATGCTGAATTTCCTTAGCTTCCTCTGGCAGAACAGCCGCTGATAAGACTTCTTCACCAACTGCTGTTAAGTGTCCAGGTGAGGTCCAGGCTGAGATCGATCCCAATATATTTAAAGCTGCTAAACCTCTCCACTTCCAGACCCTGGATAAGCATTCGCTGATGAGGGCTCCTCTCCTTCCTCATGTCCACTATCACAGTTGTGGGTGAACAGGGTGTAGAGGATGAGACTGAGGACACAGCTCTGTGGAGTGCAAATGTTTGGGATAATGCTGGCTGAAGTCCTGTTTCCTATTCTGACTGACTGAGGCCTGCCAGTCAGAAAGTCCTGGAGTCAGTCACAGGTGAGGGGGTGTAGTCCAATGGAAAATAGTTTGTGGGTGAGCTTTTGGGGAATGACCATAATAAAAAAAAAAAAAATCTTTATTGTTTTTTTGCATTTAAGTTGATGCTAAATTAAGCGGAGTCCTGGATTTGATGGTGTACCTAATTAGCAACATACAACATGAAGGAGTTAAATTTTTAGTTTTAGTAATAAATAGAAATACAAAACGTTTTCTGTAAATACATTTTTAGATGTGATTTTCTGTCAGTTCATTTACTTTTGGTGGATATATTTGACCTTTATCTCTAGCAGGGACACTTATCATTGAACATTTTATGCTGTGTCATGACACAAGTTATTAGATAAACAGGTTAGATAAATGTCATCATCTTGTTTCTCAGACAACGAATGTCAAGTTCTGATTAAGATTTGGATACTGAAAAGAACAATAATATCCTGATTTTGTGCAAAATGTGCTTCAAGTATACATTTTACAACCAGATGGTTTAAAACACATTGTTACATTTTGCAGCAATGCAATAATTGTGACATCTTACAGAAAATGTTGCAGCAGGAACTCCCAAACTGGAGGAATGGCTACAATGTGTGTGATTATGTTAGTGTGAACGTGTGTTTCTTTGTGCCAGTCCCAAGTCTGTGTTAACACTGAGGGTTAGGTCAGTTCAGTGTGTAAACTGAACTCTTCTCAGCCGTCAGTGTGGGCTCTGCTTTCATCCTATCCATCTCACTTCCTAGGATCAATTTGGCAGAGTTGAATCTGGGGTCAAGGCAGTTTAACTCCCTTCATTCATTGTAAAACAGAAGAGTGGAGAGGTTACAAGGCTACCCAGGCCACGGTCACTGTAGTGAGAGTGCTCTACATTCCTCAGTGTGAGAGCAATTGACAAAAGGGGAAAAGGTTGAAAAAAGTAAACTAACATCGAAGGTCAACATCATTGTAAAATGGTTTTGTTTGTACATTAGTGCTTGTTTTAGTGTTGATTTGTATGAATTTGAGTTCGAAATCAGTCCAACTTCATTCATTTGTTCATCAATTGTAAAATGTTCCCAGTGATCATTTTCTTATAAGAATGAGGCAAAAAAAAGTGTTGTTTTTCAAGAATACTGTTTCATAAGAAACTCGCCACAGAGTTGTGGGTTGAACTGTTGGCACGGAAGTAAGCCTCCACTGATATTCCATTATTCCTTTGTTTACACTGTATCCCGCTAGGTTCCAGCCCCTCACAACCCCAACCTAACATTAGCGGTGCAACAAAAATGGTGAGCAATTCTGGAGCTATCCAGACGTACAATTTTGATCCAGATTCCAGTTCAGAAGAGGAAAAGACGTGCATGGATCTATTTGAATGCAAGTGGATGTATCAGAACGGAGCAGATCAGGGAGCTTATGGCTCACCTGTTTCAGTTTCTACATCACAACTGTGAGCTTTTTCATGTAGTGTGTTTCATCTGCTTCTGATTCATAACAATTTGAATAAAGAAATACTCAGAAACTCAGTTTTAATCTAAAAATCTTGATATATGCCATTCATTGTGAGAAAAAGTCTACAAAAACATGTTAAAAACACCAAAAATAAACCATTGTCCTCAGAGTGGGTCTTTAATGACCATCCAGACCTACAACATTGCAGAACAGACTCTATGCACACACCTAGTTCCAAAAGCAACACAATACAAGTCACCCATTTACAATACAAGCCACCCAAAAATGTAGTTTTCTTTATTAATATTAAGCTTCCTGTTTCAAAAAAGAGAAAGAATTCTGATTAAAAGATATATTCTCACAGTGTGCATGTAGAGTGTAATTTAGTCAGTAAATGTTAGTCATTAATGTTGGCCTCCATTTACAGACAAGGAAGGAAGGAGATGATCTTGCAACCAGCCCTCCATGTAATTACAAGTGCAAGAATGAGCAAGTTAGAGCATTGCACAAACGCACACCCACATGCATGTACCTCACCAGAGCTGGGTTGGATTAAGGTTTAAATGTGTTGTCATGACTGTGACTTCCTCTCTGTGATTGCAATTTTCCACCCACAGTGTCAAGCAATAATTTGTGTGTGGGGGAGTGGGGAGTCCACGTACACAAGTATGTGGACAGCGTGAATGTTTCAGACTAACACACCGTGTCTTAGCTCGTGTTATTTCCTGGTGTGGCAGATGGCTCAACCTTCTTACTTCCACTTTACTGCATATTTATTACACTGTCTTATGAATTCTGTCCATTCCAGTGATGGTGCCAGATGTTGCAGTCTGTGACTGCTGTGAAACACAACAACAATCAAGGTGATTAGGTTGTGATTTTGTTTAAAACAAATGCTTGTAGAAGCGTCTTGGATAAGTGGTGATGGGTATGAGCTTTACTATATTTTGGAAAAAACTTGTATGTTTGACATAAAAACAACAAGCTCCCTTCTGATGCATCCGCTTGCAGACATATAGATCCATGTACGTCTTTGTTTTCCTCGTCTGAGCTGGAATCTGGATAAAAACTGTACAGCTAGATTGCTCCAATATTGCTTGCCTTTTGTGTTTCACCAGTAATATGTTGGGAGCATGAGGGGCTGTAAACAGATGAGTGACAGGAGGTAGGGATGGACGCTCCTCACCAACAATCCCACCTACAACTCAGAGGTGAACTTTAAATGAACTCCTGTATCTCTCTGCAGAAGGGGTCCTAGAAAATGAAATCATTTTTTGGGGGGGGGGCTAAAAACGTCACAATCATAACTAAAAGTCCACTGAGAAGAGTAGACAACAAAATCTACCTACAATCTTCAGAATTATGAGTAAGGTTTTTTTCGGTTGAGCTTTTTTCACTAAATGCTCTCATGTTACCAGAAAGCTCTTAGCACACAGATGCGGTTTGCAAAATGTGCTTCACAACGTTACAGGAAGAGAAGAGTTGTTGACACAAAGAGGATATTGATTTCTGGGTTTTTTCCCTTCCCACCTTCTCACTTCAATGTTACTTTGAAAAACCTAGGTCGGCTATCAGTTCACTGGCCAAAGTTTGGCTTTTTTACCATTATGTTGGAAAAAAATAAGTAAAATAAAATACAGGCAAAAAGTTGTACAGTTTTGCTCTCTGTTGACCTTCCAGGGTCAATGTGTCTGACTGATGTGAAGTTTAGTATTTCTCAGACACACTGACTTGTTACTTTAGTTAAATGAGAATTTCTTCCACCTGATAACCTGGTGTCCTCCACATGAACATCTTATTGGCTGAATTCAGAAAAAGTATTTTACTCATTAGTTTTTATTCACATACCTTAATACAAAAAATGTTTAAAATAATTTCATGTGCATAAGGGCTTTACTGTGACACGCAGTCAGGGGAGACAGGTGAGGCTGTGCCTCCCCAGCAAAACATAGCTTAAAAAATGCATATCTGAAATAAAATGAACATACTTTTTTGAATGACAAATAAAAATCAAATATTATTTTCTAGGCATGTCTTTTCTATGATTGCCTTTTTCTGTCTGGGTTTTCAACATTTCCTCAGCAAATGTATGAGTTTCCTCTTCAAATACGCGAGACAGCGGCGGGTGAGGCAGCAAGAGCTCCTCCCTTCCCGAGCACCAAACAGACTGGAGCTGCAGCTGATGCATGCTCTTTACTAATTTTTACTATTTTTCAATTCGTCTTTAGTCAATTAGTCTTTTTTCTGCTAAAAATGCGCTTTTCGAAACACACTAAGTGAGGCAGGTAGTACGCCTGCCTTAAGGCAGAGGGCGCTGGTGAGCCTAATGAATGTGACGCTGCTAAAGAATAACAGAATTAGCGTACCAAATGAAGTGCAGCCTTCCACTTACTTTTTTGATATGTTTAGCATCATTTCTAAATGGAGGAATACGTTTTTAAACCACTAAACTCAGGAATTTGTTATGACACGTCCACTGAGACGGACAGACTTTTAAAACTAAAAAAAGAAAAGGAAGACTTCTACATACAGATTATTAATGCGTTTCTTCAGGACAGACATAAAAGAAGGGAGCGACACACGAACTTCATTTATGACTTCATTTGAAACAACACACTTTGACTGCTGCCAACCAAATGGTGAAAGCTACTCTGTAGGGTTCATGTGTTTGTAAATCTGACTGATGACCAGCCGTGACCTTCACTGCACGTCACTGAGGTTTTAGTGGCATGTGTTGCATAATATTTAAGACCTCAGCTAGGGCGTAACCTAGCTGAGGTGCAAGCCCATCACTCATCATCTATTATTGTAGATCCCACTTCAACATGGTGATCTATAAGTGGCAGGAGATCTCTCCTTTTCTCCAAGAACTAAGCAAAGACAAGTCTTTGCATGTCTTCTCCCATTCCGGTTAGCACCTAGCATCCCAAAAGCCCACTTCCTTTTCTTCCACCTGCCAGCTATTTGTCTTAACAACACTAGTCTCAAAACACTACACGGAAAAGCGAAAGACATCACGTAGAGTTTAATTCATGATGACTTCAATCCAATTTAATCATATTCAGTTCAGATAATTCCAATGAAACATGCCATTGTAATTGTATGCTAATTGCCTCTTTACGTGACTGAAAGACTACCATCAAAGGGTTTTTGGCGTAATTCCTCTATATTGAGAATAGATTAGGTGATTGTGAAGGGAAAAAAATTCAAATGGAAAATTAGTTGGAAAACCTTCAGCAGAATTGGGCTGTGTAAGTAACCGGATGAGGCCTGAGAGGATTATACATCACTAATGTAGTGAGACGGAAAAGGGGGAGGATCCCAATTTGAGAAGACATTATATTATACACACTAAAAAATGTATGCAGCTCCCTCGGCTGCTGCCTTCATCAAGCAACTCAAGCTTCAGCTGCAGTGTTTGTTTTTTTGGTCTTGTCTGCTATTAGAGGAAGGAGTTCCATTATGTTTCAGCGCTTTCTCCCTGTTATGAGATTTAGTAAATGCAAAACAAAAATTAAATAAAATCTACAACCAAGTATTGGGCTGGAAAATATAGAACTAATTGAAGAGGTTTCTAGAATATTTTTAAATAATGCCATAAAAATATTAACAGACAAAGCATTCCTGATTGGTGAGAGTGGTTGCCATAAAAACTTTGACAGACTTACTCTGACCAATCACTGCTTACAGACTTACAGGCTCCAACATGGCGACGTCCGTACTGTGATAATATATAGCGACTGAATTGACTTTATATTTGGCATTATATTTATTTACATTTACAATGTCATTATTCTTACTAGGGTAAACACCAACACACACACAGAAGTCCCTCCTCTCATCATGGCCAAGTCATCTTCTCATTCCCAAAGAGAACCTCAACACCTTTAGCTCTGCCACCTGTCTTTTCCTTTGCGTCACTGTCTTTGTCCCACCTTCAAAGTTTGCCTATCGTACCTTTTTAGGAAAGCACACAGTTATTGTCCATTTGCTGGAGCAAGCTGAACATTTGTCTGGAATGGTCACTAACTGGTCCAAGGGCAACACAGGTGCATTTAATCCAAGCATGTATAACAGGTCTACTTCATAACCACCAGGTAAGTAAGTAAGTAAATAAGTAAATATTTATTTCTATAGCACCTTTCCCAGATAAAAACACAAAGTGCTTCACAAAAATAAAAAAATACATAAATACACAAATAATAATACACAAATTGCATACAAACAAAACGGAGAGAAACAAAAGCAAGATTAACACATTAAAAGGCAACAATAGATTAACTAAAAGCTTTCCTGAATAAAAACATCTTGAGCTGACTTTTAAAACTTGCAACGAGTCAATCTGTATGGTATTAATCCACTACACAACTATGAATCCCTTCCATCTGAGTGTTCCCTCATTTACTGTAGGAGCTATGTCCTAAACATAACCTGCGATATGTAAAATCCTCGATATAGATGTTTTGAGGCAGTAAAACTCCTCACTACACACTTTATGCTTTTGTTTTTAGTCATATACATTTTCACACTTTTTGCTCTTGTTTAAACTCTCAAAGTTTAAACCTTTATAGAAAAACAAGTCCAGTATTAAAGAATAAAAGCAAAGATCTGATCACGATTGAAGATTTATGTAGATTTGGTAAGCTGAACATGATCAGTACAGGAGACCGCACCGAGATTGACTGACGATGTCTAGAGCCAATCAGGACGCAGAACTACTGTTCTGCAAAAAGAAAAAGAAAAAAATCATGCAAAACGGCATTGAAAAAGATCTGCAAAACACAGAACCACACTGCATACGAAAACCAAACCCAGCTTCTGAACATTTGTCAATGTACAGTCTTGCTAAACTTAGTTCTACAGTCCGTTCCTGAAAATTGTACATTACTGCATAGGTGTCAGACTGCCAACAATAGTGTGTTGAACACAACAACATTGCGTTGGGTGTGTAAACAAAGGCCTGAATAGAGCTGTGAAAAAAAGCAGAAAACATCTGCAGCAGGTACAGTAAGTGGGGATGATGGTAAGTCTGCATGTGTGGGTGGGATGCGTGATGTGGTGTTTGCTCGCCTTCTGTTTCTCTTTCTATCATTTTCAATGATAATGACTGTTTATACACCTCTTGAGTTGACTGCGTGGGCCCAATAGAGACAGCACTGATGATTCACAGCCATTAGAGTTCACCTCTTGTGATCTGCTGCCTATTTTTCCCCAGGACTCTCATTCTTTTTTTATACTCTTCATACCCTCTATTTCTTTTGACCTCCAAATAAATAATAGAAATTGCTGGAGTTTCTTTAGGTAAGGGCTGCTTTGGTTGAAGGACACAGTCTCAATGAGCCAAAGATAGTTTTCAAAGGGAAGGTTTTATAAGTCTCATGTATGACTCACCATTATAACGGAGTGAAAAAAATGGACTGAAGTTTTAATGTTTGTGCTTCACCAAAGCTAAATTCAATGTCTTGATTTTGAATTTATTCTTGAAACAAAAAGCCGTTTTAGAGAAAGTCTGTGTAAGTGGTGAATGAAGCTGTTGAACGTTTTTTTCAAGAGGGTATTTGCTTTTAGGAGACATCCCTTTGTTTTCAGCAGATTTAGCAGGGATTACTCTAAAATGCTGTGATGAGGGCTGATATATTATGACCCCCCAATTAAAAAGTACACAGGAAAACAAAAGGCAATTCTAAAAAGATTTATTGGGAGTGTTAAAGTCCCACTTCAATCATCTTTTGATCTATTTTCAAAGAGTTGTCTTTTAGTAGTCTTTTAGTTCTGATTATGACACTTTTAGCCTAAATTAAAAAAAAAAAACCTGAGTCGATTTCTAGGACTTGGTTTCTGCAGAGCAGCAGGAGTTGCAGGTGGGACTGTTGGTGTGGAGTAAGCCTGCCCTCATTCCCCATTGCTCCTTTATTTCTAGCTCACAGCCTCTCACAATTCCAAGCTAACATTAGCAGTGCAACAAAAATGGTGAGAGGGATCAGAGTAATGCAGCCATATTAAGGCAGATACCAGCTCAGACGAGGAAAACAGAAACCTACATGGATCTAGTAATCTACAGGTGAATAAATCAAAATGCAGAAGAGCATGGACCTCACAGATTGCCGTAGTAGCTTCTAAATCATGGCTACAAGCTTTTCCAAACTGCTTTTTTTTATCTGCTTCTGATTCACAACAATTTAGTGAGGAGAAACAAAAAAATGCAGTTTTAAGATTAATTTTCTTAATACCTGTTCTCCATTATGAGAAGAATGCCACAAGAACATGTTTAAAAACACCAAAAACACATTTTTTTAATCAGTGGGTCCTTAAACATTATAAATAGGATTGCAGACAGTCTGTTTTTTTTTCGTCGTGAGTATGCCAAACCGCCAAAGCAGTTGATACCAAAAAAGGAGATATTTTCTACTGGTGATATTCCTCCAATATAGCAGCTGCTCCTCGTAGCACCCAGGCTGGTTGTTCCCTGACACTTGTGATTGTAAAAGCTTGTCACAGCGTTAAGTCACGAGACTCAGATGTTTCTCTCATTGCTCTCCCTGTAACTAGGACAGCTTGCTGTGGCACGTGCAGCAGCCAGCTGCATCAGCACGCTGCAAATCCATCTGATTCGCACATGAGCTTGTTTTTTTTTTTTTACATTTTGCTTGTTTACCTCCCCATGTAGGTCAAAGGCATGTTTTCTGCGCTACGCTAGACAGTTGTGGGTGCTGGTTGTCTTTTTTTTTTAAATTGAAATTCAGAATAAAATATTTGCTCTTTACTCAAACTTTACTGTAAACAGGAAAAGATAAAAGATTTTTTAAAAAACACTCAAAATCCACTGAATGAAAAGTAGATTGTTCAAGAAGAGAAATTTTAAAACAATAGTCTTCCATGAATGGCTAAGCCATTTAGAACAGATTGTTCATCTGGTAATGATTTTAGAGCAACTTTTAAAATATTTTTTTTAAAAATCAAATAAATGTTGGTCACAGCTAACAATAATAGTAATTTGAAAATTTTTAAAATAATTTGTTCATGTTTCACAGAAACTCTTTACTTTTTCCAAAGAGCAATTTTAACTGTATTGTGATTACACTGGATGAAAAAAAAGCCTACATGCTGTTGGAATGGCGTGGGCTGAATGTCTGTGAAACAAACACAGATTCATACGTACTGCACAGCAACACATTCTCACATATGAGGAAGATAAAACAATCAGCTTCAGAGCAAGCCTCTTGGCTTCAAATTTCCACCTCCTCCAGACATTCCAGAGAGCGTAGGTGAATTTCAACATCCCAGTGACACAAGTGTGGGGAAGCAAGGCAATGAAAGCGTGACACACATCACCCATCTATTTTCTATCAACTGATGGGGAAAAGCAGGATGCACCCTGGACACGTTGAAGGTCTATCATGGGCCACAATCACACACACTCACACCAGGGGGCAATTTATAGTAACCAATGAACCTATGAAGCATTTTTTGGGGACGGTGGGAGGAAGCCAGTGCCAGGAGAAAGCCCATACATGCAGAAAAGAGAAGCAGGGAGAAAATCCAAACTTCACACAGAAAGTTCCCTGCTGGGACTTGGACCAGCCTTCTTGCTATGAGACAAGAGCGTTAACCACTACTCCACCGTGCAGCATGTTGACATACATCAATATGTCACAATTCAAACCACACCATTGACCCTGAACTGATTCTCATGTTTTAAAAAATAATCTGTCTGTATTTGATAGTTAATAAAGAATGATTTACTTAAAGGATCAATCACAGAGATCAAGAAAGGAAATTCAATTTAGTTTTGTTGGAGATTGGCCAGACTGATTCCAGCTAATAGAAAGACAACAATAACTCAAATGACCAATGGTTACAACTGAGGTTAACAGAAGAGCATCTCTAAACACACGATACGTCCAAACGGTACAGATGGGCAACAGCAGCAGAAGACCTTACCAGGTACCACTCCTGTCAGCTAAGAACACGAAACTGAGGCTACAATTCACACAGGATCACCAAAACTGGACAATAGAAGATTGGAAAAATGTCTGTCTGGTCTGATGATTCTCCATTTCTGCTGCCACATTCAGATGGTAGAGTCAGAATTTGGTGTCAACAGCATGAAAGCATGGATCCATCCTGCCCTGTATTGATGATTCAGGCTAGTGGTCTTGGTGTCATGATGCGGGGGATATTTTCTTAGTTGAGCTCAGGCCCCTTAGTACCAATGGAGCATGGTTCCAAAACCACAGCCTACCTGAGTATTGTGTGCTGACCATGTCCATCTCTTTATGACCACAATATACCATCTTCTGATGTTACTTCCAGCAGGATAATGCACCATGTCATAAAGCTGGAATCATCTCAGACTGGTTTCAAGAACATGACAATGAGTTCCTTGGACTCAAATGGCCTCCACAGTCACCAGATCTCATCCTCTCTGCTTCTTTGTTTACATAGGTGTTTTTGTCTGTAGATGTGTGCATTTGGACAAAGAAAATCCTCCTTTGGGCCAAAACCTAAAATACACAAACAATGAAAGTAAAACAATCCATAAAAATAGAAATAGGAATAAAAATATATAGAAAATTTTCCTTCAAAACCAGAGGTTTATAGAAAAAAGTAGGGGGGAAAAAAGCATAGAATTTTTAATGTTTTTTACATTGTGGCCACTTGATCTGTCCTTTAGATTATTGATGAAGCTTCTACAAGACATGTCAGACATTTAGTGAGTCTACCACCAGACTTCCCTGATGACTGTTTCTCACAATCCCAGTCTCCTGTTGGGGTTGATTTACAGTGTAGGCAGCTGTTGTGGGAACCTCAACCTTCCTGCACAATTTTTTATCATTCATTGAAGGGCTTTTTACCATCTGTTTTACAGAAAACTCTCTATGGATAAAATGGCATGGAGGTCTGTTCAAATTTCCACATTATGCTCATCTTTTAAATCAGATATAGACTCATAAAGCTTGAAGGCATTTTGCAAATGGCTAATTGTGGGTTTAAAAATAAGCACACAGACTACTTTATAGTTTAAAGACCTCTAAACACAAAGCCTGATTTATTGACTAATACAAATCCCTGTTATTATAATGTTACCTCAGATGTGCAATGGAGCAATTCTTTATGAGTTGTTCCATTACAAATCTGCCAGTCAATAAGTAAAAAAAAACAAGTAAGTAAAAAACACAAGCGGTGCTTCATCTGTTGCTTCCGACAAGGTTTTAGTCACAGTCTGTTCCCTGAGCTGAAGCAATAATCTGGTCAAAGTGAAACATGAGAATGCAGAGATGGAAAGAGAGGGGAGGGGTAGCACACAAAAACACAGTTGGAAAGTGGAATGGTGTAAGCGATGAAACTGTGAGGACTGGCAGGCAGTGAAAATGATAGCATGGCTGGCATGCAGGGAATTGTGTGAGGCTGCATGTGAGAGAATATGTGTTCTCTTTTTTTACCTATGTGTTGTTGTAAGAGCGAGTGCATGGTGTGAATCTGAGTGTGTGTCTGTCTTTGCAGTTCTGGAACTTGTAACACGATCTGTGAGGGACACAGGAAATTGCTGGAGAGGATGAGGGGGGAGAAATGTGACATGAGACAGGTGGGTGGGGGGTTGGTGAAGGAATGGAAAGAGGAGGAAGAGATGAAGGGGTGGAGGCTGCTGTCAACACACTGTTGCTTAAGGGGAAGAAGGACAGGGACCGTTAGCAGAGGATTACCAGGCGTGTCAAGTTCAGCCATCTCAACCTACCGGGTTTCCTTTTCTCAACCAAAAATCCAACAAGAAGAGGGGCGCTGCTTTTAAGCCCAAAGCACAGAGACGAACGTCATGTTTGAACTTCTAAACACAACTAACAATGCATTTTCCTTAGTTAAAAGGCATATCCTGCAACATGTTTCTTTTAGGAAGCCAGATTTAATGACACACAAGCTTCTAAGAATCTTGTGGTATCTTTTTTTTTCCTTTTTGACAGTTTTTAGGGAAAAAAAACTAAATTGACAATCAAACTTAACAAGTAAATAGGAAGAATACAGCAGTGGCACAAAATGGACAACGGAAGTAGAAATTACATCTGATATTTCGAGTTTCACCATTTGCCGTCTCGCTGTTTCACACAGTTTTTTCAGTGCAATTTTAGATGTTTTTTTTTATCCAGTACACTGTGTTCTGCATTCTGATTGGCTGTTGAGCTTGTCGATAAAACTTCTCCATGTCTCCCGTACCAAATGTGTGCTGCTTTCCTCTGGTCACAATCTTTGATTTCATTCTATAATACTGGATTTATTATACTGGATTTATTTCTTTACAAAAGTTTGTACTTGAACTGAAGTTTGCACTGAGTGTAAACAAGAAAAAAAAAACATGAAAACATTCATGTCTACCTGAGGAAAGTGTATAAAATGGGTAGTGAGGAGTTTTACAGCCTTGAACATCTACAACCCGACTTTGCGGATTTCACCTATCATTGGTTACTTTTAAACTGTGTTCACACTTGTCAAGAGCGGTCAGTTTCAATGTTAAATCGCGATTTGAGCAACAGGCTCAGCGGTCAGGCATCAGCGCGATTCCAGAGTTCAAATATCTGAACTTTGGCGAGGTCTCCATGGCGTGTCAGCCAATGAGGGACTCAACTTTGTACACGTGACATTTTCAATGTTACGATCAGTGAGTGTATATAAACATCCAATATGGTGGATAGTTCTTCTCCTGGACTTCATTCATCCATTTTTTTAACCTGCTGTATCCCTTATGTGGCAGCCCCAGACAGCCCATATCTGCCTTTAAGGGAAGTTATGACTAAGGTCTGACCTCCAAATCTTCATCTTGAGAACAATCTTACTGGACATATTGCAACAAATGTCATTTGTCATTGATATTTACTAATTTACTACTCTCATTTGGTCAAAATGTTCCATCCATAGATTTTAGACTCATTCCTCTAGTATGAATTATAAAAAGGCTACAGATGCTTTCATCAACCCTTTACAATTCAAGTGATCCAACCAAATGTGTTTCCTCACTCCCTGTGACAGCAGCCACTCCATGATGATGAAGTCGCTGAAAGGGTCTGCCAAGATCATCCACATGCTGAACTAAAATTAGCCCTCGTAGTTTCCTTTGCCCTTTAATCCTTGGCTCTAAAGCCACAAAAGGCCAAGCTACAGGCAGGAAGAATGGCTGCAAGAGTCCCCAGAGCATTTGCCATGCCACATATTCCCTCCCCTAACTGTCAATCATTCTTCTGCCATGACATCACATGAGTCCTGTCAAGAATAAAAGAGTTCCAGGTTCAGCTATAGTTAGTCCAAAGTTTATTAGAGCAGCATGCCACAAAAACCAAGGGGTATCGTTTTAATCTCTGCAGACTGTGGAGGGCGTGTTTTCAAGCAGTTCCAATCTGATCTGGTTTGTAGTCTCCGACTGATTAATGTGTTTTAGCTAGCACAAAATGTATTAGACTGCATCACTGATGCAGTTCCTTGGGGTTGTGTCTTCATCGGTTTATCTTTAAGTGATCATATATAAACTGTCAGTTAATATTAGTTAAACTGCAATCGGTTTAGGTTTCGCTACTATTAAAACTTCTAATTAACATAGACATTTAAACATACTTGTAAACTTTGGGTACCCAAATGACACAGTAATGATTTTATTTTTCAAAAAGCTCTGTCTTTCTGCATGCCATGACCTCACATGAAAACAATGTTCAAGTGTGAGATGAATCCGTCACAGCAGTGATCAGAAGGTGCAGTGGCCTGCCATCTCTTTAGTCAGAGCCTCTGAATAAGTTGCCACACATAGCTGACAGGAAGTACTTCAGACTTGGCACAACGGTTGTCACAAGTGGTCCAAGTTTCTGCGACAATTCAGATAATTTGAATAGCAAATGCATAACGTCAACACCCCCCAAAAAAGAAAGTTGTTGTAGTTGCTCTACAGCCTAATAAAGCACACATTCAACATTTTTAACTTGAGGAAATGCCGTTGCACATTTTTTTCTGAAATCTCACTAAGTATGGTAGTTTTATGTAATCTTTTTGTTTTAGAATGACCCGCCCCAACACCGTTAGTGCAGAACTTTAAGAACCAATAGGTACAGATGGCCGTGTGATTATTTAGACTGTATAAGTGCAAAATGTGCTGCACAGAATCAAGTTGCATCCTTCACTGCATCTGTTCATACCAACCAACCTTATTGTAACACAGTGCAAAAGCACACTTTAGATTGTCTGAGGAATTAATAGTAAAAGGTACAAAAAACATTTTAAAACGAATTAATTATTTCATGTTTTCTGACTTAAAATTAGCAATTTACACACACACTCCCCTGAAATAGATAGCTTTAAGAGCTGGAAGTGCACACAAGCAAATCAGAATTTAAAAAAAGTTGTCTAAAATTCAGGATTTGATCAAGTAGTAGTAGTAGTAGTAGTAGTAGTAGTAGAGTCAGAGGTTACATGATTGACCTCTGATTGGAAGAGCTAGCGCAGGTTCAGTTCCCACCTTGAGATTGAAGTGTCCTTGGGCAAGACTGTGACTGTAACTGTAAAATGTCTTGGGCCTCTTAAGAAGGTAGTGAACAGCTAAATTAGTAAACACCCTTTATCAAATTTTATTTTAACAATACAAAAAATTTGCCATAATCGTGTCTCCAGTTTTTGAAAAGAGACGCTGAAAACCTGATGAACAGCAACAACAAAAGTGAGTTACTTTAGGAAACTAATGCTTAATCTGTGTAAACTTTACAATCAGTTGATTTGATTTTTCCTTTCAGACGTGAGAATGAGATTTCAGTCAATGATCCCCTGTGTTTTTTTTTTTTTTTTAACAGCATGCCAGATTTTGTTTTCTTTAAAAAGCGGCAATAGAATCCTATTCCAGTTTTGTGCGATTTGACAGACACATTTCAGAAGAGATAGACGGAGATAGATGGAGCTGTGCAACGCATGTGGCGGAGCACTCAAATAGGCTGTGCGTTCGATTGGAAGAGCTAACTAGCAAGGCTAATGTGGTGTTCTGAAGGCTGTGGAGCTCGGGGATGGCGTGATTTTGTTTTATTGAATAATAAATAATTATTGAATAATGAATAAATTTAGAGATAATTAGAAAAACTTTGTTTACCTCAAACAGTAAAACCATGAATGAGCATTAATGGGTAACACGCAGCTGAATATAACTGCAGTAAGTACTAGAGACGATATCTTTAAAGTAATTACATTTGGGTGTCTTCAAGCTGTCTCGTTGTTTTTTTTTTCAACATTGAAACCAGATTGAGCCAAAAATGTTGAACTGAATAAGTGATCATGCTGACTTGATGCCTCATTAGAGTCAAGTTAAGACCATCAATTGAGTTAAGATAAGCTTTTTCAATAACTAGATTTCCTGAAAAATGCATAGTGGTGACATCTATTAAAGTATTTGCTCAGTGAAATGTTTTAATTTGCTAAACTTTATTCTTGAGGTTCATTCGTAACAATCACAGTAAAGCAAAAAGCTTTCATGGTGTTCAAAACTCTGAATGTAACTCTAGTCAGGATGGCAACATAACGGTCTGTCCTTAAACACTTGTAGTTTTGACAGAAATAGTTTACTTTGGAAAGGATTTATTTCTCTCATTTGCTTAGATGTGCAAAAATGAAGGGCTGCAGTGTGGTGCAGTTGTTAGCGCTTTCGCTTCACTGGTTTGAGTCCCAGCTGGGATTCTGTGTGGAGTTTCCATGTTGTCTCCATGCATGTGTGGGTTTTCTCAAGATACTCTGGCTTCCTCCCACTGTTCAAAGTCATCTTTTATAGATTCACTGGTTACTCTAGGTGTCCCTGGGTTGGAGGGACTGTGTGACCTGTTCCACCTTTGTCAAGCAGTAGCCAGGACAGGCTAAGCATCCCCATGATATAGCGGGTTAAGAAAATTGATGGATGGATGGATGGATGGATGGATGGATAGTCCGAAACTGGAGCAGTTCAAAAACATGTCAAGATTTGCATTAGTGTAAACGTTGGATGACATGGTGAAAATTCTTTAAAAAAAACACCTAGTTGTAAAGCTTTAGCGCAATTTCAATAAGGAAGTTCTACCTCACAGGTTTTTGACGTCTACACACCATCAACAATTAGGCCTTCACTTTGAACCAATAGCTAAATAGCCCATCTTTCTTTTTAGCCAATCGTATTTTTTCCTTTAAATTAAGACATGGTCATATCTCTGTCTCTGCATTCTAGATGGTTTGCCGACCATCCTCTACCCCGTTCTCCACCTGAAGTGCTGCTTTGGAACGGTCTGGCCTTTAACTGTCATTAATGTCAGGACTTTAGAGGATGGTCCAAGTTCAGCCCAGGAATATAAGATGTCATCGGGCCAAAGAATATGGACTTATTTTGATGCACATTTTTCTGTCACACAAATTAATCTTTATTCGCATTACTAAGATCTCTTCTTATTGAAAAAGTCTTTTTTTGCATGTGGATGTTTCACATGAAACTTGTACACAATCATCAGCAGGGAACAGAAGTTTGTAGAGGACTCAAGCAAAGTGCTGCTTAGAAGAGTAATCAAAGCCCCGGCCCCATGCCCTGAATCCAAGAGACCATTGTCTGCTGTCTAGATTATTTCCGCTCTTTTTTCCTCCGTCAGTACAAGCCCCTCATTTAGGAGATAAATTGGAGAGTTTGGCTTGAACTCTGAGCCCTCACTGCATGAACAGCTCTGGAAAAACCAGTTTGTCTGTTTACCTTCTAACTTTGCACCTGCTGTGTGGCTTTTGCTGTTGGTGATTATGCCAGAACAAAGCGTTCTCAAAGTTTTTGTTACACAAGTGTCATATGACAGGACCACTTCCTCTGAACTAAGTCGTGGTTAATGGAAAGCAGGATCCCTAAGAAAGAGCCTTGTGATTCATGGCAACTGTTTCTGTTGTCGTGACTGGGCCTGCTGGTCAGCATTCAGTGAGGAAACACTTACATAAATGTGCTACCGTTGGAGCAGGCAGAGCAAGTGTGTCCATTGAAAGAAAACAGAATAGAAGCAAAAACTGTAGACAAAATAGCAATTTATTAATAACTTAGCTTTTCTATACATTCGTAATAGAGGAGTATGGGAGGGACATCATGAAAAAGACCTTATTTGTAGAACGGGGAATGACAATCCTCCAAACTTCAGTTACTTTCATATTAACAAAACAAACTGCATTTCAAAGAGTTTTCCCTGAAGAAGCGAGCGAGCAAAGCCCTCAGCTTTGTCCATGTGTTTGTATTGATTCATGCACACAAGTCTGGAAGACCAACATTAACCCTCAGAGACCACACAGTTTGCACAAAGCAGAGATAAATCCACGATAGCATCGTTTCAAATCGGATCACTTAAAACCACAAAAGATTTGGTTGGTTGGTTGTCTGAGGAAAATCAGGACATAAGCTTTTAAAAAATGTACATACATATGTTGCAAACTTCTCTGAAGGCTAATGTGCAACGCAAACCTTGTAGGTGCAAGTAAGGCAAACAACAAAGGTGGCTTTTTTATAAGAGGGTGGGTGCAGAAAAGAAAAGGCCAGCTGGCTGATTTCTGCACGTTTCATAGAAAGCCTACTGAGTTTTGGCATATTTACCTTAATGATAATGATCAATATGCAGATTGTTTCCTTACATCATTAGAATATGAGACACAAGAGTGATGAGTACCCATTTCCAGAGGGTATATACTACAGCAAGGCTTTTGTAGTCTTTTATATTAAGATATATACATAATGTATAAATGTTTGAAAAGTGTCCACAAGTGTAAAATCGAGATCAGTGGATAGAGTGCCTTCTAAAGTTCAGGATGCTTTAACCCCACGCAGGCATGTCTTCACAGAAGATGAAGGAGATGATGCACCCTGAAGTCATGGGGGGAGCAGTGCAGGACCCCAAAACATAGATACAAAAAAAGGTTTGCTGTCCACTTTGAACAATCATGTCTCTTTGGCACACCAGCCTAGGAAATCTGAAGCTTAACATACAACTGTCCATCAAATCATCTTGAACTCCTCAATTGCATTGAAAGTAAGATTGAAGACTCTTCAAACTATTCTGTTTTTTTTAACCGTCTCTCTTGATTAAGTCAACAGCAGCTGTTTTACAGGCCAGGCTGCTTTGGCTCTGGAGTAGCTGTGCTCTGCAGCTGCTGCCTCAAACTAACTGCATCAGTAACATCAGAAGCCAGGTCGCACAGAGGGCGATGGTGAAAAAAAGAGAAACTTTTTGCAACTTTTCAACAAGAGGCACTCCCAGCCTCCGGTCATCAAAAGATCCAGTCCTCACGTGGACTGCAAGGGATCCAGCTGAAAGACGTTGTGGTTGGTCGGAGTGGTGAAGTAGAGCTGCTGGCTTGGTGGAGCCATGCGGTTGTCGCACGGACTCTTAAGCCCCAATGTGCGCTCAAAGTCCAGGAGCTGGCCCATGAAGTTAAAGTTGGGTGAAATGTTAGACTTCTTCATCTTGACAATGTCGTAAGCATCATTCATGGACAGGTTGAGTTTCTGCATCAGGTAGGCAACTGTCACGGTCACTGAACGGCTGATGCCAGCCAGGCAGTGGACCAGAACTCCGCGCTTCTGGCCTCGAGCTTCATCTAAAGACAAGAAAGAGACAGTTTTATTTTCTAATCCACACAAAAGCTGGCAAAAAGGGCATTTTTTTCCCCTCTGCAGTCTTTTAGACACAGTCAGGAAAAACATCTGCGCTCTTAAAGTGAAGCAAAAAAGATCTCATCTTCCAGCTGTTAGGATTTTTGAACATGAGCTACTGCACATAAACAGAGCCAACTTTTTTCTCGACTTGTTTTTCTGGCCTGGAGTAGCCCTCAGGGAAATTGACTATTACAGTCTATTAAAGCGTTCTTCCGCTGGCCAGGGCTGCTCTGACAATGGTGCCATTTGGGTGTGTAAATGTAGGAGTCATGAGGGCACCCTGTCAAGGCGAACAGGATGTCAACAGGCCCTGTAAATGGCTCCTTTTGTAATGTAAGGGGAGGAGGTGGGGGGGGGGGGGGGGCAAAGCCATGTCCTAGATTACTTTCAATACCACTTCCTTCCTGTTGCGCTCAAATTACCCCCGCCTCCTCACTCTCCCCTGTTCTCCTGTTTCAACGTTGCCCTTTGTGCTGCAATTACACAAGCTCCGGGACAAGAGATGGGCCAGGATGTCTTCCATTCATGCCAAATCGTTTGTACACTGTGCATTTTGGGCAGTGCGCCATTAGAGGCAGACTTGTTTCTGTGCCTCAACACAATGGGCCCTATCTGCGCAGCCTGCATGTCCCTGCATGAATGAGTGATAAGACCACAGCCAGGGACACCATCTAATCTCAATGGCACAGGAAGAACCTAAGGACTTCCTGGGTAGGCAGACAGCATATCACAGTAATCAGACTATACCACTACAATAGTTTAAAGGTCTGTCTTTTCCTTTACAAACATCCAAAATAATCTCATAATCTGCTTTTCCTTTTTCACAAATAAAAAGGAATCTTGTTAATCCCCTGACGCCTATCGATGCAAATATGAATCAAACCAATTCTTCCCCAAAATTACTTTCATTTCAAATCTACATGAAGCAAAAACATGCATCGTGGAGTTAAAAAGACATGTCCAGGGCACCAGTGAGAAAATGAGGCGCCTTCTGGGTTAACACTCACCTATGAAGCTGATGGCCTCCGGAAAGAACTGCGACAGATTCTGGCTCCAGTGGTCCGAGATGGGGATCTGCTTGTACTTAAACTCCCCAGCGTTCTCAAACAGATTGGGCAGGTTCGGAGTCACGTTGAGGATGTATTTGATGCCGTACTCCTCCAGCACGTCCAGGTTGGTGGAGTCCTTGGCGCAGCCCAGGTACAGGTGTGGCAGGATCTCCACCGGGAAGGAGGGCTGCGGGTTGGACAGCGGGCTCCCGTCTGAGTCTGTGGCGCTGCTGGGGTCCCTGTCGATGTCCGACTCGATGTCTGAGGAGTCGGAGCTGATCCGGAGCCCGCCGAGGCCCAGGACTTGGGCTGTGGGGGAACTGCTGTTGTTGGTGAGGGAGCCGTCCAGGTTGGTTTCGCACAGAGCCGGATACTCGGCTTGGAATTTGCTGAAGCCACCTGGAGAGGAAGAGCCAGTAAACGTGAGCCGAGCCGCGCTGCAGTCTGAACTGTCATCCTGGCTGAGCGTAAACAGAATGCAAACGAGGAGGTTGCGCACGGCGAGGCGCACAAACGCTGCGCTCTTCGTGACTTATTGTGAATGGACCAGCACATATTATGAATGACGGAAACTCACCCTCCAAGTAATAGGCCCTGTAGCCTTCATCCTTCATCTTCCTCAGCAGTAAACCCAACACCGAGCCTCCGTCCACGTTCTCGTTCCACTCCCGGCTGTACTCGTCGTACAGCACGATGGTGTCGGTCTTGCAGCGCCGCACGAACTTGTCCCGGTCCTCTCCGTTGGACAGCAGCGAGCGCACGGGCAGGTTCCCCTTCTTCAGGCGTCGGAGCATGAGGCTCGGGATGGCCACGTTGATCGCCGTCTCGACGTGCGACGACTCGTAGAGCTCCTGGGCCCGGCAGTCCATCACCAGCAGGGCCTCCCTGCGCGTCTCCAGCTGCTCCCGGAGCCAGCCCACCGTCTTGCTGATCGCCATGACCGATTCGAGCTGGACGACGGGCTTCAGCTTGTCGAGCATTTAGAAGCAGGAGTACAAAATGTTCGGAGAGAGCGGGAGCTTCCTGGCTGAAGCGCAAAGCCCGGTTTTCTGTCTATCTGTGGCGGAGGGCCCCGCAGAAGCCCGAGTCTCCCAAGCCAAAACGCAGAATCTGCTCCGGTTTTGGTGACAGTAAAACGCGTTTTTTGTGCGCTTTTACGCAAAGTGGTGGTTAAGCCGCGGAAGGGTCTCCTACAGATTTCCAGACTGCGGACTGCCTGCACTGACGCTCATTCATGCATCTGCCTGAAGAGCCCGAGTTATTTATCAATGAGTCACACTGGCTGCGCTTCCCCGCTTCTTATATAACCCAGATCCGCGCGCAGCAGCTCTCCCACGCCTCCTGTTCTTCTTCTGCTCCTACAGATCCAAACGGGATAGAGCGGATGAGAGCGGTGGATGCGGGTCCCGTGCGGGTGTCGGTGCCTGCGGCTGCAGTCTACTTCCCTCACCCTTCGCCCCTGTCCTCGGTGTGATCAGGCGCACAGCGGGCTCAGACTGGAAGCGCTCTGCGCGGCGCCAGGCTGCTGAATGGCTCCGAACGGGGGCCGTCTGATTGGCCACGTCCTTCCAAGCGGCCAATCAGAGGAGCCCGAGCCGCGGTCGCCTTGGAAACGGGGGCCGGATGGAACGGCCAGTGTTGATGAATTGTAAATGAGTTTGTCATTCACAAAAACGGAGAGGAATTTCCGCTCCGGATCAAGTGAGTGCAAACAAACAGAAGAACTGCAGGGAGAAGGAAGGAAGAGACAGACTGACAGCAGGACGCGCCATCGCGTCCGGATGTGCTGATTAGAAAGACACTGTCAATACAAACCTGTCATGAAGAGCTTCACCTCACATCCACACAGACTTTTAACCTTTTAGAAAGACGTGGCACAGCTACCCCGCAAAAACGGAATCTTAAGAAAGATAAAAAAAAAAGGACTTGTTTCAGGAAAAAGAAATGTCTCATTTTCTGAAAAAGAAACAGCAAATAATCTCAATTTGAGAAAAAATGTTTTCTTAAAATAAGAACTCTTGAGAAGACCACGTTTCCTATACCTCACTGGTAGATGTTTTTTTGTTGTTTTTTTTAAAGAAAATCAGCTAATAGTGGAATCATTTTGACTTGTTTCTATGGGATGTGCTTTTCAGTGTCACATCCTGCCTCTTACAAGGCCAATTTATCATTAAGTGTCTAATAAAAGCTAAAATGATTAATAACTATTTCAGAAAAAGCTCACTTGTTCTCAAAAGAGCCCTTCGTGTATCTATGCTCTTTGTCAATTTTCAGCTGAAATGAATTCAGCAGAGCCACTGCTCAGTGTGTGAGCAGCTCACAACAGAACTGCAGCTATTTCTGTCTGAACAGCCTTCAGAGGTTGGTCTGTGTGGGAGCTGTGTCGCTGTCTTTATCACAGTATAGCTGGAACCAACCTGAAAAGGCCAAAAAAATCAGATCTCTGCTGAAGGATGTGTCATTCTCGTTAGGATTTGGACTTTGAAAAATTGTTTAAAATTGTTCAAACTCCATTCTTAACAAACACAAATGCATTCCATTGTCAGAGAAAGAGCATCTGCAGACAGCAACACACACACACACACACACACACACACACACACACACCCCCACACACACACACACACACACGCACGCACACGCACACACACATATACACCGGTGGAAAATTATTCAATTAAATCTAGATAATGTTTTAGCATTTTACAATTAAAAAAACTGGAAATAATGTAATTGTGTCATAATGTCATTGGAATCTTCTTTATCTCCACATAATCTGAACTTTAAAAACTCCTCACTCTGATGAAACTGGTGTTTTTTTTATATGTTACTAACATGTTCTTGTGCCATTTTTCTGATGATGGAGGACATAGACAAAAGAAAATTAAGATTAAAACTGTATTTCTGGGTATATTTCTGTATTGATATTGTGGTGAATCAGGAGCAGGAAAAAAGAATGCACATGGAGAGAATACCTGAAAGAAAAAAAACGAGATTTGAACAAAAAAAAAAAAAAAAAACATTAAATTATCTTAGCTCCTTGCAGCAAAGGAAGAAAGAACTTAACTGATTTGTTCCAGTTACCTCATGAATCATCTGAGGAAAAGCTTCTGTTCTCCACCACAGTTTTCATCTCAGAATCACTGGGCTAGAAGTAGAACTGTGTCAGGTCAACTGGAATATATTTATTAAAACTATGACAGCAGCAACGGGGTCATCTGGTGTTTTGTGGCCTAGTGGAAGTGTCCACATTAAGACAAGGGGGTCGTGGGTTAAAATCAGCAGTCATTCCAAAGATTGTAAAAATGGGACAGAATGCCTCCCTTATTGGCACCCAGACTTAAAGAGTTGGTTTGAGGGGTTAAAGCTACCAACTGGTTTTAGAGTGCGGCTGTGTTTGCAGCTCACTGCTTCCACAGGGTACAGGTCAAGTGCAGAGAACAAATGTCACACACCCATGTGTGTGGCAACTACTGAGACCTAAAAAAGAAGTAAAATCTGCACACAATCACTGAGAAAACACACAAGACAGATGGAGTCAACTTCTTTAGAATAGTTAAAGTCCCACTCCAATCATCTTTTTATCTATTCTACAAGTGTTCCCAGATGCTGTTTTTAGCCCAAGTCAAGAAATCTGTGTCATTTTCCATTTCTGCAGAGTTATTCCTTCAAGGGTCGCCACAGCGAAGCTGACTTGGTTTGGCAGAGATTTTTACTTCACAAGCTCTTCTTGACACAACCCTGTATTATCCAGACTGGAGACCAGCACAAGGAGATCCAGATTTAGGCCCTCTTGTGGCTACATGGTAGGCAGTAGTGCAAAGGGTCTTTCTCAGAGACCCACACTGGATGAAGCCCATTGTACATCCTGGGAATCAAACTCTGATTTCCCATGTGCCAGCCCTGCACTTTAATTCAATTCAGTTTATTTATTTGCAGAGCACTTATAAAAGCTGAAGCAACCAAAGTGCTGAACATAATGTCACTTCTCACATTCAAACCAGACGCTGCAGGGACGTGCAGTTTCAATGTTAAGTCATTGTAAAGACGCGATCTGAGGTCTTCGCGATTTGCCACAAGAACATGTTAAAAACAACTAAAACACTATTACGGGATCTGTAAAATTTTATAATATAATCCTGCCTTAGGTATTTAAAGCACAGAATGTTAAAAATCTTGTGACTTCTGGCACATGAAACACATTCGGAGGCTCCGGGGGGCGTGTGTGTCTGCTGTGTTGTGCAGCCCCGCCAGTGTCTCTATAGTTTGTTAGCATATGAAGTGTGCAGCGACTCCAGCTTTAACATTGGCCTCTGGCCCCTGAGACAACCCCCCACTACAAGAATGACGGAGGCCCCTATGAAAGAAACCAAGCTGTTTCTATTCACCTTCAAATGAATTCTCTTTCACTGGTGCTCCTGCGTGTCTGCTTTTCACCCTCCTTTACATCCTCCTTCTGCCTCGCAGCACCCTCTGCTCTATTCTGTCTGTCTCTCTTGTTTTGCCTCTCTTTTCTTTTCTCTTTCATCCTTTATATTTCATTCATCCCCCTCCTCCTCTTCCTTCTTCTCTTTGCCACATTCATAAAATTTCATGTCCATCAAGTTTGCTCCTCTAACATACATTTTCAGTTTTTGGTTTTGTCTAAAAGCTGTGTAAAGTCACATGATCAGCAAACAAGCTCTCAGGACTTTTTAAAAGTGACTTAAAAAACCCTCTATTGTTCATAGCAGTAGGAAACTGAGAGAAAGGATTTCAGTCTCTCTTGACGGTACATCTCATGTTTTGGATTTCACTAAACTTCACAACCATTCCCATTAAAGTTACCAGAGCCATTCGTGGTTACAAACAAACAGAAGTTTAACTTGAGCAGTAGATAGAATCACTCCAGTGAACAAACACTGCAAAGACTGCTGGAAGCTAACTATGTTACCTGAAATAGAGGAAAACAACTGCTCCTTTTTTTTCTTTATAGGTCTTTTTCAGGTCTTCAGGAGGTGGGAAAATAACAGTGAAAACAGATGTATGGAGGGAACATGTTAAAGTATTTAAACATCTAATCAGATTACCTAACTAATAAACATAAAAAAAGCTTTTAATTTCACGGGAACAACTAGCTTTACACAGTCATTATGCTGATATGGAATATGTTGTGGCGCCTCAAACTAATTATTCAGTGTCATAAAAGCTAAACGGAACTATAAATAAGAGTAATATGATAGTTGCTCGATAACATCTATAACGGGAAAAAACATGCCATTGAGTATATTCAGAAAATCACAGACCAAAAAGCAATAATAAAGTGTTTTCTAAGCGCGTCCATAGCAGTTTCCATTCATTCATTCATTTTCATTGCATCCATTTTTAATGAATTCCAATTTATGTAGTCTATTTTTAGGACGTACTTTTATGAAGGATAAATCTTCTGGTCCTCATATGATTATAGTTTCATGAATACATGTTGCAGTGTGTTACCAGTTCTTTAAAGGATCGGTTGGGGTCTTATTTCCAATCACTGTTGATTACAAGGCCAGTAATGAGGAGGGTTTCAGAGAGCCGTGAATAAGGCTGGAGATAAAAAGGGATTCTTTGAAGGCTCTTAACTTCAGCGAAGTTTGAGAGGAACAGAGACAAAACAGCAGCTGCAAGGCTCCTCCTCACAGATAACAAGCACATGGTTCCTCTTATCACACTGATGCTATCAGTGCAGAGTTACCAGAGCATGGCAACCTTCCAGGTAGGGAGCACGCAACGCCTGGATGGATGACGAGGATGAAGTGGGTGCACCTTAAGCCTCATCTGGAAAAAGGGTGCTCTCACAAACACACAAATGCAAAAGCAAGCTGGATCATATTTTCTGATTCAGATACTGTGGGGGACATGGTGTTAATGTGAATCTGTGCATGTTTAAACAGAACAGAATGGAGAAAAACAACCAAACGCGCCCACAATTGAAGTTTAAGGTTCTGAACGTGGTTTCGTGACACACGCAGTCACACACCCTGTTCTTTGCTCTGTAAAAACAAAGGCGGCTCCAGCCTTATCTCCTCCATCACTTGGTCTCTCCTGCTGCCCCTTTTCACTGCTGCTCTCCTGCTGCATCTTTGTGAGTCCAACAACAGAAACAAGGGCTTGTAGACCCTGTTACATCTCTTGAAACTTCATTGAAGTTTCCCACACAGACTGTATGTGTGTCTGTATGTATGTGAGAACCACAAGGAGGATTTCCTCCTCACTGGGTGTCCACTTCCTTCTCTGTTTGGCCCATTCATGCTTGTCACTTTCCAGACACACAAACAGGCGCCTTGGCTCTGCTTTGAGTCCACAGGCCACTTCAGGCCATCTTGAAACCCTTATCATCAAACCTTCATCCACAAATCAATACATAGATTGTTGCTCCATTTGAATGTTTTGGTAGATGTATGAAAAAAAACACACTTTTGGTGTGCAACACTTGTGGGAGGAAGCAAACTTTTTTAATCCCACCTATTATCTTTATAAAGGCTTATAAATATGCATTTGAAATATGCACCAATATTGGGTAAAGTAAAATTGTGAGAAAAACTGAAACTTTCTTAAAAGCAGCACAAACTAGCTTGAATCGTAACGCTATGTTCACACCTCTCTCAGCAACGTGGTTCAAGTGACTCAAGTTACTTTACTTGAATTTCTTGACTCAGGAAAGGTTTCTGCTCAGAATCTTGGTTCCATTTCTAAGACACGTGATCAAATCTTGCTTAATCATCACTATTTTCTACATATTCACACATACTGCAAACTGAAACCACTGGCAACATATTGGTCATATTTTTGTGACTGAGGTGTGTCTAGATTGCAGAGATGGCGTGTTATTACAAAACAGAGACAGGATGTTTATAGTGTGAACTTCCATCCCAATAGTTATATAACACGATTAACATGTTGGTAGTCTTCTAGAAATTATTTGTTCATTCCTTTCCTTTTTTGTGAGTGTAATCTAAAACTAAATACTGCTTAGTGTACTTCAGGACTTATACATATCACTCATTCATTTTTGAAACCATCCTTTTTCCTTTCAGGGTCATGGGGGTGCCACAGCCTAACCTGACCACTCGTGGGCAAAGTGAATCTATTATGGATGTTTTTGGACTTATACATACAATGATTATTTATTTTAATTTAGAGCTTTATGCTTGGTTTATGGTAGCAGAAAGGAAGAATCTGTAAGCACTGCTTTGCAGGTGCCTCCACCGTGTTTCCAATGAGCCAGTTATGCCAAAACATCAATATGTTCTTGTTGCAGAATCATGTGAGCAGAAACACAGAATGCAATCACTTTCTACGGTCAAGTGAAAACAGGAAGCATGACACTGAAGGACGTCCTTCGACAGAGGGTCAGCAAACAAACAGGCTTACTGGATTCACATGAGCCTGAGGAAAACAGGAAGAGCTGACACGAAGCAGAGAGTTTCACAACTTTAAAATGTATAACCTTTGTTTAGTTGGTGTTTCAAACACAAATGTATGAATGAAAAAGACAGAAGCAACAAAGCAGGAAGAGGAAAAAGGAATTGTTTTTTAGACACTTGAATAGAGCAAAACACAGAAGGAGGGAGAAAATTGTCCCAAAGAGACCATCTCCTGCACTGACATTTGGTGGGTCACTGCAAAGACAGAGTTTGAGTGTCTGCACAGTTGCAGAGTCAAACAGCATGCACGTCAGCCCAAGCAGTCCACGTCAAGACCAGAGATGTTCAAAACCGAACCGTATGTTAAAGCATGAACAGAATCATGGGGAAAGTAAATGGTCAAACATTTGTGTAAGATGGATTTATTCTTTTATTGCATTGCATCCAGACTTATAATAAGCCAACTGTAGTAATTCTTTAATGTTATTTAAAAAAAAGATTATTCTAAATATTTTGTTTTGTGTCATTAATTTGTAAAACACACATCATATATCGAACCTAAACCAAACCTTGACCCAAAAATCAAGGTTTGAACCAAATCACGGGGAAGTAAATCGTTGCATACCTGGTAATGGCAGCCGTCAAATCAAGAATACAAAACTGCACACACTGTTCTAGAGACTGAAGCTGAATTAAGAAAAGCATGATTTATTCTCAGTCGCAGCTACATGGTGGAGTTGTAGTTTGTGCTCTGGCCTCACAGCAAAAAGTTCAAGTCCAGGCCGGGGCCTTTCTTTATGGAGTTTGTGTGCTCTTCTCACAAAGGTACGAGTTGTTTCCAGCTAAATTCCACAGTCCAAAAATATGCTTCTTAGGTTAATTGGTGTCCCTAGTCTTTTCTTACACTTGATTATTCAGACAATTCTGGAAATTCATTTGTCCTCAAATGCATGCCGTAAATTTCTCACCAAACAGTTTACCAGACTTCCCAAAGTAGCGCCTGCTTAAAAATAATAACCAATACTAAGAAAGTTTATGAATCTATAGCTAACATCAATGGTGATTGTACGGGGGCAGCCGTGGAGCAGTGGTAGCTCAGTCGACCTCTGATTCGAAGATTGCAGGTTCGGTTGCTGCCTTGCCTGCCCATGTGTGGAAGTGTCCTTGGGTAAGACATTGAACCCCACATTGCTCCTGGAGGTTGCAGATTGTTACCTCTGCAAGGCAGCTGATCCGCCTTCAGTGTGTGAATGTGTGTGCATGGGACTGTGACTGAAAAGCACGTTGGGCCTTCTAGGAGGGTAGAAAAGCACTATGAGATGTATTTACAATCCCATTTACGATCCCAAACTATTTTGCAAACAAGGGCCAAGAGGAACAACCATGTCCACAACATAGGTGGTTAGATTTCCCATCTCACTTCCTGAACAGTTAAGAATTCACTGTTGGAAACTATTGTATTCAATCCTTAGAGGCCCAACATATCCTCCTAGTAATTGTTGACAGATTGTTCATCACTAAATTCTTGTGTTTCCATGACTTCCTGTTTTGAATGCTTGGGAGAAGGCTCGTTTCTCCAAAACAAAAAGACTTAAAGCTGGTTATCTCTGTTGCTTTAATAGTTCAAGTGTACCTGCATGTTTCCAAAGTGCACTAAAGCCTTGTGGAGTTTGAATGCTTGCAGTGAAACTGCACTTTTGTCTTTAGGTATAAATAAACAGTTGTTTAGGCTTTGGAACCATGCCCCATATCTGAACCACAGCAATGTTTTACTGACAAAACCAATTTGCCTGAATTTCAAAGCCCTTGTTGACATTTTGCTTAAAATGTGTAGATATTCATCTTTGAGAGAAAGTTCAGAATAAAGGCAAAAGTCTCAGTGAAGCTTGGTGAGTTCCAGCTCCACATCACCCTTCTGACCCCTTCTGAACATAGCTCAGTTATCTCCCCCTGAAGAATGCCAACTGCTTGTCAGGAAGGGAGCTGAGACAGGCAAGCTGAGGCAGGCCCTGCTCTGAAGCAGCTGTTTCTGTGCCACACACAAACACAGACATCCTCGCAACAGGCTGCTTCTAGCAAGCAAGACTGAAGAATGGGAGGAATGTGCTTAATGCTGGGAAAGGGAAGAGGCCCTGCAGCAGCGTGGGTAATGACCCCTCAGAATTGGAGGTGATGAGCTGGCAGGCCGGATAAGGGCAATTATCCAGTTGTTTGCTAGTTGCAATGTGACCTTTTGTGACCTGTCCCCTTTTATGGGACAGTTACAACAGTTATTCCAACTGATATTTCGTTGGCGGGAAAAGCCACAGAAGGACACAAGCATGTGAACTGAATGTAGCTGAGAGTTAATGAATGTATATCCTGATTTGAATAAAAGACTGCTGTACTTTTTCCACAACTGAAACATGCAAATGTCGTTTTTTCCCCAAGCCTCCCACCCCAATGTTTCCTGCAGGTTATGCTGGACAACAGCATATACAGTTTGCATTAACCACAAGCCACAATTTGCAAAAAAAAAAACCACAAAAAAAAGTGGATTAGTTTAAAACATGTTCAGAAGCTCGCTGAATTTTACTACTCAATTTGAAAGAAGAAAGAAAAGGCAGAGTGACACTAAAGACAACAATCCAGTTTCCTGGAATGCAACCTGACAAAAAAAGTAACTTTCTTAAAGTGAAATGGGTGTGCATTCTCATCACTATCATAGTGAACATATTTTACATAATTTCTAACAGTAATCCACCCCCAATACTGAGGATGCAATTACATGTTACACTGAAAAGTTCAATGCATGAAGCATTTTAGACCACCAACTCATGGTTTTAGATCACATTTAGAGTAAAATATTAAAATGTAATACTCATGTGTGCTTATACAAAAGTTCTGTTCAGTGTATTTAATAAACTATGATGCACTCGTACATTAAAGACCCACTCCGATAGAAATTGTGTTTTATATATGTTATTATATCATTTTTCTCATGATGGAGGACAAATGATTTAGGATTAAAACTGTGTTTCTGAGTATTTCTTTATTCAAATCATGTTGGATCAGGAGCACATGAAAACAGGCGGTTTAAAAAAGCTGGGGTTTGTGACACAGCAGCTGCTATGGGGCAGGGGAAAGTCTCTCTTCTCTGCTCGATTTCTGATGTATCCACTTGCTGACAAATAGATCCGTGTAGGTCTTTGTTCTCTTCATCTAAGATGGTATCTGGTTCAAAACTGTACAGCTGGATTAGCTCCAACATTGTTCGTCTTTTTTTTTTTGCTACACTAATGTTAGCTTGGGCTTGTGTGGTTCTTTAAGCTAGCAGGAGACAATGTAAACAAAAGGCTGATGGGAAATTGCCAATTAATCAAATTCTAATGGATTCTGAGAGAAAATCAGCTTTGCTCCGACATGCCACTCTTTATGGTAAAGTGCAAAGTACCACGATAACGTGGCATTTTGGAGCATGTTGGTGCTTTTCTCCAGAATCAGTCAGTTTATTTGATTGTGTAAATACTTCACTACGGTAAAGTATTGTCTATCAGTGAAAAGCTGCTTTTTTTTAGCTTCAGAATGCAGTGCAAATTTTTTATTTGTATAAATGGTTGAGGCGTTACACTAATTCAAAGAATGTCAACATTGTTGCTAAAGCTCTGGTTTCAAAGGGTTAAAACAAAGCAAAAGCTTGTTTTGAACATCCGACACCATGAACTAAGAAAGAAAGAAAAGAAGGGAGAAAGAAGTGGAGTGGAGTGGTGGACCACCCAGACTTTCAGCCACTCATACAGATGCATAGTGCAGAGCGGCAACCATTGTGAAGGATTTTGGGGTCAGTCCAGAAGAGCAGGTCTCTCTCCACTCCATATCCTTTGGCATAGTTTGCACAACAGTTGACCTTTGACCCACTGAGCAAATTACCTTTGAGGAATTGAGGAGGACACAATGCCACCAATCCCACACTTTAGAAAAGATAAACAATAGAGGAAGTTTTAGCAGTTAATTAGCTTCAGCCAAAAGACTGTAGTTTCTGTTAAACAGTTCCAAAGCTGAGATCACAGAAGTTAACCTCTAAAAGAGCCGGCTTCAAGAAATCCCTTTAACCTAAGACTAGATGTCTCATCTCTTTAATGTCCCACTTCAGAAAGTCTGCTGCACATTTCATTAAAAATTCTGCGGGAATATCTCAAAGTTTGGATATTTAAAAAAAAAAATACCATATGTAAAAAGAAACCTTTTCTCATGATATTTTAATGAAAAAAAAATAACAATATATAACATGACAAACTTCACAACGTAACAAATGCAATCTATTTCAAACAACATTTTTCATCGGCTTCTGATTCACAGCAATTTGAATAAAGAAATAATCAAATATGTAATGTCAAGCGTAATTTTTCAATATCTGTCTATATCTTTATCATCATCAGAAAATGCCACAAGAACATGTTAAAAACATGATAAAAACATCAACAACACAATTTTCATTGTAGTCAGTCTTTAGGTTTCTAAAAAACTACTTTTGAAGTTGACACCTTATCATAATCTAAAACATGAAGAACAGTAACTTTAACAAGCAGATGTTATGCTGTCATTGGATTTCTGATTCAGCTTTCAGATGTACACATTTGGTTTGCACGGTGGGGCAGTGGTTAGCGCTCTTCCCTCACAGCTAAAAAGCCCCTGAATCATTGGGAGTTAAAGGGGGACCTGAAACAGTGTCACCAATGGGGGAAACATGGAGTTTGCATGTTCATAGGATAATTGGTTACTCTTACTTGTCCCTAGTTGTGAATAAGATACCCCTGTGACCCCACAAGGGACAAAACGGGTTTAGAAAATGGGTGGATGAGCACACATTTATGTGTGCATGAAAATGCAGAAAGCAAATTGAAAATATGCCTGAATAGCAAATATGTCAAGAACTGAAAAATCCCAATGGACGGCACTCAATAAAGACAGCACTGCAACCAAAGAACAATGTGATTACAATAAATCCTATTGCGGTGCTATGTTATTAGAATGAATGCTAAAAAGAATTGAAACCAAAATGGATCCTTGAGGAACACCCCAATGTAGGGACTTGGACTTGAGAGATCCCTCATACCAAACTGTCTGGGAATGGTCAAAAGAATAACATCAGACCACTTTCAGAAAGTATCATACTTTTTAGTTATTTCTCTAAAAGCACGAAGGTTGAATTTCTTAGCTAATCATATACATGCAAGCCTTTTAGTAGGAAATGTTTACAGCCAAAAGATTGCAAAGTTACTGAAATGAAGAGACATTGTTGAGGTTCAATCTGTATCACATCAAGGATTAGATAATAGGATCTTGTTAAGGATATAGAAACATAATTTTACTGTTGCTCATCTTTATTTTAGAAGGTAAAAATCACATGTAAACTCTGTTACTGTAGTCACGCATTCACCTGGTTTACACAAGCCTCAGCTTCACATCCCTTTCATCTGATGAGATGTCACGTGTCAAAGAAATGTTGGATTGAAACCCACAGACAGATTTTGCGTCAGCGCTTGGAGCAGCTGCGACAGTGACACACGGTGACAGTAAGCAGACGGCTGCTTTACAACCAGAGTCAACAGCCATTTGCTAACTGCCTGAGATCCAGAGATTATCGCAGTCACTGCCCGGCATCCTGGGCCACCAACTGTCAACACACTGAGCTGAATCACATATGATGAAAGGG
The DNA here is from genome assembly GCA_014656515.1 of Oryzias celebensis. Classification (NCBI taxonomy): domain Eukaryota; kingdom Metazoa; phylum Chordata; class Actinopteri; order Beloniformes; family Adrianichthyidae; genus Oryzias; species Oryzias celebensis. Next base: position 25,368,534 of record BNCR01000006.1, on the reverse strand, counting down.
CACATGGACCCTCTCAGAAGTGTCTGACTGGGATGTTTCATGGAAGAGTAAACGTTGGGGTAAACTCATCTGCAAGGGCCGTAGGACATGCTGCAGAAAAAAGTATTTGTTAGTTTTGTTTAACACCAAACAGAATAATCAGATTGCATAACTAAATGATGTGTTATGGCAGAACAAAACTAGGCATAAACAGGAAAAATAACAATGAGCCTTTTTTAACTTATATTTTAGTAATGTTATATACACCTAAATATAGTGTGCGACCAGAACTTTGGAAAAAAATCATAGTAGACTGACCAAAATCCATCAAGATTTAAACGTTTTGGATACTGAACTATTTTAGAAAGATGGAAAGAATTTCATCTTTAGTGTACACAGTTAGTTAGTGTACACAGAATTCTCGTCATCTTATCAATGTCAACAGAAGAGCATCTATGGTCACCTACGGTCCCTGGACCTTCACCAGTTTTTTTAAATCAACATATACCGAAAAGTCACTGTCGCAGTCAAGGACTGTGTGATCTTGGAAGGCCTTACCAACTCAGTGGACTTGTGGGGGAGTGTCTGTCGTGTGACTGAAGGATCGTAGGTTCAAATCCATGGTTGAGTCGTATTAAAAATGCCTTCCTGCTTGAAACTCAGCATGAATGGGTTAGATCAGGTAATTAAACCACTGAATGGTTCCTGAGTCTGCAGCTCACTGCACCCCAGGGGATGGGTCAAATGTGGAGGACAAATATCACACATCCAGATTTGTGACAGCTAATGGGACTTTAACAATTGTCTTGCTATAGTGAGAACACATTACAGTTTAATTCAGGTTGTTTAAAACTACTATAAAAAGTAAGAAATCAACAAAGCAAACTGGACAAATAACTAAATTGGTTATTTAATTCAAAATTCTAAAAAGAAAAATGTTAAAACCCAATTCAGTTCAAACCCTGTCAATAAGGCCAACTTGTGTGTGTTGTATTTGACTGAAACAGAATGACTTTCAAACAGAATCAGGAGGGATTTTCATTTGCAGTGGTTGGGTTTGATCTGAGAGGACAGAAAGACATAAGCAGACATGAGAGAAAAAACACTGAAACACCTGCTGTAAGACAAAAGAGAGCGGTTAGTAACTGGAACAATGCAAGAACAGGAAGGATACAAACACAAAAACATGATCACTGTTACATTTCTGTTGATTTGTGTCTCTTAAGTTGCTTGGAACTTGGATAAAAGTTTGTAGCATGTACAGAGACAACACTAGTTAGTCCTGGTGAGAGGCAGGTCAGCAAAAAGATTAAGATACATCAATCAGAAATAAAGTAACTAATGACAAGAAAATATGAATGTCAATGCAAAAGCAGTCAAAGAAAATTGTAGGCCCCAAAGAGAGTGATTTTAAAAAACAATGCACACATTTAAGTGTGGAACCAAAGCTCTTTAGTTTGTTCATTTGCGATTGGGAGATTAAAACAAAAAGTCTTTTAAGAGAGGTGAGGGTTTATGCATGTTGCCAGGAGCGGGCCTGTGCTAGAGCTAAATAGTTTGAGGCTTTCTTGTTTATGGTCCTATTGCCTGACTTTGGATTAGTATTTTAATTAAAAATAATGTTTAGATCTATTTGTTCTGAATTTGGATAAGCAAAAATGTAAAAAAAAAAAAAGGTATTTTCTGTTTAATTTGGGGAATAATGTTTTTGTTTTCTTTTCTTAATCAGGTCAGATTTTGTTCAGTTAAAACATCCCAGCAACAACCTTCTGTCCTCATTCTGTTCCTCCCACAGCCCGCCCAACCTGGCTTAGTGCATTTCTTCACTCTTGCAGGTCCAGGTACTCACAGGTCTCATGCGTGGCTGCACAGACTTAAAAGATCTCCGTCCCACTAATGCCTCTTAAGCACAAATCTCCTCAGCGGAGGAAGGCTCAATGCTGACAGTATCTTCTAGAGAAGTTCACATTTTCACATGGTGAACTGCATGCTGGGAAGCTATCCTGCAGCAGGGTTTTAGGAGATGCAAATCAGGGGTTACTATGTCATAGCTGAAACACTGTCCTGGTCAGATCAGCCAAGAAAGTTCTGGGAATTTCATGAAAGTTGTGGGGGAAAAATGTGAATCCCATGGTTTTCTTTTTGTGTGATAACTACATTTAATGACAAGTGTTTCTAAAAGCCAAATACAGCTTCAAAAGAAGAACAACAAATCATCATTAGTAAATTCATCAGCAGGCATGTGGACCTCGAATGATAAGGCACTTTGGTAATCTGGACCATTTTAGAATCCATTCACAAAACCAAAACAAAGAAATATTGATGCATTTCAAAAGAAAACGTTTCCACAAACTCCAGGGGAAACTTTGGACCTGACAGATTTCCAGAATATGACATCAACATGACAAAAGATGACAAAAGTCTCATTACTGTATTTTTGCATAATGGGGGCACTGTTCTTTGCACTGAAACACAGCAAGTGGTAAACTGCAATCACAGCCATCCTCAAGAATCATTTGGTGGTTTGGGACTTTCATTCAATCCTTGTGTTCAGCATTAAACAGAGACTTTTGTTTTCACTTTTTAGTCTTTAGAGAGATCTACTGTGGATTCTCTTATCATTATAAGCCATTGACCTGGAGGGCACGCATAGGGTCTTTGCTGTTGTTGTTCTGGTTGTTCACAGAGTGACAATCCAAGGATAAACATTGGAGGGCAAAACTGTTAAAACAAGCACAATCAACAGAGATAACCTCAGCCTTCTGAGGAGTTTGAAATATATGATAAAAATTGACTTCTGTTGGGGTTACGTAGATGTGTGTAAGTCTGAACTGTAGTATTCCTTGTGTCTAGACGCTAGCCTCAGCAATACAGAAAAGCATGAGGCCGCTTTCCAACTAACCTCATACGAGGAAGCCCCTTCTAGTGGGGGCAGCTTTTAAGATTTTAATCTACTTCCCTAAATCCAATCCAATCACACAGCATAACAAACGGCCAGAAAAAACTCACTTTGTAGCTGTAAGAATGAGTGCCATTCATAAAAAAATACACAAAAAACTCCACTTTGTTCAATCTATCTTTTGTGAATCAGTATAAGTCTGTTCTGTTTGTCATTACATACTTATATGTTTCACTTTTTCATGTCCTTTATGTGAACAGACAGTTCTGTAACTTGCTTTGAAAATGCTTTGTCTTTTGTGTTTGTGTGAGAAATTCACTTCCTCCCTTCCTGGCGTCCCGGTCATGACTTAGCCACTACACGGGCCCTTTCCCTTTACCCCCTCTCTTTCTGTAAGGAAGACCGTCTATGAGGTCATGGGTTTGAGGGCTGCTTGAGGAAGTCTGTCAGTCAACATTAGCATGGAGGAAGTCAGGTTTGTGCAGAAGTTCCTTGAAGTTCTTTGACACTTTACCTGAAATCAACACCATACTAACAAAGTCGGTTTATGTAAAGATGCTTATGCATGAAAAAACCATCCCAATATTACACACAATATTACCACCTTTGAAAGACATTTAGATACGTTGCTAAAATAACAGATTATATCTTTAAAATGAGAAAACTGTGAAAGGTGTTTGAGCTTTCTAAACGTGGAAACCGTTTGAGTTTAATAACTGGAATGATTCAGTGGGATGTTACATTGTACAAAAACATGTGACGACTTCGTTTTAAAACTAATCTTTTTAGTTACAGCCACACATTATTCGTCCTGCTGTGTTCTTCTGGACTATATACATTTAGTTTAAACTACCTCCTAATATACTGTGTCTTTGTAAAATGCTATTCAATTTCTGTCTGCAGTTGAAAAAGATTTGCCTTTGGGTTGTGGGTGGGACTGTTTGCATGGAAGAAACAGCCCCTCACAACCCCCAGCTGACATTAGTGTAAACGGTACAGTTTTGAGCCAGACGTCAGCTCAGACGAGGAAAATAAAGACGCACATGGATCTATTTGTCTGCAAGCGGATGCATCAGAATTGGAGTGGAACAGGGAGCAGTGCTTTAAGTGGCTGGCAAGAAATGGCGGTCCTCTTTTTTTATGAAAGTCAAAACACAAAATGCAGAGAATCTTGAATGTAATTATTGATCAATAAAAATAAGTCTTTTTTTCTGTGCGACATAATATGAAAAAAGAAAGAGGGAGCTCAGATCAAATCGATGTTGACCTGAATGTTAAAGCTTACATTAAAATAAAAGCATTAGTTTACTTTAATTTATGTATGACTTGTTGAAACATACATAGAACATTTAAAACAAATTCCTGGTAAATTTCTTCTTTCCTGTTACAGATACACAAAGTACATATGAAAAATGAACCAGAGCATGAAAAAAAAACAACAAATATAATAACAAACATTCTTTTGTTTAGAAAAGGCTTCAAAAGATTTTAGGGTCCATTTTTCTTGCACTTTGTTGCTTCACAAGTGAACTTTTTAAAGGCAACAATAAAACACGTAGCCAAAGAGGATTTGTGATGCCTGTACTTATGAGATGCTTGTGTTGCATAATTGCAAATTTCTGTCTGATGTTTATCATTAAAACCTAAATGATTATCAGTAGATAAATAAAATAACTTAATGTTTCAAGTAAAATAATTTCAAATGATACTATTATACAGAAGCATTTCTATAGGTAGAAATCATCATCAAAGTCATCAAAGAGCTCCGTAAATCTGAGCATCAAAAGGGAAGAGATTTAATCACATTGATTAATTTGCCAAGCAGGGATTCCCCTCTTTTGGTCACGGTATTGATAGCTGTCCAGTTGGATGGAATCCACTTTGCACTATCAATTGCTGATTGATGTGTGGTCTGGAGCGATGTTTCTTTGAAGTGAGGAACAAAGGGTTCCTGTTGGTTACACAGGTCAGGATTGGTGATGTGTGAAATCTAGTCCCCAGAGGGGAAAACAGGAGAAGACACTTTCCGTGGGACGCCTTTCACAAAGGTTATCTGGAAAACCGCTTATATCCATGAACATTGGCAAATCATCAGATGATTCAAAACTTCAAAGTTAAAGTTTAAGATTCAAGGCTTCCTCCTTTTGGAGAAATAGCCCACTAGAATGGCTGAGTGTTTTCCTGTGTTTAGAGCATGTATCCCTCACACACCAGCACATCTTTTATCCTTTCAGGAAGCAGATGGAAGCAGTATCTAACAACTCTAGCTGACTTCTGAACTTGTTGGCTGCAGTTCTTGCCTTCAATCGTCCATCATGTGCTTTCGCTCTTTCCCCTTGCTTTTGTCAAGTTGAGAAGGGCTGGGCATGCTGACAGATGGACCTAGAACATTTGGATCCAGCTGTAGGGAGGGTAAGAAAAGTACAGGACAAAGGGGAAAGGGTGGACACAGTTGGAATAAAGCCAGAAGCTTCCGCAACGGCAGACGGATAGTGTTTTATTTTACATTCTAAGAAGAGTGGCCTGGAAAAGTGATAGAAAAAGTGATAACAAGGGCTGGAGAATGTGTGTATTGGGGTGAGGCTGAGGCAAGGAGGCTTAGCCAACACCTGGTGGGGAGTAAGGGAGCAGGAAGAGTCTGGAGTAGATGAAAGAGGCTTGTTCCTGCTGTTGTCACATTTGGCACATCATGGATTAAAGGCTTGGGGTGGAGGCAGAGGAGGAAGGTCAGCAGCAAAGCACGTGCACACAGAAATGCAAACAGCAGGGTTATCGAAAGTGATCTCTTCTGTTCATAAGTCTAGCTTTAAACATGATTGTTGAAAAACTAAACAGGAGTTACTAAAGCTTTTCTATCTCTGTCTTTGAGCTTGTTCTACTGCAGACTTTCATCAAACAGCAGTTTTCTAAGAAGACTTGTAAACTGGTACTGGAGAAATGAGTCACTTCCCCAAGTGCAGCTGCTTTAGTCTCAGAGTGTTCTGTTCATTCACAAAGGGGGGAATGCAGCGTGGGATTGATCGACTAAGTTTGCAGTGATGTGGACTTAGTATGGTCCATTGCTGTGCAGACAGAGCTGAATCAGAAAACAAAGCTCTCAATCTATGGGTCAATCTAAGTTCCAAATCAAAAACGGCCCATGACTTATGGGTTCAGAACAAATTGTAATCATAACAAATGTAGGTGGCAGAAATTGGCTTTTTTTCTTATGGAAGAGTCAAAGAAGATTCTGTTGAGGTGATTTGTACAACTGCTTGTATATTAGTCACAACTGCCCTGTTGGGTGAATAATAAAACAATGAATAAATAAAAAAATGGGCAAAGTAGTACAGGGCACACAGATGGAATTTTAAGATCATAGATTGCTTGATGAACCCGTAGAGTGAAAATGTTTACGCACTTTTTATTTAAGAGCATGAAGGAACAGGGTTTAGCATACACTCAAACAAAACATAAGGGTAAGTAAGGGTTAAGTAGGTGAGCTGCAGGCATGTCATACAGATTGGTCCTGAAGAGTCAGTAATAGTTCTGAGTTCCCCACAGAGAAAGGGAAATCAAACAGGTGGCTCCTAAATCCAGTTAGTAAAAACTAAGATGATGATGAGAAGATATACATTGAAGGAAACAACAGATCAGAGCAGGCTAATATCAGGAAATACTATTGTCATTTACTATGAAGCAGTGCATTATGGGAACTTACCCAGAGGGTAAAATTGCAGAATAGTACATTTTCTTCAGGCTTTAGAAAGAATAAAGGAACAAAAATAAAACATGCTGACGGGCATCTATGGAGTAGAGGTAGAGACTGATCTCTGATCCCTCCCATGGTGATCCCAGAGACCCTTCCATCCAAGGGCTAACCAAAACCTAACCTCCTTGGGGGTTGAACCAACAAACAGTTCCCGAGCACGGCTATGTCTCAGCTCACCGCTCTCCCAGGGGATTGGCCAAATGTAGAGAACAAATTTTACACACTTCGGTGCTTGACAACTAATAGAACTTAAATTTCACTTACAGTCGCTTCCAGGATCAGATGACATTGAATGTGTCCGGGATGGCTGTTTGCTCAGGGTGCTTCTGTAATATATATCTGAACTGAATACTGTCAAAACTAAAGACTCTAAAATCACATCCGACATGAATCTTAGGAGGCTGTTTAATATTTGGATTTGTCCTGTGCTTTGCAACCTCTTCAACAGTTGTTCATCCTCACTGATTGAAATTATGTCTGTCATTTGTTCCTGTAATAAATACAATCCAAGCCATGTCATTCTGAATTTTTCTTTATATATTTTTTAAAACTTTACAAGTCATTTGAGCGGAAATCCTGTAAAGTTTTTTTTATTATCCAGTTTTACACAAATTTTAAAAAGAAGAATGGCCTGTAAACATATCAGAAAACTTTTAGGGAAGTGTTTTTGTTCCATCCAATGCTCACAACTGACACCGGCTGTGTGGTCCTTGGAAATCTTGACCTGTTGTGACGTGGGACGCGTGATGCCCTGGCATCCGCAAGGACCGACTTAGTCAACAAGCTTAGAGGAAAAACCATTACCGTGGAGAGGATCTTCGAGCCCGCAGGCACACACATGACTGAGCAGACACATGTAGACGCAGTGGGAGGAGGAGCCACTGACACAGTGACTTATTTGAAGTGATCACTGGGGAGCCTGGCACTCGTCAGGTCTACCAAGCTGCCTGTCTCAAACGCTGCCAGAAACTGTGAGCTACACATATATTTATGTTTTTGCCTACAGCACACAAAAAAACCCTTCACTCGCTTCCTATCACTCACAGCCGCAAGTTAATAAATGCTTTGGCTTGTGGGAAAAACAACCAACAACAGATTTGTCACAAGGTGCGTCCACATCAAGCTCTCCATTTGAGACGATGACAGAGGTCATGTTTACCGGAGAAAGTAAGCTTCTTATAACATCTGTCATTTTAAAACGTTCTTAGATTCTGTGTAGCATCAGTCACAGAGGGGTTGTTCTTACTTTGTGTTCCTGTATTAATGTAGTTTTAATCATTGAATCATCATGTTTATTTTAACATTAGGAAAAAGTGAAAATATGACAAAGCAAATAAAAACCTCTATACTGCTGTTTTATTATCCCTCAATGTGTTGAGTCAAAAGAGGAAAAAACAACAAGATCTATTTAATGTTCTGAATGTAAAAACAGGGATGATTAATCCATATAAAATGAGTAGTTGATTTAAAATAGCAGTTTAAAAATGAACATTTATTAGTATGACTAACTACCTCCATTGTGTTTGATAATTGTGCCTCTGTTCTTTGAAGATTACAATGGGTGCAGTCTCAGCAGTGATCTAAAGTCTGCTCTGTTTTGTAATCACAAAGTCACATGGCATATGGATGAATTGATTGGGTCTCTAGTTTAACTCAAATTTAATACCATTACCATATTGTCCTCACTGGTCAATATTTTTTGTTGTGTGTTCTTGTAAATACACTAAAGCGGCTAGCATGTAGCTGTCATCAGACAATGTATATATAATATATGTATATATGTGAATATATATGTATATATATGTGTGTGTGTGTGTGTGTGTGTGTGTGTGTGTGTTTGCAATAGATTCAAACAAAACTTCTAAAATAACATTAATAGAACCAACTCGTCTGAAAAGTTGCAGACGAAGCAGGAAGAATGTGTATCCCACTGGACAGACCTTTGACCTTCATAGGCCTGAAGAGCTACACCGGCCAGAATGGCAGGAAGTGCACTGCTTCCTCAACCCAGTATCGCAGACAACCTGTTCCTGTGGGGTTTTTTCATGCCGGAGAAAAAGGAACCAAATAAAAGAACGGTCACTCAAGCCACTTCAAAGTACTGCTGTTTCAGCGCAGATTTATAGCCTGTTTATGTGCTTTAATTTCTGGGGAAAGGGTGAGGCTATGTGGCAAAAATATTCAGATAACAACTCTCTAAAATATATATTTATGACACTCATATTTCCAAACAAAAATAATGACAGTGAATACTTTGCTTTTCCTGTTGCAATATCACATGATAAAACAATCGCTTGTTTTAAGACATATTTAAGCTTTACTTAGATTTTGCTGAACCTGCACTTGTACTTGCTGCATTGACAATACAGGCAATGGATGTATTTACTAGACAGATCTGTACTTGCCCTTTACAGGAACAATTAACTGAGCAACTCAGTTAATCCAGATTCTGTGTAGCGGAAATGAAACTGCAGAGTTCAGAACACTGTGTTTCTTGTACACAGGAAGTCTGCAGAAGAAAAACAGCAGTTTACTGGGCCACAAAGGAAGGGAAAAGGTTGAACCTGTAATCAGAGGCTTTGTGTACATGCATGTTTCTGTTTCCTGTGAGTGAAAGAGAGGAACAGGAAGGCTGAAAGAGAGAAAATCATCTCAGGGATCAAATAACAACAAGCAGATCAGGACAGAGAGGAGGGCTCTTTGAACACTCCAGTCACGGAAGTTTTTCTCCTGACCTTGCCCTCTTCCTTTTTTTCTGCACACTTTTCTTTTTTCCACCCACCACTCTGCGCTTTCCACCGGAGATAAGCTTTCAACACGCTAAGCTCTGTAAAAACAGGCCACGAGTGTTTAGGCTGTAGCCAGTCAGCAAAGATGTCCCAGCATGCCGTGCTGCATCAGGGTACTGCAGCTCAGAAAGATAAAATGTGTTTCCTCTGGTCCTGTGCCCTAGATCTGCCTCCACTGTGGGTGTAATACTGCACGACTTAATATGTTTAGAAATGCATCATGCAACATGCGACAAATTAAAACTACAAAACAAAAAGATCACGTTTTCTGTTTGTGATCATCCCTCTCTGGAACTGAATCTGCTGCAATGAAGTTTTGACTTTAATTTGGGTGTATTCAGACTGGAAAAGTCTGCTGGTTCTGATCGAGTCCTGAATCTGGCTTTTGGTCTGTGTTCAAACTGCCGTCAATATTTCTGTTTCACACCAAAGTTTGTAAGGAAACGGGACTAAGGATCTTTTCAATCATTGGCCAGGAATTACTGACCAATTTTAAACATCTGTATCGACATCAGGTACAACCTTTTTTACTGTTTCTTTGGTGTAGTGGAAGCATGCTACAAGACTGGGGAGACAACAGCTTTGAAGGTATGCGGGTAAGTGTTTATGACATATAGATTGTTGGGAAAACAGTACGAGAAGCAACATGTATCACGATGAAAGTTGTTTTATTGAGCCTGCATTCATCTGAAAAAATTTCAGCGAGTTGTTGTCTCATCGCTGCTCCATGTTTGTCCACGGATCATCGTTTGGTTCCTTTCTACTATTGTTCTGTTCCAAGCACAGAGCATATTCAGAGTGAATAAACACTCAGAGCAACGCAGAGCTCAGTCAGATTGGAAAAAAACCTTGACCACCTGGAAAGATGGGTCAGAGTACGGTTCAGGATCAGCTTGGGTGGATTCAGTCTGGAAAATTGTCTTGGATTATCAAGAGAAACAGACTCTGGTTCACTTCAAAAGATCCACTCTAATTAAAATGTGATTTTGGGTGTTTTTAAAAGGTTCTTGTATGTGTGTAATTAGTGCTGTCAATCGATTAAAAATATTAATCAGATTATTCACACTTTTGGGTGGTGATTAATCACCATTAATCACAATGTTTAACGAGTTTAATTTTATACAACAATATGCAGCTTTGAGGTGGACTTTCTCTCTTAACTGATGCTTTATTGAACCTATCGTGACGATCAGCATAAATAACATCTGTAGTTCCTATTTAATGACTGACCTCAGGCCAGCCATGACAGCATTTTTTAAAGAATCAAAATGAATATCTTTTTTTAATGGCCTGTGATCTACCCACACTTTCCAATTGACTGGTCAACACTGATCGACATAGTGGGCACCACTGATTTAGTTAATAAAACATATATTGGATATAAAACAAGTCACTCAAGTTTCCCTCAACCATAAAAATGTTATCAATTAGGCAGGTGGATACAAACACTTTAATGATTATTTGTGAGATTGTTTACATTTTTTCAGAAGTAATTTTTTGCAAGAAATTCATCAAATGAAACTATGCAATCATTTATAGCCCATCTAACTGTGAATATTCTGCATTTTTTTCTCCTGAGTGATCCAGCCGGTGTCGGCTGCTTTAGTCTTTGTTTGCCCCTGCAGTGAAACCTTTAAACCAGGTTTTACTGTTTACCTGTGCCTTTTGGCGTCTGTGTGAACAGGTGCATCCTTGTGTGTTTGAATAAGTTTTTGTTAAGGCTACATCCTGTGTCTACAGGGAGACCCATTGCAACTTGATACAGGCATGACTGCAGGGGACCTCTGCCACCTTCCTGCTCCTCCATCCCTTCCCACTCTTCTGCTTTGTCCCTGTATCACTTCATTCACTGGACCGGGGTTGAGGGGACTTTCCCAAAAGATGCTCCTCTTTTAGGGAAATGGTGGGAAGGAGTTGAAAAGAGAGAAACAAGAAAGGAAGACATGAGATGATCTTGATGGTGTTGCTTGGAACTTTTGATAATATTTCTCTGCATGTCTTGTCTGTGATACACACATGTGTCAAATATTTGTTTTTGAAGTGGCTTTTTGCTGACAGACAGTATGTCACTTAGATTGAAAAAGTTGGTTAAGAAATCTGCATAACGTTGAGAGTGATATTTAGCTTTGCCTTGATTTTTAAAGGTTCTTTTCTTGACAAGAAGAAAGAGCAGCTAATACATTATTTGTTTTTTTAAAAAAAAGGTTGACATTGATCTTGGCGTTGACATACTAAAACATCCAAATATGGCTTGTACAAGGAAAAAAAAGATAAACACAAACACAGGTCGGCATTAAAGGGCTGTTGGCAAGTCTGCCTTTAAAAGCTGCTTCCTCGGGATCAACAGGGAGCTCGCCCTCCAGGAAGTCATTAAAAGGTTATTGGATCATGTTTACAATTCTCTAAGGACAAAAGCATTCACTGTAAAGTGAGGACTGTGAGCACCAAAAGACAACCGGATGGATTTCACGGTAGAACTTGGCCATTAACCTTTTACGTGACGAAATCTTGTTTTTAGGTTGGATAATTTGCAGCTGTTTGTTTGTATTTGTAGTCAGAAGTAAAACTCAGACTCAGAGGTTTCAGGGGAAACTTTTCCAACCTGACATGAGCTCCTGATGTTTTCACTCACTCATATTATTTTTAATAAAGTTAATTCCATCAACAGACCAAACCAAATCTTACATATTCTAGTTTTGTATAACAAACGCTTGAAAAGAAGTACTGTATTTTCCGCACTCTGGAGGTCACAGGATAATTTTTGCACACACCATTCTTTTCTGTTATTTTGAAAGGTTGAGCGATGGAAATAAAGTGTAACTATTTTTTGATTGATATTAAAAGAATTTCTCCTCTGTAAACTGATACCTAAAGACGATTTTTCAATCTTTATGCACAATATAACATTTTACCTGGGGTGCCCAAACATTCGATCCCCACTATAAGACACTCTTGATTTTAAGGCGCACTGTTGTTTATTGAAAGAAAAAAATCTTCTTTTAAGCTTTGTAGTCTGTAAAATACAGAATTCACTCCTTCTTCAGGAGATGCTGTTTTGTCATTCTGTTTTTTTTTTTCAAGAGTTCAGGGTAAAAAACCAAGGCTCTTCTTACTGAAAGGACTCACCTAAAGTCGTTGGGACATCTGGTCAGGATGTGCCCTGGGCACTTTAATTTGAATGTTTTTTTTTTTAGGTCTTTCAGGTTGCAGGGGAGCTGCATCTTGAACCAAACCCCCTGGAGAGATTAAACATTGAACTTTGTATAGACCTGTAATATGGATGCACTGGACTGATTCTGGACAGAGTGGGGATTATGGAACACTATACACAAAATATTCACGTTTTTTGTACAGTAGTGCACAAACTTATGAACCCTGTTGTGTGGATTGTCTGGAAACTACATTCATACAAGATAGAATGAAGATAAAAAATAATAATAATAATTTAGAAGAATTTAAGATATTTGGGTAAAAAAATGCTAAATGAAAAGTTGCAAAATTTGTCACTTTAGGTATAAATAAACTAAACCGTCTTCTGGGGTCCATTAGATGGGAAGTTCCCTTAAATGTAAAATTGGACTCAGATGCTTTCACTTAATGGTAATCAGCTGTAACTGGGGCGCTGATTTCTGAAAGGACAAAGAAGCCAGTCTGTGCCTGTTCCACAGTTCCACAGGAATTCCACAACCAGACAATGTTTCTAATGAAGTAGTATTTGACATGCAAAAAAATTAAAATAAAACTCATCTGGTTCCATTTGGACACTTTGGACTTTTTTCACACGGCAATAGTTTGGATAGTTACCAACAACTGAAGCAAATCTGAATGTAATCAGATCAAAAAGTAATTACTTTGTTCACAATCAGGAAGTGTAATGCAAATGTGACATGGCAGTAAATTAGGGTTACTTTAAGACTATACACCCTATAGAGAATTTATTTCTTTTTTTAAAAATTGCACTTTTATAAAGGAAATTCACTTCATATTGATGACAGATATTGATAAATGAAGAAGTGTCTTTAGATGGACAATGTAGAATAGAAGAGGTTTAATATCCATTCATCATTCATCCATTTTTTGTTCTTTTGTTTTGATTGCGTGGAATAAACCAATTCCAATTCCAATATGATTGTTTGTAACTTGAAATAACAGTGAAGGATGTTTTGACCCAAAAAACCTAATAAGGTAAAATGGACAACCGGATCACTGTATTGATCAGAAATGCTATCCTGATATTTTTTTACATATAAAACATATGAAAATTACATTCTTGAAAGTCATCATCCCTCTAGTTGGTATCTCAGAAAACTATATTATAACATTACAGTTGTGCTCATACGTTTACAAACCCCAGAAGAAATTACAAATCCTAAGATATTTTCATAAAATTTAAATGATAACACAAACGTTTTTTTTCCCTCTCATGGCCAGAGGTTGGATTAAGCCATTTATTATTAAACAACAATGTTAACACTTTTTAAATCCTTACGGCATCAGAGGCTTCCCAATTAACCCTGTTCAAAGTTTACATCCTCCAGTTCTTAATACCTTGGACTGCCTCCTTTTGCATCAATAACAGCTTGAAGTCTGTTGTGGTCTTTGTGGATGATGTTCTCTGTTTTCTCTGATGGTGAAGCAGTTCATTCTTCTTGACAGAAAACCTCAAGATCCTTTAAATTCTTGGGCTGTCTTACTTGAGCTGCCCGTTTGAGATCTCCCCAGAGCGGCTGAATAATATTGAGGTCAGGAGACTAAGACAGCCATTCCAGAATCTTCATCTTATTCTGTTAGAACCAACGACAGGTGGACTTGGCCTTATGTTTTGGATTGTTGTCATGATGAAATATCCAAGTGAGTCCCACGCACAGCCTCTGAACTGAAGAGTGACAGTTCTCCTCCAGTGTCTTCTGGTAACGTGCTGCATTCATTTTGCCATCAATTCGGAAGTTCCTGTCCATTTGTTGCTCACACATCCCCAAACCATCAGCATTCTGCCTTCGTGTTTCACTGTGGGAATAGTGTTATTTAAATCATAGGCTTTGTTGACTCCTGTTCAAATGTAGTGTTTATGGTTGTGGTCAGAAAGTTCTATCTTGGTCTAATCACTCCAAATGACTTTGGTCAGAAGTTTGGAGGCTTGTCTCTGTCCTGTTTGGTGAGTTGTGAGTTATTTGCCCAAAAAAAGCTTTCTTCTGGCGACTCGACCATGCAGCCCATTTTTCTTCAGGTGCTTTCTTAGTGTACATTTTTAAACATCCGCACCACAGTTTTTCAGAGTCCTGCATCACAACTGAAGTTATTTGTGGGTTTTAGTCGCATCCCTAATGATGCCATACAGGTTTGCCCATTTTTTGCCAATTTTTAACCACTTACAGCCTGTGTCCATATATATATATATATATATATATATATATATATATATATTTTTTTCAAATGTAATCATCTTTTTTTCCAGTAAAAAAATGTAAATAAACTGCTTTATTGATATTTTTTTATAATCATTCCTGTGATTCATGCAGTATTGTTAAAAAATCTCTAGGCTCACACACAAGAACCCCTTTTCTGCTACTTTGCCGGTAATTCCACTGCCAGATTAAATCCACTGATTTCTTTGACAGGTAGATCTTCATTAAAATGATAGATGAGTACAGGATGTTATCACGTGTTTAAGCACAGGAAGCTGCAGCCTTTTGGCTTTTTACTAAAAACCACAAAAAAGTTAAAAATCTGTCCTGATAAATAAAAACTACACTGTAACAAAAGATAAAGTAACAGTTAAATAACATATTTAATGGGGATAACTGACTACAAAAGTAATATATTACTCTAACATTATTTTTTTGTTGTAACAAAGTAGTGTAAAGAATGACTAATTTGTTTTTAGTAATATTTGAGGTATTACATATATAGTAACTATCATATTACAATAGATGAACAAATTTGATAAACTAAAGGAATTGTTTGCTTGTGTCATTTTGACTTTTAAAACTGAGTTGGTTTTTATTTTAGGCTATTGACTGTTTACATATTTCTTTACACATTTTACGCATTTTGTTGTCATATTTCTTCAGTGAAAGTTATTTGACTTATTTTGGTCAATCAGATGCCTCAAAGAAGTAGGTGGTCCCGATAGCCACAGGAGGTAACAGCCTTTCAAGAGTATGTACACATACAACAAAAACGATACATTTTAACGGAAAAGAACAATAAGTTTTTCTGCATGGTTAAGGCTTAGGTACAGCACTGTCTTACAGAAAATTTCCCAAAGCACTTACATATACTTTTGATTTTAAGAAGTTTTGGTCCATTCAAACTTTATTTGTACATCACTTTTCTGACTAATGTAGCTCAAAGTGCTTCACATAAAAACATTTTTCAATTCAAAAAGCCAAAAACAAGACAAAAAAAAAAAGATCAAACATATAAGATGCCAACCCCCAAAGCTCGACCTGTTGTTATATCATTATAGTCAAATATTTCAATGTCACCACCCATTTAATTGTAAGATTTCTTGAGATTATTTTGTCCCTTCAGGTTAACTTCTATAGGTTTATGTTGGCTGTGCAACAGACTGCTAATCTGTCTGAGGGGAACATCTTTGCACAACAGTAGCTGTGATAAACTCCATGACCCCCAAAGGAATTCAGCGGGTTATGAAGATGGATGGATGCTTATGATGTCAGAACCTGAACGAGCCAATCCAATGAATGTAGCGTTTTGGGCGTTTTTAACATGTTCTTGTAGTATTATTTGTATGATGGAGGACATGTATACAGAAAATTAAGATTCCAATTATATTTCTGAGTTTTTCTTTTTTCAGATTGTAGAGTATCAGGAGCAGGCCATTCAGCAGGCCACAAGCTTCCTGCTCCATTCCATTCTGATGTATCCTGATGTATCCACTTGCAGACGAATAGATCCATGCACGTCTTTGTTTTCTCATCTGAGCTGGTATCTAGATCCAAACTGTACGGCTGAGCAGCTCCAATATTGCTCGACATTCTTGCTGCATCAGTCATGTTAGGTTAGGGGTGTTAGAGGGTGTAAGCTGTCTGTTCTGTTTGCAATAGTCCCGCTCACAACTTAGAAACAATTTTTTTAGAACTCCTGCCACTCTGCAGAAACTATGTCCGAAAACAACAAAAGTTTTTTGATTTTGGCTAAAAATAACATAATCATAATTAAAAGACCACTGGGAACACTTTCACAATAGATTTAAAGATGATTGGAGTGGGACTTTAAAAGAAATACAGAAATATGTACAATTCTGAAGCAGTAACTTTGTCGGGGAAGAGATTATTATGAATTATTAAGAAGGTCTTTACAGCACAGGTATTACAGCTTGAAGGTAACTGTCAGAACACTGGCTGTGACAGAGTTTGTCCCACTCCAGCACCGTCTCCTCTTTTTTTCCCGCTGGCCGTATTCAGTGCTAACAAGCCAAACCGCATTTATGTAACCAGGGAAGACAAAATGGACCAGCAGGAGGAAAACCAGCAAAGCAAGAGAGGAAATGAAGGATGTGGTGTGGAGAGCAAACAGAGGAGAGCTCTCCCTTTGTGTGGCTTCTTTTTTTACAGCTTCCTCCCACCTCAGCCACATAGCTCACCACATCTCAACTGCTGAAAAACACATTGTCTTTAGACAGGGTGAGAGCACGCCGGAACATTTTAAAGTGGCAAAAGCAAAATGATGGCGTCATAAACTTTGCCAGAGAATCAGCGACAATTTACAGCAGCCTTAACTGCAGACCACTACATTAAAATTAGTGTTGGACCGAAGTATGTACCTGATGAGTATAACCAAGGATATGGAAAAGTTAAAACATCCAGTTAAAACATGATCAATACAGAAATTAGGACAAAGGCTTTCAGCTTCTGGGTAAAGTTTTCCCTTTCTTCATTCATCACATACCTAATTAAAACACACAGGTTCACAAGCCATGAACTGAATTAAACTGAAAATATCAATGAAATATGCAGATGTGTTGTAAAAAGGAGAAACATAATCATAAAATATATGCCCTGTCTGTGTGTGTAAAACAGATTTGTAATTGTCCATCCGTAAAAATGCTTTGTCTATGTGTATGATGTCATGTTACAGATGGACATATCTTTTTCCACTCATTCATTCATTTATTTCCTATACCTGTTTTGTCCCTTTTGGGGTTACGGGGCTGACGGAGCCGGAGCCAAACCCGGCCACTCATGAGCGAAGGCAGGGGACACCCCTGGACAGGTCGCCAGTCTGTTGCAGGGGCCACAATCACACACTCATTCACACCTAGAGACAATTTTAGAGTCACCAATTAACCTATGAAGCATGTTTTTAAGTCCCCCATCTGAGACTTGAACCAGGGGTATTCTTGCTGTGAGGCAAGAGCACTAACCACTGCACCACAGTGCAGCCCCGTTCCATTTTTTTTCCTACAAGTACAAAACATTTTTAAACACTTGTATTACAAGTACAAAACTTTTTTTTTGGCCAGGCAATTTTTTTTCTTCAGTTACAAAACATTTTTTACAGACAGACAATACTTGAGCAACAAATCTAACTTCAAACAAGTATTCCTATTTAAAAAATGGTGGTCATTATGACACGTTTTGGGCTACACGGTGCAGTAGTGGTTAGTGCTCTTGCCTCACAGCAAGAAAGTTCCTGGTTCTAGTCCCGGCTGGGAGATCTTTCTGTGTGGAGTTTGCATGTTCTCCCCGTGCATGTGTGGGTTTTCGCAGGGGACTCCGGCTTCCTCCCACCATCTAAAACAGGTGTAGAAAATGGATGGACGACACGCTTTCTCAACCTAAAATTACTTTGCAATTGAAAAACTTTCTTGATCAAATTATTTTTCTTGTAAAACAGAAAATAAGAAAACATTTTTGAAACAAAGTTTTTGCAGTGGACATTTCTGCTACAGCATTTCTCATGCTGTGTGCTGCATGGATACGTGCATTCATTTTTTTTGGAAGGGACTGTAAATGCTGAAAGTTGTGGAAAGGTTGTGCTGGAACATCTGCTCCCCTCTAAGCAACTTCCAGTACAGGGAAGGACAGTGCAAAAAAAGAGAGATACCATGATTAACAAGCTACTGTCCAGCTGTTTTGTTACAGCTGACACCAGGGTGAAAATGAGCTCAGGTTCCGAAGCTTAGTGCTTCATATGTCATCATATTACCTGATGTCACAAAAAGTGACTTGTTGTAATCTGATTCCCAGGAATACAGAGACTGGTCTGAAAAGGTGTGCATAATAGAACATTGTTTATTAGCATAAATTATAAAGCAGTGACAAAGTGCATTTGAGGCAATGTGTGAAGCTTGGTGTTACAACTAAAAAAGCTGGATATGAGGAATTATTTTTAATGCCAAAACACCTGCATATTTACAAATTAACACAAAAAAAGAGTCTGTGCCATAGAAAAGAAGCAGACACACAACAATCTGATGACTTCCTGTCTGTACAGCTGGATGTAATTTAGTGATGTCTAAAGACAAGAAGAAAAGTATGTTTGTAATAAATACACACGCAGGTGCACACTAACACTAAGTGGAGCAAACATTCTGATTAACCTCATGGCTCCGGCAAAGGACCACCCACTGGCTCATCGAAAATGTCACTACACCTAACAGTTCACACAACCTGTGCTACACTTTGACATGCGCCTTACGCAGGCGAGGCGTGGTCGTTCTTAAGTGGAAACGTCGGATGGCGTATCGCTTTCACTTCTTGGTTTTTCTCTTGAGGTTCGCACGTTCTGGAGGATCTGAGACTGACGTAAAAGACACTCTTTCATCCTGTCTTCAGTCAGCGTGAGACGCTCCTCCAGCACAGAAACGGTCTGCTCGAAGAGAAGCAGTGGGAAGGCAAACTCATTAGAAAGCATCTGCGCGTAATTTACAGACACAAATCAGATAAAAGACAATCCGTCTCTGCAGCTAACATACAACCAAACAACATCACAGGACAATGAATCTGCCAAGATTTAGACTTCCTGTTGTTTAGCTTTATTTCAGTTTGGAAAGTTTTGTTTTTCAGTTTTCCTTAAATACAAACTTGTTTTTTATTATCCTCAAAATTCTAAACACATTAGCCTGAATTGAAGGCATAAATGTTGCTTTAAAATTCGTACATTTGTGAAGAGAAGACAAAATAAAAACACAAATATATATTTGAACCATCATTAATATCCCAAAAAGGGTTCTGTGTCACTTCAGAATTTTTTGTGAAAACTGACCTGTGTGAGAATATCCAACTGTTGAACAATGTGCTGCAAGGTGGAGTCCAGACTCGATGGATGACTGGAGAAAACTTCCATAGGGTGTGTCTGGACTGTCTCCTCTTCCTCTCTCCTTCCTTTTCCTGTGCTGAAAGCTCCAGTCTGGTTCCCAGGAGCTGAAGTGACACAACTTCCACTTTTGTCTCCTTTTTGTGTCTCCACTCTTGAAGTGGCGGCATGACGAGAGTGGAAATGACTTGACTGATAAGTGCTTGAAGAGGTGTGTGCAGGCTTCCAGCGTGTACAATTGTTCGTAAACTGGAAATGACAGCAAAAAACAGAATACTAAATACAGAGAATACTTTTTTTTTATACAGACGGTCTACTTAGGCTAGCCTTTGTTTTACCCCTAATAAATGCATCATACTCCACAAGAAACCTATGTTTAAGTCAATCACTATTTTAGAGTAACATTTATTACTATCAGGAAACATGACTGAAAATAAGTAAAAAAGATTGGAGAATTGGCTCAAAATTCAGATCACCAGCACTTTCAGTAGTTAGACTCGGAAAAGCTTAGGACATTCGACAGGATTGAGGTTGAATTTCTCTAAACAGCTAGAAAATAGGATTTAGGTTAGGTAAAACTGGGGACAAAGTCGTTAGTTTTTCATCATGAAGGTCTTTACTGGCCAGCCACACAGTAGAATACTTTGGTGCAAGATTGTTGTCCTGCATAAAGATCTGTTTTCTTGAAAGATGCAGACTTTTTCTGTAGAAAAATGGAAAAAAAGTGTCTTCTAAAAGTTGGCAGTGGGTTTGAGAGTTGAGTCAATTTTCAACCATAAAGGGCCAACTGGCTGACGTTTAGTAAAATTAAATCTAATG
This sequence comes from Oryzias celebensis, assembly GCA_014656515.1. NCBI lineage: Eukaryota > Metazoa > Chordata > Actinopteri > Beloniformes > Adrianichthyidae > Oryzias > Oryzias celebensis. The sequence goes on along the minus strand of BNCR01000006.1, from coordinate 25,348,013 downwards.
CGCATTCAAGTTTTATACACTTGAAATTGGAAATTATGGATAAAAGGATGGCATGGTCAAAATGCAGAGTTCTGATGAATTCCCAGCAATCCTGTTAACTCTACAGGAGTGAAAGATGTCTGAGAGCAGCCAGGGGGAAACTAGTGACATTATCTACTTTCCTTACTTTGCATAGCAACCACTGATTGAAGCTCTTCTGTAGGTGCAATATGTAAGGCAATGTCCTTGGTCTTCTCTCCATTATACATAAGGCTTTTCTTAGCACGCCTCTGACCCATCAGTCTCACCCTGTCCAGCAGTTGATCTTGCTGACAGTGATGATGAGACCAACCTCATCATCAAAGGTATCACCTCCAAACTTGATGATGGGGTTGGTGTTGTAGGTGGGCACAAAACTGTGAGTCTGCATGTTAAAGAACAGGCTAAGCACACACACCCATGTCCCTGTTCCATGTCCCCTGGAATCCAGGAGGCAAACGGTTGGGTGGAGATTAAGATGACGTCCTCTATGGATTAGGTGGTCATGCAGATAAACTGGAGTGGGTCATGTGAAGAGAGAAAGGTCCAAAGAAACACTATTGCTACAGGCAGATAGTTGCTGCAGTGGTTAGTGATGGTTTTGGAGCAAATTACACAAATAATGCAAGTTGCTATGTATGTAATGACTATCTCTGAAAATTGTGTGAGCACTGATAGTAGTAGCTGATGAGAAAATGTCACAGTTTGTCGTACTGAGTCAGTCTTTAGGTGAGGAAAATGGTAGAAAAGGATTTATAAGAAAACCTGGCAGCAGTTTAAATATCCCAAGAAAGAATGTTTTGCAACTACGCGTTTTCTGCACTGCCTCATCTGGAGAAAAGAATGTGTGGCTTACATGTTTTTGTCATTTCTATAAGAAGATAAAGGTTTGCATTGAATATAAAAAAAAAAACTGACAGCATGGGTTTTCTATGTATTCATCATTCATGCATGTGGCTCCCATTTTCTACACTTCTTGTAGCAGATGGTTTGGGGGTGGAATCGGTCACTGCAGATCCTTCGTTACAGGGTTAAACCCATGTTTTACCTTTGCGCAACCCACTTGTCAGGTTTAGCAAACACTGCGTGATTGAAATTCGTAGGCAAAAAAGCGTGTCATAATCTTGTTTCGATAACGGGGCCTGATGTCACACGACCCTGCAGTTATGAGCTAATCCCTGTGTGACCCATTGTGAAAGATGAAGCAACACATTATTATTTCTTTGGTTGATTAAATACAGCCCCCTTTCATATTTAATGGGTCTGTATGTGAAACAACATGGTGTGTTAAGGGGAAGGTGTAAGCGCTCTAAGAGACCAAGAGAAACAGAATGGCAAAATGAATGAGAAGCTTATCTGAGAGATGGGAGATGAAGACAGATGAGGGAGGAGTCACACATTCCTGTTTTAATGCACGGAGCAATCGATTCCAGCTCACTTCCGGCAGACAACCCAAAGTTCAAAGAATGAAGATGGAGGAAGGACTGCTAGACAGATGGAAAGAGTAGAAGTCTGTGTGTGTAAAAAAGAGGAGGTGGCTGGCGGAGCTAACAATTATGTCCTGGGCCGAGGTGAACAAAGCTGTTAGTGTGTGGTTGGAAAACTGCCTCTGCTATCTGTGTCGGTTTCTTCCTCTTTTCCTTTCAGAGCCTTTCATGGCCATCCTACCCCATTCCTCACCTCGTCTACCACATCTGGCCAACATCTGTTCTGCTCATTTACACGCAGCGGATCCAGACCTCCAACCCTCTGTGTGCCCTCCCACTGCCAGGAAGTTTCGGTGTAATCAAACATTTAATAGGCAAGGCTCCCCAGCTGGCCAGCGTGTCAATCAGTGCATGCCTACATGCAGAACACTTAAAAGAATGCAAACAAGAGTATTAAAGCACAAAGTAATACAATTAAAAGAAAAAATGTTCTAAACTGCATTAAAATATCACAAAGCATTTTAAACGCATTATCTAAAAAAAAAAAAAACAACCAAAAAGTCAGTCGGTAACACCAAATAAAATAATCATGTTCAAACCTCAGAATAAAGAAAACATATTGCCTTAAACTAAGGTCCATGGAGCTAAAGCCTGACGTTTTTAACAAAACACTCCTAGTAAGGACATTTAAGGAGACACAATCATGGCTGCAAGGCTTAGCAGAGAGCAAGTGGGTTTGCTGTAATAGTGGTCATTTGTTGCAGGAATGTGGGGACACTGCTGCTAGCTCTTGAAACAGTGTGGTTTGGTGGTGCAGGGCAAAACACAGACTAAACTGTAATACCAAAAATGAACTGACTGTGACATGCCGATACCAGAATTTTAATATCCACAAAGAGTAAGGAATAACCTAATGTCCACTCACTGGCCACTATTAGGTACACCTCTGCAACTGCTTATTCACACAAATGTCTAGACAGCCAATCACATGGCAGCAACTCAATACATTTATGCCTGTAGACATGATCAAGACGATCTGCTGCAGTTCAAACTGAGCATCAGAATGAGGCAGAAAGGTGACTGAAGTGACTTTGAACATGATTTGGTTGTTGGGGTCAGACAGGCTGGTCTGGGTATTTCAGAAACTGCTGATCTGCTGGGACTTTCACCCACAAACATCTCTAGAGTTTAAAGAGAATGGTCTGAAAAGGAGAAAATATCCAGTGAGCAGCAGCAGTTCTGTGGGCAGAAATGACTTGTTGATGTCAGAGGTTGGAGGAGAATGGTCAGACTGGTTCCAGCTGATAGAAAGACAACAGTAACTTAAATAACCACTGGTTACAACCGAGGTCTGGAGAAGAACATCTCTGAACAAACAACACATCCAACCTTGAGGCAGATGGGCTGCAGCAGAAGAACACTTCCTGTACCACTCCTGTCAGTTAAGAACAGGAAACGGAGGCTATAATTCACACAGACTCACCAAAACTGGACAATAGAAGATTGGAAAAACATTGTCTGGTCTGATGAGTCTCCATTTCTGCTGCCACATTCAGGTAGAGTCAGAATTTCATGAAAAAGACGCTGATGATGTCCAAGATCGCTGATTTGTGATCTAATTAAGTGTAATAAAAATACACTTTAGGCTTTGAAATTAAAAAAATGCAGAATGTTGGATTTTAAATACAAAAACTAAACAAGACAGTATGCACTATTGTGACTGGAAGTGAATATACCTTTAAAATAAAGTGTCACGAAGCTTCTCATTCTCAGAGTAAAGGTATCAAGGTTTATTCGCAGATAAAAAAGAGAGACTGAACTTTAGTTTACTATAATAAGTTCTAAAAAAAAAAACAAAGAAAAAAAGTTTAACAAATATATATACATATATAAATAGATCGTTTAAAACAAAAGAGAGAACAAAAATCAAAGGATTATGAATTTAGGAATATAACAAAAATCTTGTGATCAATTTCCTCTAAAGATAAAAAAAGTCATTTTATAAAATAAATCTGTAGTAAACAAGGTCAGTTTAGAAGAAATGACTGAGTGTTATCTAGGTGTTCCATTTTAAATGAGGTGTTGCAGTGTTTATATTTACCATCTTCTTGTCTATTTCAGCAGAACTCTGAAGATTGAAAAACTGTGGAGAACATTGATACAATGATGCAAAGCAACAGTGACATTTATGTCATTTTTTTCTAAATCTTTCTGTTTTATCTGTTATGGTTTGCTGATTCTGATCTCCTGTTCTGGATGAAAATATTATTAAATACATATTATAATTTGTATTCATGCAGTAACACATGCATAAATAAACCATTAGATGCTAAATAGTGGAAACTGTGGTTCGATCTGAAAATCATTTGTCTTGACTTGTGAATCAGATCTCCACCCATAGTAACAATCCACAGCCCTAGTAATGAATAAGTTTACTGTAGGAGAATTACTTCAAATCGTTGTTTTGTTACAGGAAATCCCTATAAATATCTCAAAAGTCGCTGACGTTTCTTATCTAACACATCCCTCAGAATCAACAGATCATAATTAGCCTCCCATAGACTTGTAAACTGGATCACAGATGTCTGAAACAAAAACATCAAACCCTGAAGTATCAGCATTAGCCATACAATCTTCTCTGACAGGAAACCTCAAACACTGTGACCCTTTCATAAAACGCTGTTTGATCTCATCTGAAGGGTCTCTCTGATGAAGGGCCTTCCCTCGCTGCCTCTGTGGTTTACCTCCAGCCACAGACACATCTTAAAATAAAAGGGGCTGTTAAGTTCTTCAATGAATTCCCATCTTTATTAGAACTGCAAATGCAGCCACTGAACTGTATGGTCCTGCTACCTCAACAGAAATCTTGAAAATGTTGACACATTAACTGTCAATAACAATTTTGATGCAGCCGCTTTCTCTGTCATCTGGTCTTTTACTTTGAATGCTCACTCAGTTGGGGAGCCATTTTTTGTAATACATTGGAAATGGGGAGCAGTTGTAAATCTCTATCTGTTTGCCATCTTGATGAGCAGACATAAATGCCTGCATTCAGTAACCCTACAAATCCCTTAGGTTTGAAGCTCTTTCAATTTGCTTCTATAGCTTTTTTAATTGTTAATTAAGCAAAAAAGTTCACTTTTTCCTAATGTAGTTTTGCGTTTATTGTCAGAAATTATTTTTCATCAAAATGTACGCTGTCTTTTTTGAGTGTCTCAAGAAGTAAAAAAAAAAAAAAATGCAGGCTGCTTAATGGATATTCAATGCGGGGTAGGATATTTTCCTTTAAGTGTGGGCGGTGAACATGCGGATGTTCGAAGCAGACAGATAGCGGATAACAAAGGAGGGTGAGACCTCGACTGGATGCATTCACTTCCTCAAAGCCTCATGAGCATTTCCTCCTGTTCCTGGCTGTCTTCCTGTTCTAACCATTTTAAATATTTTTCCACTGACAGGAATAACTTTGGCTTGAAATGCAATTACTGCTGTTGCTGAGATATTTCTTTTGGCATTTCAGCATAAGTAAAAATATGACTGTGCCCTATTTGATGCAAAGCTGGAAGTTTTGTTGGCAATTAATGATGAATGATGAAAGGGACTCTTTTGATGTGGGTTTTGGTAGAACACACAGGAAATAGATGGTTTAGATCTGCTGCCAGTTCTACCTGACTTCTGACTTCCATTCAAAAGCATTCACAGAATAGATTGATGTTGTTTGACTTGCTACTTTTTACCAAAGGTAATTTAAGTAAGAGTAACACGAGATGTTTGAGGATTTTCCCAGAATGCTACAATTGTTGAAGATCTAATTACTTTTCAGCATGAACTTTGAGGTACATCTTGGGGTTTTCAACACCAATACTACAAAATATCTAAACAAAAAAAAATCAAAACAAGAAGTTCAGGGTGGATGCACTTGTATAATGAACACACAGGTGGGCTGAAAAAAAGAGAGAAAAGGTTCATACACATTTTTTCTAAGGGCATGCAGTGGGTGACAGGTTGTAGCAAAAACAACACTTAAGGGGATGGAAGGCAGGAGTAGGTGAGACGCAGGCGTGTCAAATGGATTTTTCCTGTTTTCAAGCCCCCAAACCCTGCACATTGCGCAAGGAAACAACTAGTGCTGTTCAAGTGGTAAGTGGGCACTTCCTGCGCATCCCTTGCACACCTGGTGCATGCTCCTTGCGTGCAGCCTGATTCTACAAAATTAGGAAATTAGACACTAGACCCTTTTTAAAGCGACATCAGACAGAATGGCAATATCACCCCTGTTGTTAATTGACTTCCGGTTTGCGGGTTTAAACTGGCAAAGCTGACAGCTAAACACAGTTTAACACAATTTTATGTAAATAATAAAAATTGACCAAACCAAATGTAATGGGAATGTGTACAATATTTATTATATTAGTGTCCTACCTAACTGCATTCATTTTCCTTGTTTAGATAAAATCAAAATACAAATTTGAGTAATCCTCCAATATTTGCGGTTCTATTGAAAATATCGACCTTTCATTTGAGCAGATATTATTTTAATGGTTTATATTTTGACTGATGTTATTCACACACACTTTAAGTGCGACCAATTACAAAAACTGATGGAAATTCATGTTGGCCACATGTAATACGTGCAGCAAAGATGCACATTGCTGCATGTTCGTACACATTTCAAATACGTCCAATAAATGTAGTTGTTGATTTAAGGATATGTGTTGTTTTACAGGGTTTTTTGAGGTGCAATTGTAAAAATAAGAATGTTTACCAAGCGGCACAGCGCATATTTTAAGTGTGACCATGTATTTCCAGTGCAGTCAAGAAAAAATATCAGTAAAAGTATGTAAGATTAGTCACTTCCTTGTCTACGGTATACATTTCTAACTGTTTCCAATTTCTTTCATGCTTTTTTACCTTTAGTTTCATGTAGATCAGACACGGTTAAGAGCAAAAGCAAAGAGGAGCAACGTTAGAAAATATCGCAACAGTAATTAGTTTTACCTTAATGTAAGACATACTGAAATGGTCTTACTTTTGCTCTGTTTTAGGGATTTTGTGAACACGGGAATTTGAGCAACTCCAACGATGCAGAAAACATCTTTTGCATCTTTTACTCTCATACCCACTGAGGAAAGCTATTGCTAGCTTTAGCATAAATTAGAAGAATAAAACCTTAATTACATTTACAATCAAACAAATAGTATTCAATGAAGTACCTTCCTCTAACTTTGACCGGGTTGTAGAGGGAAAAATGATTCACTTTTTTAATATCGTCCATACAAATTTGGGGAAGCAGCTGCGCAGTATTCTACACGCAGGATTACTTCCATTTGTATTTTGATTTATGAACAATCTGGGAGAGGAAAAAATACAACCAGGTAGGACATTTAAAAAATAAATTTTGTACACATTTTCCGTTACAATTGGTAAGGTTACCTTTTTTTATGTAAAATTGTGTTAAACAGCATTTAGTTGTCAGTTTTGCGGGTCTAAACCCGTAAACCAGAAGTCACTTTACACAGCAGGGCGGTGTCACTTCTTTGTCTGACGTCACATGAAAAGGGTCTGTTGGAGCGCAGTTTGTGTGTATCTTACGGGCCCTTCCATATCATGTGCACAGTCTGTGTTTGGAAGACGGATCTTTGGAATAATCTTTATATAGTAAACTATATTTCTAAAGCTACATTTGCAGTTCAGCATCAAATGGCAACAAAAAGGCTCCTGTGACCACAGTCATTTAGTTGCCGGCACTAAAACTTAACTGGCCTGTTCAAGTTCTTTTATAATTGCCAGATAATAATAAAAGCACCAGTGCATCTATTCTTAAAACCTGATTCACCGATAGGAACTGTGTAGGTGTGCAATGGATAAAAGCAACAGGGATACAGGTTACTACTCAAGCTAAAAGTGGATAAAAGCATGCAGCAAAAAGGCTGCTAAGTGTTAATTAAATTTAATGGGATGTTGCAGCGTAGGTGTTGAATCAGAATTAAGTGGAATGAGAATTATTATTTTTTAAATCAAGTAGCTCCGCCAGCAGCTCAACAGCATTTCCATTGCCGAGCGCCTTTGATCTCAAAATAAATCTTATTCATTTACAGTCATTACAACAGAATGAGTTGGTCAAGTACAAGTCCTGTTTTGGTTAAAATGGACTACTTATAACCACTTGTGCTGTTTCAAAATAACTGACCTTTGTCTATAATAGAAAAGGGTAAAAACAAATCAGCTGTCAGTGCAGCTGATAAAGTCACTATAAAAAAGATAATTTCTTCCTGCAAAAACAGGTCAGTATTTATTGTGTTTCAAGTGTAAGAATGGATGGATGGATGAATGGTCCTGTTGTGGATAGCAAACAATGCATTCTTTTTTAGGGAAAACATGATAAATACAAGAAAGATAACTGGATGGGATGATAACATTTAGTGTATTCATTGCCCAAAGTCTAATAATCATAAAAAAACAGCCTGGGGTAGAGTTGTCGGCAGCTAAATCTGGTGACATTTACAGGCAAATGCAAACAGAATGCTTTGAATACTGGGACAAAACAAAAAAAAAAAAAAACGATTTTCTAAGAAAAGGTAAGTCTTTGAACATTTAAGTAAAACTAGAATTTTATTGGTTAGGCATGTGGTAAAATAAAACTGTAAAAATACACTGGTAAAGGTAATTGAATGCCCTTTAAAATATCAAGTATTTAACATTTATGCGCAACTCAGTGTTAGAAGTCACACTGTAGGCATAGAGTTAGAAGAAGAAAGAAAAGCACCCAGAATACTTTTTAAGCTTATTATAGAATATTGTTGTTGAACTACAACATGATCAATTACTGAAGTGGTTATGTGTGTACAGTGATGTAAGGTAAACATGACAAATGCCAACATTCTTTTGTGTCAGTGAAGCAGTAATATGTGAGCAGGAAGCAATTAACGAAGCATTACCAGACCAGGAAATTAAATTTTACTACCTCTGGAATGTTATGTTCAAGGCCTCCCTAATGGTTGCTAATTGATTGTCAAGGCTCCTCGCTGCTGATATCTTTCTTTGTATTCTCTAGTGGAAAATCACATAATTTCAGATCTTTTAAAGAGAATACATGTTCTGTAATTTCCTGATGGGGAGGATCCCTGTTTTGAGGAATTTAATACAATTTTGTACATTATTGTCATTTTAAAAAATCAACAAAGCTAAATTGTTCCGTCAATAACTGAGTTCTAGTAAAAATCATGTATATATATTAAATGGGTAATAAATAATATATATATAATATATATATATATAATTTGAAGCAAATATAAACACATTTATAAAACACTAAAATAAACTAGAAGCTAAAAATCGTCAAAAGGCCTTGTAATAGAAGTAATTTTCAACTACTGTTATTTTGAAAGTCAAATGGAAAAATGCACATATTTCATGTGTTCACATTGCAGAATTTTTTTTAAATGGTGACCAATGTCATTGTCGGTCATTGCATACATTAAAAGCCTAAAAAGATTTTTATTAAATTAAATTTTATTTTATCTGGTTAGTGATGAAAATTTAAAAAAAGCATTAACAAATCTTCCAACCAAATGCAGACATGAGGGGGCCCAAGCCAGGGTTGTAGAGTTGAAGCTAGACTAAGAGCAGAAGTGAACATTTGTGAGCAGCAGTATGGTTTCATGCCAAAAAAGAGCTACAGATGCAATATTTGCTTTAAGGATGTTGATGGCAAAGTACAGAGGTCAGAGAGAGCAACACTGTTTTGCTGTAGATCTGGATAAAGCTTATGACAGGGCACCCAGAGAGGAACTGTGGTATTGTATGAGGAAGTCTGTAGTGACAGAGAAGTATGTTAGAGCAGTGCAGGATATATATATGAGGGCTGTAAGACAGTGGAGAGGTGGGCTGTTGGGGGGACAGAGGAGTTGAAAGGAGAGGAATGAAGGTTAGCTGCAGCAAGACAGAGTATGTGTGTGAATGAGAGGGACCCAAGTGGAAGAGTGAAGTTACAGGGAGAAGACATGAAGAAGGAGGAGGATTATAAGTATCTTGGGTCAACAGTCCAGAGTGACAGAGAGTGTGGAAAGAAGTGGAGAAGCGAGTGCAGGCAGGTGGGAATGGGTATCACACCGAAGTGTCATGTGTGATAGAAGAATCTCAGCTCAAATGAAAGGAAAGGTGTATAAAACTGTGGTGAGACCAGCCATGTTGTTCGGCCTAGATGCAGTGGGACTGAGGAAAATACAGGAATCCGAACTAGAGGTATCAGAGATGAAGATGCTGAGGTTCTTTTTGGAAGTGACCAGGATAGATAGGATCAGGGATAAGTACATCAGAAGGACAGCGCATGTTAGAGGTTTCGGAGATTAAGTCAGAGAGGCCAGACTGAGAGAGTTCGGTCTCGCTCACAGTCATAGATTTAAAAAAATGACCCCAAAACACAAACAAATACAAACACACAAAAAAGGCTAAAAACAAAACTCTGGCCACTCTGAAGAAGGTTTTCTGGGAACCCTGACCTAAAAAGTAGACTTCATGTTTGAAAGCGTTACCACTTAATTTCAAACTACAAAATCTTTTTTAGAAATTAATTTCTTATTAGTATTGATCTTTTATTCTTATTTTGCTAAACTACATGTGATAATTAGCAAAAGACACATAAATCAGGTAACACCAAACTAGTTGCTTACATCTTGAGAAAAAACACTTGCACTGAAAAAAATGAGACCATCACTAAGAACCTCTTAGACTTTCATTCATACCTTCTTAGATTTTGATTCATTTACTTTCCCACCAACTTTTCAAGCTGAGCCCAATTCCTTCACAACAAGGAAGTGAATGAGCGTCATTGTGGCTTTGTATGAGATTAGCCCAATTTAAAGCCCCTTAGAAAGATTTAGTCACATTATTCACATTTTAATAGACATTCCCACCAACACATAGGCATGCTAGCTGAAATCAAAATCCACAGCAATGAAATGAGGAAGTAAGAAGCTTAAACCAAGAAAAATCCAAGACTAGATGGCTTAGTAATTGCAGACATTGTGCACTCACAATGAGAGCACTGAAAGTACTGAAACTGAGAAAACGCACAGGTTTGGCATCAGTTTGGACCACTTCAAAAGAACATATAAAAGTCTAGCCAAAGTAAATGTTTCTAAGTTACCTGAACCAGCAATTTTGTGTGTATAGGTGGATATATACAGCCATCATTAAAGCCTTAGTCATAACAGCCCGTTTGGCAGGATACAGGGTGTCTGCGAGGCAAAATAAATGGGCAGTCCTGTACTGTACAAGGCACGCAGATGACCCACACAAAATATCAAGGTCACACACCGCTCAGTGAGTCTGTAGAGCAAAACTGTCCATTCAGATGTGTACGACAGGGTTGTAACAAACACTAAAGACCCATTCCAATGAAAATTGTGGTTTTGGTGGTTTTGATAGGACTGTCAACGTTAACGTGTTAACGCACGCGATTAAAAAAAGGCGTAAATATATATTAACGTGTTAATAAATATTAACCCTGATTAATTACACTCCGCGAAGCAACTGTCTTCCGTCGGTTCAGGCTTCCTCTGTGTGCGTCAAATTCTGAATGCACACTTCGCCGAGCACAATCCCACTTATGACATGGTCACTTACAAAAATACATATTCAGTCAATGTTTAGTACTTTCTTCTTGTTAATTTTTAGGTTTAGATCACTATTTCACAGAAAGGCAGACTATTTGATACCTAATGGGGCCCGTTGTGATGGTAACACAATGTGTTGCTGGCCCGGCTGACCTCGACTGCAGTGGCAAAGGAAAGTGATATTTATACTGATTGTCACGTAAGGATCACAAAAGAATCAGTTGAGAGAGAAAGTTCACCTCTTACCGCTTGTTTTTGTCCGCTTCATGAAGGAAACATTTGTTTTGATGAAGTCTGCACATATAGAACATTGTGACCAGAACTTCTTCCGGAACTCCCAGCAGCCAATCAGATTTGAGTATTCACCCAGACCATTTAAACTGCAGAAACACACTGTTTGTTTGTTTTGGCTGTATAACAGCATCAGCAACATTGAAGTTTTGCAGTTCTGCATATCTTACTGTTGATGTGTTTTGTGCACACAAATTAAACTTCTGAGTTAACACTTAGAACATTTTAGACAATAAAAATGGAGGGAAACATTTTCTCTGGCAATGCTTTTTTTTTTTTTGGCTCTGACCAAAGTGACTAATGATATACGTTTGAATACAGACAGTGAAAATATGTCAGTGCTAGTTTTATTGTATTAGTATTATTATATTATTAGTTAAAAAAAAAACAGAAATAAAGGTTTGTGTTATAGTTTTGGAGGTAATGCATTTTCTTATTTCACAATCTGTCTTGTAAGTTTTATATTCAGAGAACGTAATGTGAATGATGAGTCTCATCATTTGCGTAGGAGGGAAAAAAATTCTCAAAGCTACAGCACATGCACTGAATACACCTTTTTGGACAAGAGGAAACTTTTAAACAGTCCAACTATTCTTGTGAATGTTATTAGATTACCTCCACAAAGGTCAAAAGGTTAAAGTTGAACAAGTCACATCTTTAAAAAAGAAGAACGAGCAGACCAAAGTGCTTCCTCAAGAACATTTCCAACAGGAAAATCATTGTTGTGCATTAGGAGGTGGAAACTTGTGATATACTGGTAGGATATCACCAAATTTGCAAGTGTGAGGACCAGCACATGCAGTTAAAGAAAAGTGTGAAGTATACAGATAATGGCAAATACCTTCAGCTGTGAAAAGTTGACATAAAATACATTCCAGAACAACATAGCACTTCATTCACCTTCACCTTCAGTCACAAAGATTTGCCTGTTCGAAAGCTGGGGAAGGCAAGGCTTATCATGCTGCATGAACACAAAACTTTAATGCAGAAAATTAACACAACCTTTTTTTGGTGTCATCGTTCATAGCAACAAAAACCAAGAGAAGTAGGTTTAATTGCAAAGAAGGATAAACTTCCCTATGCTTGAAAAGAAAGCTCTTCTAGCCTTACAGTTTTTAGCCTCATCATACTGACATTAAGAGTTCAGCATGTTTTCCCTTTGGCCTACACAAACGCAGCTTTCCATTCAGAGCTACAATTAATCTCAGTGTAGATTTCTATAATATGCTTCACTTTGTCAACAAATCTAACAAAATATGTGGGAACATGACAACTTAAGAAAAAGTTGCAATCATAAGATTTTCAGCTTTAATCCATGTGATATTCAGATGTCCCTTGTTGATGAGACATCTTGCTGATTGGCTCTCTTGCTGATTGCATTCCTAACATAGATTCTGTTGTGTCTCACAAGATTTTGTTCTTAAGGAGAGCTGCAGATGTCAGATGTGCCTTGGCCTTTGAAGTAGTGCAGCAAATTCATTGAATCTGAAATGGGACTGTCTAAGAATAACTAGCTAAATAGGTGACTTCCTTTTATTTAGCTCCCTTAAGTGTTCAAATATAGCCAGTCACGTTCCAGCACAAAAGGTGGAATATAGAATTATTCATAAATGAAACTGCAGTAGGTAGGAGAGATGTTTTTCTACATTTTCTGCAATCCAAATTTCCACTTGATTATAATTATAAAAAAAAAAATTTAAGCATAATTTCCTGAAAAAGAAGGAGCAAAAAAAAGTCAGCAGACTGCCCATTAACACACCTTTAATGCATAACATTTTTTTCAAGCGATAAGAGTCGGAAATGAAGCAACCGTCTTTTAGCTAGCAGCCAGATGTCACACTGTCCATTCACAAGTTGTACTGTTTTATGAATGACATTTGAAGGATTATCTACAATATGCCTGTCAAACCTTTTATCTACACAATTTAGATTGTTTGAATTTTCATTTGGAGTTTTAGTCGTCATCAGTTTTCTGTTCACTGTGTTGCCATGTGGAGGGTCGTCTGAGTGCTGCCCTATGACTCAAGTCATAGAATTCAGACACAGAAAAGAAAACGTGGGGATTACTTGACAGGTGAACATCCTAAGATGGCAGTGTCGAAGAATAATCAGGCACAGCACGTGTAACAAAGAGGCTAAACCTCAATGCGATTTCATTCATTAAAAACAAAACCATTTACAACTTCTAAAGGCAAGCCAATGAAAGGAGCTGCCAAAACCATTGGTCGTACATGTAAAGACTAAACTGAATCACATTGCCACACAGTCACCTGCTAATAAGCTTTAGCACTTAGGCTAATACCAAAAGGACTTCTAAGAACCTGTGGGAAATTGCTTCGAAAACAATGCCATCGCTCATTGCCAATAGGTCCATTGTACGATGACTCCAGCTCTCAGACTGTGCTGATCAAACCAAACTTGTTCCCAGACATACCAGACTAAAGGCCACAATAAAATGCCAAAGTACCTTTATCCACCTTACTTTTGAACCCTGAAGAACGATTAATACTGCATCAAAAATTCATTGTGCTCACAATTTAACAACAGTGCCACAACATTCACACACAACCTCAGACATAAAAGTCATGAACAGCCAAGTATCAGACACAAATCTGACTAACAGCTATCCACATATTTTTGAAAAAAGACAAATAATCTGATCTAAACTAGCAAATGTATTCAACTATGTTTTTGAAAGCAGAATGCAGAACTTCCACTAAAATGGCACGTTCAGTCTGCGCTCCTTATCAATAAGTTGTGAGAGATGTTTTCCAACATCTTTACTATGCTAAACAGCAGCTGTGTCATGATGCTGACAACATTTCAACAAAGTCGGCAAAGGCGATGTTCCCCTGATTAGGTCACCGGTTTTGTTAAAACTAATGGCATTCAATTTATGTCAGAAAACATTTGGAAGTCCATGAATTCGTACAGATCAAACAAATTTATAAACATATGAATACAAGAATAAAAATACAAAGTTTACATGTGTAATACTTTCAATGGAAGAAAGCTATAGAGTTCATACTGAGAGAATACCTTCTGGTCCATGATCTTTCACACAGTCTAAATTGAGCAATTTTTTTTCACGTCAGCAAAGTATTGAAATGTGCCAAATATTTCCTAAAGTAAAAGTATAAAGTCAGAGTTTGTTCAAGATAATGTTACTGGCTTGATGCCCCTAAAAATACAACTTAGGTCTTTAGAGGACAACGCATTTCCTTAAAGAAATAAACCTTTATCTGCAGTCACACTCACACATAATGTAAAAACATTTTTAGATTAAATTAAATAACTTTTTAAAACCCTCTGAATCATGAAATATACAGTGCCTTGTGAAAGTATTGGGCCTCCTTGAACTTTTTAACCTCTTGCCGCATTTCAGGCTTCAAACATAATGATATAAAACTGTGATTTTTTGTGAAGAATCAACAACAAGTGGAACACAATCATGAAGTGGAACGAAATTTATTGGATTTTTCAAACTTTTTTCACAAATGAGAAACTGACAAATCGGGCGTGCCATCCCCATACAAAGACCCCGTGCCCCCCCCCCGCACACACACACACACACACGCACCCACGCACACGCACACACACACACACACACACACACACACTCACACACACCCATCCATCAAAAACATCCATCCGTGATTACTCTTTTACATCACAATGCAGTTGGATAAAAGTTGGTCAAATAAATGCCTTAACGCGATCATGACTATTTCATAACTATTTGTCTAAGCAGAAACAAATAGATTAGTTAAAAATCAAAATAATGGTCTGTTGTTGCCCGAGCTTAAAGAAGAAAGTACTATTGACCTTTTACTTATAGCGCAACAGGGTATTTTTGGTGTCAAATAAAATAAAATAGAGCATAAACATGAAGCCAGGATAATTATGAACTTAATAAGCAAAGATGTAAACTAGATTGTGAGATGGAATTTAAATGTTCAAAAACAGAAAGGGAAAAATGGTCTTTCCAAGAATTTGCTTGTAAGACAGAAAATAAGACAATACTCTTAAAACTAGAGTCTTTTTACTTTCTCAATCTTCTGCTTTTGAGGTGTTGTCTCTTAGTCCCAAAGATGACATTGCATTCACATAAGGGTGGGTTTACTTTAAGCCAATTACAATTTCAAACGAAGCATCAACCTCGAAATTCAGCTAAAAATAAAACGAATTATTAACTATACTAAGACTACTGTCTATCCATTGCCATTAGTGACCAAGGCCTGCCGATTTTTTTCATCTAAAGAGGATAAATAAAGAAAAAAAACACGCACACACATTGGGAACTGTTTAGGGAAAAAAATGAATAGCTTGTTTTTCTGCAAACCTAAATGAAATGTACAGAAATAAACCCGGCCAGCAGCAGAACCAAGAGCTGTCTGATCTGCCTACGCAGTTCAACAGGCCACATCCTTTCTGCCTCCACTGAGGGAGAAAATAGCATCAGCCGGCGAAGCTGCCAGACGTTAAGGTAGCCTGTTATTTTCACTGAAAGTACATTCACACTGATTCTGGATCAGTGCCTTCACAGCAATCACCCAGTTTCATTCGTGAAGATTTTTCTGTGACTGCATTTAAGGCACAAGAGATGTACTGTCTTTGTTAATTACTTTTTAACCAATTGTATTACCATCTGTGACAGTACGAATTTACTGCAGTGCATGTATGTTGTTCATTACAAGAAAAAACAAACATTGAAAGATCGTAGAAGCTTTACTTTTACAAAATCCTTAAACAATTAGAGTTACGTTGACCATACAGGGTTTGAAATTATCCTTGTCCATCACAAGTGTGTGTTTGTGCACAGGTGTGTGACTGTTGCATAAGAAACGAGATAAAGGAGGAAAAACCAGGCAGACAATCTAGGTGAAACAGTTCTGCTGTGGAGAGCAATGGATGGATAGAGTTCTGTCTCTAAAGTTGGAAATGAGGCTTGCCTTTCTTTGCATCATTAATGATGGGGCTAAAGTTTTTTTTGCAAGCACCAAAGAAATGAGTCACTGAGGAGAGTCTCGAATCCAAACATGATGAATGTCTTGAGATACATTTCCACTATAATAATGCTATGCTGCAGACACCGTTTTACAGTTGTCTAAGGCCATTCATTCAAACCTATGAGCACGTTTTTCAACCAGTTTTGTTCATTGGTGAGTGCCATGCAACCCTGAATGTTCCGGATGGATGGAGTAGTGGGTGGGTAGATGGCCACCTGCTGGTCGGCCCCTTTAGGATCCCCGACGGTTTGAAAATGACCTCTGAAAAGTATGCGTATGAGCAGTATGAGTTTCTGACTGACCACTTTCTTTTGTGGTACAAAAAGAACCGTGCTTTCCGTAACAAAATCCTCTTCATGCTTGACAATGCACCATCTCCTGCTGCAGGAATACCTCTGCATCATTGGCTGCTATGGGGATAAAAAGAGATAAACTGATGCTGTGGCCCCCATCCTTCCCTGAACTCAACCCTATTGAGAATCTTTGGAGCATCCTTAAGCCTAATATCTCTGAGGGTGGGGGGCAGTTCACATCCAAACAGCAGCTCTGGGAGGCTATTCTGACACCCTGCAAAGAAATTCAAGCAGAAACTCTTCAAAAACTCACAAGTTTAATGGATGCAAGAATTGTGAAGCTGCTCCAAAATAAAGGTCCTTTGTTCAAATGGAACTTAACCTGTTAAAATGTTTTTAATTGGAATAGCTTTTGATTTCAGTAAATATGAACTCCTAATGCTGCAAATTCAACAAATGACCATTTTCAGTTCTTTAGAATCTATCGAATGTTGTGGAACTCTGTTGTGTGTAATAATGTGGAACAATGCATTTTAGGGGTTTTATTTTTTTTAAATACTGCTATCTTTATGAGGTTTGTTAAAAAAATATTTAATATATAGTCTAACGGTTAGTGTCTTGAAAAATATGCTGATTGTCATTTGTAGTGAGTATTTAGAAAGACTGAGACTTGGATTATCGATGTTATTTTACTCATTCTCAATCTGAAGAACAGCTCCAGAACCAAAACCCTTTCCTGACCTGTTAGCCTTGTTGGAAGAAACCACAAGTAACACCCCACAGAAACGTGCAGAAATTCAAACTGGACCAAAGTATATATGGCTACACATGCCCCAAACGCACACACACAAACACACATACAGGACACACATACACGGAACACCTTGTCTGTTCAACCTGGTTTCACTGCAGCCGTCTTCAAGGCACAAGAGATGCTGGAAACTAAATCTGAACTGTTGCTATCCAATCACTTCTGAAACATCAACCTTTGTACAAAGCAAAGTTTAAGGCCATCCACCCCTCCCTCCTGGAGTTCCAAACAGGAAGTACCTGCTGGCTCCAAGAAGCCATAATCCCATAGACTTCTATAGAGAAATAAACAGCTGTTACTCAGTCATTCTGTTGGTCAGAATAGCCATTCTTTTTCAGATAAAAAATTAGCAAAACCAAAACAAAAGAAAAACAGGAGGACAAAAAAAATATTAAAATGATAATTAATTTTAAAAAGTATAAAAACATTTAAAAAGTTGAATATAAAAAAAGAAAATATATTTTTATTTCAATAATATTTGTTCAGCTTTAAAGCTTCTTCTTTTCGATCCATACATTACACATTTTTTTATGTTCCGTACATTCTGTCGATGCAGAAGGAACAATATAGTTGGGAAGTAAACCAAACTTTCCCATCTGGTGCTTTTCACAGGGATAAACACATTAGTAACTTTCTAATTCACTGTACTCAACAGTTCCTGTGCTTCCTCAAAGCTAAATCATGTGAAAATGTGAAGAAAAGAAAAACAGATCGACTGTAAATGAGCCGCTGCAGGGAATGTCGGGGGATTTTTGTTTTTTGTGATGGTATAATGCATAGAAAAGTAATTTATCACATTGAAAGGAAAGACACAAAAATTCCCTTTTAAAAGACACAGATGGCAAAAGGAACATCCTGATCCCGCATCCACACCTCAGGCCTTTTGCCCCCCAACCATCTATGAGTATGTGTGTGTGTGTGTGTGTGTGTGTGTGTGTGTGTGTGTGTGGGTGTGTGTGTGTGTGTGTGTGTGTGTGTGCGTGGGTGTGTGTGTGCGTGTGCCATGCTGTTCAGGCTCTCACATCCCTGATCTCCATGTTTCCGCTGAGGCATGAATCCATTAGGGTGATAGAGGGAAAGCACGGATGCAGAGCGGAAGGGAAAGCCCTCTAAGTGCATGCACATCAGCAGCAGAGGGGCGGGGGGAAACGAGGTTTCTCTGTGATGAGAGTCAGCTGATGAGAGCTGACAGGAGAGGCAGCACACGCTGAATCCATCTCAGTATGAAGGATCCTCCCATCCACTCACACCACAACTCCTACTGACTTAGGTGTAGACCCCCACTCCTCCTCCAGCATCTCCTCCATTCACACCAGCGGTTGAAGCCACAAGAGAACAGACTGATTTTAGGTTTTAGACTTCTCTGAGACTTGCTTTAAGCTTGACCCCACTGGGAAGGGCACAAAAACACAAGGCACAGCCACACTTCACCCAGACAAACAACACAAATACACACAGCAGTTTATTAAGCTGGTTTACGCCCACATCAAATATGAATCACTATCCTGTTTATTAAATTGTAGGATGTTAATGTGACCATGGTAAACTGTGTGATTCAGTTTCTTTATTCAATAATACCAGGTATTCCAAAAAAGAGGAAACAAGATTTACGTACATCGAAGCGGGACCTTCTCACTGTGAGGTGAGGCTGCTAACCAATAAGCCACTGTCCTGTTCCTGACAGAAACAGGAAAAAGGACAAACAGGTGAGGAGACCCGGCTCTGTTCTGGGATGTCCCCAAGAGTCTGTGACTGTAAAGGTGAGAGGAGGATGTTATGGAAACTGGAATCCATCATGGACAATCCTCTTCATCATCATCCTCCTCTGCATGGCACATGGGTGCACTAAGCAGCTCCTACAGTCAGAGACTTTAACACCCCGCTGCAGAAAGGAGATCTTTCACTGATATTTCTACCCGTTAGTTATTAAGACTCTAATGGAAAATATTTATAGCTGTTGGTACTTTTTATGTGTATTTTTAGTGTTATCTATCTGCTGTTATTAATAGAGCTATGGAAGCAAAGTAATTTCCCTTTTGTAGAATTAAAGTTATATTCTATTCTATTCTATTCTATTCTAATTAATTCTAAATGCATAATAATACAATCAATGGAAAGCCATGATAAATGAGAATTTTGTTTCAACATTTTTCATTTACCTGATTCTCTATTCATCTGCATATCAAAGCTGTCAAAGATTTCTAGTCGCTGCATTTTTCTAATAAATGACTATGACTTAACCTTTAGCTCTACAGTGAGCTATCACTGTTGTCTCCATTCACATGTTTGAACAGAAAAACGTTAAATAAAAAGTAACTGATTCGGCATTGGTCAAAAATAGACTCCATTCACACTTTTCCCCAAACCCAGCACTGATGTCACTTCCTCTTTTAGTATTCCTTCCCCTCTTTCGTCTGACAATCTGTCTATCAAATGGCAGAATGGTGGGATTATATGAGATTATATCTACCATCGGAACAATCAGCTACACTCGAACCGGAAACAGATGACCGGGAGTCAGAGACTGCATGTGAACATGGTAGTGGGAGGACACGGTCTTCAATGCAACCATTCAGCTATCACAAGACCCAGCAGCCATGACAGACCTCAGCAAGCTCTCTGATCTTTAACTGATTTCACAGGCAGCCATGACCTGACCAGTCCAAGAGTTCCAGCAGGAAAGTGAACTATTTTCCAAATAATCATTAGGCCTTTAAATTATGTCTGGAAAAAAAGTCAGGGCAGGTATTTCAAACCATTTCTCTGAATCAGCATGATTAGAGTAAATGGAAAGGAATAAGAGTTCTAAGTCTTTAGCTTGCAAAACAGTGAGAACTTTCTGGTAACATTCCAATTCATTTTCAATGCGTGGACACTTAAGACACAAAAAAAATGTACAAAAACATCAAAAAATAAAGAGTTTTTAAATCAGTAAACAATTATGTTAAACTTAATTTTTTTTTAATTCTGTAGAAAAATAGTTGAAAATAAGTCCAATAATAAACAAAAGGCTAATAATTCGTTTCTGAATAATCACCCAACAAAAAATGCAGGAGACAAATATTTATACAAATGGATAAAAGGTAAAGAATGAATTCACATAAAATGTTTGAGTTTTAATGTGTCGTCTTTGCAGTTTCTTAAAACACGGATCTTCACTGCCACCTGGTGGTTGACAAAAGAACAAACTATTTTTTAAAATGAGTGACTTCTCACCTGTAAAATTCCGCTTTTAGAGAAAGCAATGACTAAACCAATAATTGAGTGAAGTTACTGCTCTTTTTGTGTTTAGTGAAACCCAACTGAAAGGGTTCTTCACCCAGTTTGTTATGGTTGTGGAACCTCAGTTTACTGCATCCTCTTACCGTGTTGTGTGTGGGCTGACCGAGCTCTATGATCTGGGGGTCAGCGGAGCACGTGTCAGCCACCGCTGGACTGATCTGTGAACAAACCAATGATGAGAAACAGCTGAACATCACTATTGGTCTCATTTCCTTTAACTGCACTGAGATGGTACGGACCTGGATAGCAGAATCCTGTGGGTGGTGCAAGTGGGGGCTCCTGGGATAGATGTCAGACAGGTGGGGAGGCGGATCTGGGGTGGATCGCCGACCATGTTTTTGTAGGATATCATGATAGGACTTCTTATCAAAGTTTGTCCTCCACAGAAGAATCTAAAACACAGCCGCAACCTCGTTCAGCAGAACCGTTTTAAAGAACAAATGAACCGATGACAAAACTAAAGAAGACATGACACCATGAGCTAACAGTTCATTCATCTATCAGTGTTAGTGAGGTAAACTGAGCGTGCACAGTTTTTATTCTTTTAATAAATAATACTAATAAAAGATAATAATAATAAAAGATCTCTGGGAACACTTTGACAATAAATCATTAGATGATCAGAGTGGGATGGCAATGAATTGCAGACAGAAGTGATTGACAGCCTTTTAGGAATGTTGGTATCCATGTGTGATAGACAATAGGATATTATTGCAAACTATCAAATATTAAAGTTGCAAAAAACATTGTGATCTTAAAAGGCAGCAGCAAAGCATTTGAGAAAGGCTAACTTAGAGATGTGAACACAACCAACTTGCTCACCTGACAGTCACCTCCTCCTGATGCAAAGAGATCTCCAGCCTGAGAAAAGGCCACCGAGTTCACAGCGTCCTGAACAACAGCATTTTCAAAATAAAGGTAATCTTCACGGTAAGTTATGTCAACCTGTCAATCTTCCTCAAGCCATTTAACATTCACAGTCTCGTTCCCTCACATTAATAAGCCAATGCATGGCATTAACCAGGCCACTGGGGCAGTATGGCATCCACTGCGACACATGGGAGCAGGAACTGGTGCTGAGCAAAATGAACTCTTTCAGCTTGGCAGCAGAACTTTACTGAACCTGACTTTCTAAAACTCCTTTGTGATGCAGCGTCACCTTGTGTCCATGGAGAGTATAGATGAGGCGCCCCTCCAACAGATCCAGGACCTTCACAGTGTGATCGCTGGAGCCAGTGATTAGGAAGTTGTTTGATGGGTGAAAAGAAAAACTGTTGATTCCTTCACTGTGGACTAAAAAGCAAACAAAATCAACCTTAATGCAACTTTAACCAACATGAAGTCAAGCATAATTAACTTAAATCAAGGGTATCAAGTCCCCTAATGCCCTACCCTGTGGATACAGTTCATAAATAAAGATCAGGGATTCACAGCTCTGACTATTTCGTAGATTTAGTTTGAATAATTGCTACTTGTGTGTCTTTTTACTGGATGTCTAAAAATTCAAATGATATGTAGTTAATCAACATTAGTTATACCTTTATTCACAATAGAAGATCAGAATCAACAATGCATAACAGATAAAAACACAAAGAAATTATATTTATCACAAAAAAAAAATGTCACACAGAAAAGATTTGCTGTTAATTTCCTGTTTAAAAGTCCAGCAGTAAACAACACATAAACATCTCTGTAGCTTTAGATCCTTTATGAACAAATTCTGAAAATGTTTCCACAGTTTTTCTGACTGCAGTTCCAGTAGATAAACGACAAAAAGAAAGGAAGTGAAGACACAGCAGCACCTCAATAGAAATGGAATAACTAGAAAACACTCACAGTCCTTTCATCTAAACTGACAACAGTCCATCCAACAGAAAACATGTTTTATAAGTGGACTTTTTTATCTTTAGTGGAAAAAGTATAAACACTCCAAAACCTTAGATGAGCATTTTATAGACAAGTTCCAGTCCGATTTCTCCACCATGCTGCCAGACAGGCACATGATGTCTCATAATTGATCAAATTCTCTTAATTTTACATTCATTATATTTTTGTGTTCAAATTGTTAACTATGTTTAAAACAAAATCAGTTTTCCTGAATTTATTTGAGTTTTTTTTTTTTTTTTGCCAATGAAAAACACTTGATGCTTTTATTTTGAAAATGAGAACCTTTATTTAATTTGAAGATATTTACTCGTGGTGACAGTAGCGCAGACAGTTTGTTTAGTTTATACATGTAAAGTCCAACATGATTCTGCAATTTTCGAGCAATAATTGTATTACCTGAAGTATATTTTTTAACAATCTCCACTATGTTTATAAAGATCCCGAAAGAATGATCTCAGACGTCATGAACAATCCTGTTCGATGTTTCTGGAACAGATCACAGACATCTGAGTATTTGGATACTTGTTAAAGCCCTACAGATTAACCACCTGGATAAGCTGTTTTTTTTCCACTTGCACTACATTTCTAGCCCTCAAGGCCCACCAGCCTGCATGTCTGCTCCTTCCTGTCATCATCAGGCCTCTGCAGAGCTGAGAATGAACAGAACCAGGTGGGTTTAAGCGGAACAACAGAAAGCATACAGGGCAGTGGGCCTTTAGCGCTGTGTTGGAAAGTCTAACCTGAAAAGTAAAAGAGTCCCAGAAATCTGGAAGATAATGTCAGAGGATTAGCATAAGTGTGTCACTGGAAACAGATCGGATAGACTGTACCTTTATAATGTTGAATAAGCTTGTTGGTCCGAATATCCCAGATATTGAGAGAGCTGTCAGCTCCTGAAGAACCGATGCAGTTGCCGTTGGAGTTAAAATCAACAAATGTTGAAGATCTGAAGAAACAAAAGCTGTCAATCACAGCAGATCACAAAACACTGCGCAGCGCTCGGATTTCTATTCACTGTGCTGTTCTAGCATATTAGAGGAGCTAAAACTCTTATCAAAAAGGTTTTTCAAGTCCACTTAGAACAGCTTTATGCTTCTTGGGAGTTTTTGCTTCACATTGCAAAAACAGGCCTGTGAGAAAGAGGTAAAAAATTCTTCAAATTCGAAACATTTTCTTAAATAAGCAAAAAAATAAAAAAATCTGCCAGTTGGGTAAGAAAATGGATCTAACCTGAATTTTCATTTGAAGAAAAAATTCAACTCCACCAAGACATGTTTTCTTGTTTTGCTATTGAAAAAAATTCTTGATAAGATGTTTTTTCTTGCAAGACAATTTTTATTGAAGAGTATTTTTACTTTATGAAGATTGAGTTTTTGCAGTGCAGAATTAGTTCATTTAAAATAAAGTTAGAATAATCTTATCTTACTGAATTAAACTACATTTCTGCAGCTAATAAATCAACTTCAGGCAGAAAACAAAGGCTAGGTGTTCTTCATAACGTTTACCCGCAGCAGTCGGTGAAACAGTTGAGACAGTGTTTAGTGGATGTGTCCCAAAGGCGGACTGTTCTGTCATCTCCACAGGAAACTATCAGCCTTCCATCTGGGGAAAATCTGAAGAGGCGAAAATATGGGAAAAGCAAACAAAACAGACTGAGATGTATCCTTAAACAAAACACTACATTTAATGCATTAGAACAGAAAACAAAAACTGTTTTATCTTTATCCCCTCGATGCCTATTGAACGCACGTTCAAGAACCTGCTATCAGTCAATTCTTGAACGTGCATCACATGCCCAGTGAGTACGTAGCACAAGCCAACAGTGTATGAATGGGACTGTAAAGCACTAGTACATAGGTAAGCATGTAAGTACACATTATTTTACATCACATATTAGAATGTGTTTGAACTATAAAACAAAAGTCAAGATTTTTAAAACTGGATTTGAAGGCTGGAGGACTGTAGACAACCTTATTGGAAGTTGAAATAAATCACAAAAAAGCTGTTATTGTGTTCTCATTGTAGTGGGTCAAACATCACTTCTTAAACACAGACATACAGTCACACAGCTGCAGGGTACCTGGCACAGCGCACCCAGTTGGTGTGCTGGTTAAGGGAGTAGATGAAGCTCTGCCGATCAACACTCCATACTTTCACCGACTTGTCGTCAGACGCCGTCACCAGTCTGAGGCCATCAGCAGAGAAAGCCACACTGCGCACAGCAGCTGTGTGAGCTCTGAACACAACAGACTCCCCCTTCCTGTTGTACACAAGTGCAATAGTACATTTATGAGTCAGACCAGTTACTCTGTCCTTTAATTTGGCTTCAGCAGATGACTGACACGCACATGGAAGGAGTCCACAATCGGACGGTCCTGTCTTTGGAGGAAGAAGCCACCCGCTTGCCAGATGGAGAGAACTGCACCCCTGTGACGGCGTCATGGTGGCCAAAAAGACGAAGAGCCCTTCCCTTAGGAGCCAAATTCCATATCATCAAGGTCTTGTCAGCTGATCCTGATGCTGGGGGACGGTTACAAAAAAGAGCACTGTTTAGATTTTCATGGAGAGGCTTCAATATTTTTTAGCGCTGCAGGTTTCACATAGAGGCAGTTTTTCTTATGGGCAATGTCCAAATGTTCAGGGTACAATCTCATAGGGGTGGTGGGAAAAAATATATTTCCATTTTTCTTTCTCTTACTTTCTTTTGCTGCAGGTTTTCCAGACTAAAGCCGTCTCCTTGCAGGAATGAAATGAATGTGCTAGGGCGCCCTTAACACTAACTCTAACCCAGGGGGGCTTTGAACTTTTGAACAACTGCTATTCAAAACCCCCTCTAATTTACAAAGCCAAGACTGGCAAACTGGCACACTCCAAAAAAAGTGTTTTTAACATATTCTTGTGGTATTTTTCTGATGATGGAGGAAGTATATAAATAAAACTAAGCGTAAAACTATATTTCTTTATGCAAACGTTGTCGTTGACTAAAAAATGTAGTTTGAATAGGAGCTTATTTGTGACAGAAAATGTATGTTTGGTGGGGGGGTAGAATTCTGGGATAGCAAATGCATTCCCTCCATCTTAATGTCAACAGGATCATGCATCATAGGCAGTTGTTGCCCCCTCATTTCCCTCTGTTGTGTTTAACAGTAGCCATAGCAGCAGTCATCTTCAGCAGAGATGTCAGGAGGAAGGATCAAAAGAAGCTTTCTGCAGAACTACATGTGAACTACATTGTTTGACTCACACTATTCAAGCTATTTGTTGCATAAAACTATTTCCAGGAAAAAAAAAGAAATGCTTTAGAAACAGAACAAGTTTGTGGGGGTTTTTTGTAGCAAAGTTACCCAGTTGTTTGCTGTTTGGATTGAAGTGGACACAGGTGACAGCTTTCTTGTGACCTTTAAAGTGTCTCTCCAGGGTGGGGTCCTCCTGCAAGTACAATGAACAATCAGAAAATCTGCCAATGATTCCCACGATGTAAACACAATATTGAAATCCAAAACTTTTTTTTTTTGTGACGTTTGAATCCAGCCAGCGAGACGTAGAGGAGGGAGGGTTTTGCGTCATTTGTGGGAGGAGCTGAAAATGACGACGCCCAAAGCCTTGCAGCCTGGCTGTACCACAGGACTGAATCAGGAAGGGGTTGGATTGTGGTGCGAGTTTTTGACAGCGATACAAATTCCTCAGGTTCCCTTCAAAATGAGGGTATTAATGCAGAGTTGCAGTCAGTGAGAATTTGGAGACAGTTTGGAGATTTAGGAGAAACTGTTTGTAATGAAAATGTTCTTTGCATTTGACTCATCCCCTGGAGGAGCGGTGAGCTGCAGACACAACCGCGCTCTGGAACTATTTGGTGGTTTAAAAAAAAAACTGTCTCTATTTTGCTGTCCCGATTGGCACATAAACAAAACCATAAAATAACACAAGAACATTACCAATGTGTTCCTATTTTTTTCTCTTTTCTGTCATTGTTCTATGATTTAATAGTATTACTTTGGATTTTATCTTTTTTTTTTTCAATTTTGATTTAGTTTTCTGATGTCTGGTCTTTGTTACAGATTTTTCATTTTTTGGAGGTTATAGTTGCCAAATATATTCACAGACCACTTAATTAGGTCCACCTTGCTAGTACCGGGTTGGACCCCCCTTTTTCTCTCAGAACTGCCTTAATTCTTGGTGGCATCGATTCAACAAGATACTGGAAACATTCCTCAGAGTGTGGTCCATACTGACATCATAACATCACACAGTTGCTGCAGATTTGTCAGCTGCACATTAATGACGCCGGTCTCCCGTTCCACCACATCCCAGAGGTGTTCTATTGGGCTGAGATCTGGTGACTGTGGAGGCCGTTTGGGTCCAGTGAACTCATTGTCATGTTCTAGAAACCAGTCTGAGATGATTCCAACTTTATGACATGGTGCATTATCCTGCTGGAAGTAACATCAGAAGATGGTACACCGTGGTCGTGAAGAGATGGACATGGTCAGCAACAATATTCAGTTAGGCTGTGTTGTTGGAACCATGGTCCATTGGTACTAAGGGGCTCAAAGTGTGTGAATTGTAGCCTTAGTTTCCTGTTCTTAACTGACAGGAGTGGTACATGAAGTGTTCTTCTGCTACTGTAGCCCATCTGCTTCAAGGTTGGATGTGTTGTTCGTTCAGAGATGATCTTCTGCAGATGTCGTTTGTAACCAGTGGTTATTTGAGTAAAATTGTTGTCTTTCTATCAGCTGGAACCAGTCGGGCCATTGCCCTTAGTGTAGGTTGTCAGATTGGGGGATAACATGTTCTGTGATTTTTTTCATGTGTCAATAAAGAGGAAAAGACGTGTGCCAACTGAAGGGTGTACATGCAACAGGTTCCTGAATGAACCAACACCTGCTTCAGTCACATCTCCAGCTGGAGACAGTGAGGACAAAGGAAGCCTCGTGCGTAAAAGTGATGATGTTTTAGAAAATCAGCAAATCCTCTTAGCAGGGAGGTGCTAGCAAAGTTATCGACTGATCAACAACCAAAAGCTGCTTAATAGATTAGAATATTTACCCGCAATAAAAAAAAAATCGTTCAAAAGTCCTTCTCACCAGAACAGATGCCATCGAGGAAATGGGATCAAAGCGTCAACTCAAAGTGTCAATGGTTTGAACAGACGCGCTCCTCTTCGTCTTCATGACTGTCGCCTTCCCCAAACTCTTCAGACCCGATCAGTCGAGCCTCGGTGCGAGGATGGACTTTTCGAACGCGAACAAAAGCGGATCATTTTTATGAAAGCAAACGTGTTTTTGAATCTTAACTATAGAACGAATGCAGAAAATATGAGGCAATTATTCTGTTCGTTTTTGTTGTAGTTGATGGATTTTCTATTTTCAGCTACTAAGACTGCTGCGTTCAATGTACAAGTGAAAGTCGTATATTTAAATGTTTCGACGTGAAAAATTCTCAAATAAATATCTAAATTACTGAAGCGTGCAATAGTTATGCATGGGTATGAAATAGCAGATGCAGACTAACAGCTAGCATCCTTAAATATTCTACAAAACTATTTCTATATAAAATGTATTATTAGTTAAACATGCGACAGTCTTGTTAGCGCCGATTCTTTTTTTCGTGTTACAAAGTTAGAGTACATTTTTACGAAGTAACCAAACGTGCGTGATTTACTTCGTTTACTTTAAGGAGTTTTGTATAATTTCCCATTACCAACTAAAAGACAAACGCCAAATCCCAACCAGCTTTCACTTCAACGTTTCCAGGCTCGAGCGTCTTTCGCTGCCAAGCAACAGTCGCTCGAATCATGTCACGGGCGTTCCGTGGATGACGTCGCAGCATTGGCTTCTTCTATTGGATGTTACAGATCCCGATAGCCAATCAGCAGACACGTTGTTAAAAGGTGAACAAACTTAGCAGGTCGGTCAAAAGACATGTCTCTGAACCGCGGCGTCGGCAACCAAGAGGTAAAAGTGGATAAAACAATAAAAGGGGGGAAACAATGACGCACTTTTTTAAACTCCCTAACACGTAGAAGTTTTAGCTTTTAGTTTTACTTTTGTGTATCCTAATGTAATTAGCTTGGCGGCCCTGTCAGGCTAATTTAGCTAACTTAGTGGGTTAAGTTACCATGCGGCAACGTCAACGGCAGTAAGAACGATAACTTTGGGCAATGTCTTTTACATTTATGGTAAAATGTTTGTGATTAATGCCAGTAAAAATCAAAAGCTGTGGTTTTCTTTTTCTTCTCTCAGTACATGAAAAAGAAGATTCCGAAAAATGCCAAGTATGACCACGTCAAAACAAAGCTGGACACAGGTGACTTAAGCAAGGCACGTCTCTGTGTGTGCTGTTGGATTCCCCTGAATGAGGTTAATGTGTTTTTCCTCGACCATATCCAGGATGCAGCCTGACCAAATACATGGAACGACTGGAAGAAATCAGAAAAAGTGAGTCGCTCTTCAAAAACATTGCTGAATGCCTGTTGTAATTTATAGATCAAGTCGTACATCTCAGCTTATAACTTTCAAACTGATTTATTAGTACTTAAAATATACCTTTTAAAGACCTACTTCAAGGGAAATTGTGTTTTTGGTGTTTTTAACATGTTCTTGTGGCTTTTTTTTCTGATGATGGAAGACATTTCTAAGGAAATTTAGGATTAAAATTGCATTTGTGATTATTTCTTTATTGAAATCACTGTGAATCAGGAAGTGACCAGCTCCCGCTGCACTCCATTCTGATGCATTCTGTCTGCACTTGCAGACAAATAAATCCTCATACATAATTGTTTTCCTCATCTAAGCTGCATCTGGTTTAAAACTGTACAGCTCTAATATTGCTTGTCATTTTTGTGAAGCAGGGAGCTTGTGACCCGCCCAGCGTATTTTTGAAATCACAAAAAAGATCTTTTTTCAACTGCATTTCTTTTGTCTGCGCCTGATTCACAATTTGTAAAAATATATATTTAAAAAAACAAATTTTATTTACATATGTCCTCCGTCATCAGAAAAATTCAAGAAAAGCATATTAAAAACAACATTTTCATCAGGTCTATAATAGAGGAGTTTGTGGGACATTGCTGGTCTCTGATAAGGCAGGGTGGCTTAAAATTCCAGTTATTGCTTTTTTATTGCTTTTATTATTAAAGCTAGTTGCTTCACTTAAAAAAATGTATTTGGTGGGAAAAATGTCAGTACAGTAGGAGATTATGAAGACTCAACTCACTGGCGTCTTGCAGGAGATGCCTTAAAAGTGCAATTTTCCTGTCTAACGGATCTGTGTGTTCACTTTTACTAAATGCAGCAATCAGCATTTTTTTTTTAATTGGGTACATTGTGTAAACTCCAGCATCTGCTAATATGTGAGTTACAATAACTTACTGCATTTGATTGACTCATAAACAGTCAGTGGTTATAATTACTACTTTGTTTGTTTTTATTTATGAGAAGGTGCAGCTGGCATTCAAGCAACTTCCACCACAGACAATAAAGTACATCTGAATCTGAACTTCACAGCAGTAATTTTTAAATAACTGATCTAAAGGCTCCCAGGTGAAACGACTGAGAAATCATTTATTTTGACTCACAAATTGTTCTTCTTTTCAAGATTATCGTTATCGAAAAGATGAAATCTTCAAGCGAATTAAAGTCACAACTTTTGCACAGCTGGTAAGCACAAATGCTCACATCTTTGCACTACTGTAGCTCTAAATGACCTTCATGTTTAAGATGATTAAATGTCATGGCAAACATCAGAAACCATTTTTATTTTCAGAAGTAAAGGTGTTTAACAAACTAATACCAGTTTTGGATTATTCTCAATGAATCCATTTTAGCTTGTGATTTGAGAACAGCTTTGTTTTGGATCACCAACTTGGAGGAGTTTTTCTTATGAGGTTTTGTTTCGTATTTTTCACATTAGGTGCTACAGGTAGCCTCTTTATCCGACTCCAATGAAAGTGAGATTGATGATGGGTCACAAGATCAACAAGGTAACATTTCTGGTCAACCTACCTTTTGTTGAATCAAAACCGTTCCCTGTGCTACATTCTGTTCATCCCTGATTTGCAGACAGCTTGTTTATGGGGTCTGATGCAGAGCTTGAGAGTCAGTCTGAACACACCAGCAGGTCGACTCAGGCCTCATCACTGTCAGGAGACTCAAAGGATACCTGCCACACATCCAGGTCAACCCTTCTGAGGTAATTTACACTGCAGTTTCCTCCTAAGACGTCAGACGTTCTTCTACGTGCATCAAATCATATTTCTCCTGGGTTTTTGGGTCGTTTTTTCATGATCAATTTCTAAAAGTTGCATCATTGCAGCTTATGCATCAGGGTTGCCATCAGTATTTAGTGTGTGTGTGTGTGTGTGTGTGTGTGTGTGTGTGTGTGTGTGTGTGTGTGTGTGTGTGTGTGTGTGTGTGTGTGTGTGTGTGTGTGTGTGTGTGTGTGTGTGTGTGTGTGTGTGTGTGTGTGTGTGTGTGTGTGTGTGTGTGTGTGTGGTGGGGGGGGGGTCCATGTATTGTGAATATAAAAGTTATCATGTTTGTGGTTTGACGTCTGTCTTTTTGTTTCAAATTTTGTTTCAAATTTTTTAAGTTACAATTTGTATTTCTGTTGAAATTCTTTCTTCAAATGTCTTCATCGATATTAACAAATTCCGTTTCTTTTTTACAGTTTTTTCATGACATCATTACATGACAACATTCTTCATGAAAGGAGTAAAAACACATACTAAATTCATTAGGTAACCAGTGAAAGGAAATAAGTGGTTAATTTGTACAGGGAGATAGAAAATCAAGGAATACAGTTGAGAGAACTGATATAAATTTCTTTAAAGTTCATTGAGGGACAAAAGTATTTCAACCCCTTTAAACCAGTAAGGCCATGTCTGAATTCCCTCTCTAATCCCTAACTACAAAAAATAAAACAAAAACTATATAGTTCAGGACTATATAGTTCCCTGTAAATAAATTCAAACTCCATGCTTACTACTTTTACTTTACTTACTACTTGTTTAACACAATGGTTAAACATCTTGCAGTTCTCACAAAGTACCCCTGCTTAGGAAGACACATGTGCAGGCCCACCTTCATCGTTTAGACAGGGATTGGGAGAAGGTGCTGTGGTCAGATCAGACCTAAATGGAGCTCTTTGGCATGAACTCAATCGGTTGTGTTTGGAGGAAGATAAATTATGTCTATGATCCCAAGAACACCATCCACTGTTAAGCATGGAAGTGGAAACACAGGGCCACTTCACCGTGTGGGTGGGAGGATCGGCAGACCCGTGTACCATCAAGTCCTCAATAGGAACCTCCAAATGGGTCATGAATGGGTTTTCCAACAAGCTCATGACCCAAAACATTCAGCCAAGGAAACCAAGGAATGGCTGAAGAAGAAGCAGATCAAGGTCATGTCCAGCCAGTCAATCCTATAGAAAACCTATGGAGAGAGATGAAGCTCAGAGTTGCTAAGCAACAGCCACCAAATCTGAAGGATTTCAAAGCAAAGAATAGTGGAGCGAAATCCTGATGTGTGCAGAAACATTCTTATCAACTACAAGAAATGTCTGATCTCTGTGCTGTTAATAAGGGTTTGGCTACAAAGTACTAAGTTTGAATAGCAAGAGGGTTCAAATACTTATTTCCTTCAATCCAATGCAAATGAATGTATATAAATTCTTTAAAGTGGATTTCTTGATGTTCTTTGATTCCTCTATCTCAGTGTTCATTTGAACCCCCCCACCCATCAGGTTGACAGACTGTCAGTTTCTTTTTAAGTGGGGAAACCTACAAAATCAAGAAGAGATCAAATAAATCTCAACCAGCAAAAATAAGATTTGAAATTTTGACTTTTTTAATACATAAAAAAAAAAAAAATAACCCAATAGATGGAGTTAACGTTTCAACAGAAAGCAGACTCATTAATGCATAATAATCATTTCTTTCACCTGCCTCTTCCTTTCAGTGTCATCAGTGGCGTGGGTGAGCTAAACGTGGACAATAATGACCGCAGGATGGAAAACGATCTGCTGCCTGACGCTGTGCCTGCTGACAGGCCCTACCCCGACTGCCCTTATCTGCTGCTAGACGTACGGGAGCACGAGAGCTACGACCTCTGTCACATCATCAGCGGTGAGTATCAACACCATGAAACTGTTTCATGAAACCAAAGACAAAACAGAAATATATTGTCTGTCTGTCCTTTAGCCCACAGTTTTCCCATCAGCATGCTGTCACGAACGATGAATCCCTACACCAAAGAAGTGCTGGAATATGTATCCTTAGGCACAAACTACACACAATATTTCTCCCATTTTAACTGAATCAGTTGGATGTTTTTCATACAATAATCACCAATTCACAATGAACCTTAACCTGAATGTTTTCTAGAAAAATGCTCCAGGGAAGATCATCATTGTGTATGATGAAGATGAGAGAATAGCCAGCCAGGCTGCTACTGTCATGTGTGAGCGAGGGTTCGAAAACCTCTTTATGCTCTGTGGAGGTAAGCTTAGAGTGTCTGGAGCCGAGTCAGGAAATGTTTCCCACAGCATATATGAAAAAAAGAAATGGCAAAAAAAAAACCTACAAAATAACAATATTACACAACGTAATGCTACCCGGTTCACAGACTGATATAACCACATTTGTTTGCTGTGTTCATTTTTATCACCACTTAGTAAGTTATGAATCCATATGTTAGAACAGGAATGATGATGTTTTCTGTGTTTAATAGGCCTTAATCTGTTATATTTTATTGCTCTGAAATAGTTTAAAGACGCACAGATTTAAATCTGAAGAGGTGAGGTTTGTGTTGGGTCACACCAGTGAAAAGCAGCCAAGTATAAATGAAAATGGACTCTTACGTGGCTTCAATTACTTTCTTTGATATGTCACACAGCAAAATACACACTAGCAGGTTTTATCTTCAAATGTCATCTATCCATCCATCATCTGAACCTGCTGAAGGGATTATGGGGCTGCTGGAACCTATCCCAGCTACTGTTTTGGCAAAGGGGTACACCTTTTGAAATTGATAACTGCGGTTTGTGCCCAGCTGGAATTCTACAACAGTCTTTTATATATATGGGAATAGAGGATGCATGAGGCTGAATTAGAATTGACAGATCTATTAGTCTGGAATCATGAGATATTTAAAAGGTTTCTGCTTCAGCTTTCAGATTAATTCAAGTTTTTGTTGCAGTCCACTTGATCTGTCACACAAACATATACACATGTACATGTGTGTGTTTCTAATTGTTTCAAAACTATTGTTTCTGTCTGGAACTGTTCTTGAGAGCTGAGGCTCCAACAGGCCCTTCTCTGATGTTCCTCTTGATGACATTTCTGCTCTTAAACTGACGTCTATATTATCTGTTTCCTGAGTGAATAACTAAAGCTGCATATACATGTATTCATTTTCATAATAATAATATGGTTTTCACGCCTGCACAGTTTTAGTAATCTAAAATATTTTTGCATCTGCACATTTTCGATTTTGGTTGTAGGCCATGTTCTGTGCTGAAATTCATGCGTAGGCTCATATGACTCCAAGACATTTGAACAAAACTAAGGTTAATACACTTTTACCAGTTTGAAAGATTGAAATGGTAAAAGGTTTGGCTTTTTTGTCTCTTCCAGGTTTAAAGGTATTAGCACAAAAGTTTCCTAGAGGGCTGACAACAGGCTGCATCCCAGACTCATGTCTTCCACCCCATAATTCATCTGCAAGAGGAAGAAAGAGCTCGGTTCTACAGCAGCCAGCAGACCAAAGGTGGAGGTTTACACCAGAAGAGCTGACAGAGATCCAGGATCAGCTGGGAGACATTCTAGTCCCCAGTAACACAAACAGTAAGAGAGCACTGTCAAAAGCCTAAAGGAAACTGCTGTTCTGCTGAAATTGATGACGCATGATGCTCTGCTCACACGGGGCACTTTAATATATGCCTGGCATTTGGTGTTCACACTGGACAGGCAGGGAGGAAGCTCTCTCTCTACTGTTTATTAGCGTATGTCCACCACCTGCAGTTTCAAGAGGCTTGCTAGTATCGGGTAACGACAGTCCAGTGTAAACACCTTATGCTTAAAGCACATACAAAGACCCAATGTCAGTGCATTCTTGAAAGGGCCACACATACCCGATGGAAACATAGTATTACAGAAACAGTTACCACAGTTTAAAAAAAAACAACCTGAATCTGTGCTAACATGTTCATGTTTGCCCTGCAGCTCGCTTGTCCAGCCGCCTGTCCTATGGAAGTGCCTATTCCAAAGCCTCCAGTCGGGTTGGCTCATCCACAGCCACGGGGGGCAACTCACGGTTTCACAGCAGCAGACCCTGGAAATAGTTTCATTAAAATGCATTTGCCCCCCTAAAAAAAAAGTGAAAAATTCCACACAATAGTTACAACAATATCTACTTTCCATTGAATTCAATAGGCAGCTAAATGATGTGAGTAGTGTTTGATGATGCATTTCCAATAAATAGTGTGTTTTTGACATTTTGCACATTTGTGAAGCTTAGACGTATGTATATTTCTTGTTTTTCATTCGAGTGAGTAATGTGTTGACATTTTTACTTCCATTTCATTCTATGCTGCTGTTTTCTCATATCACACTGAAGCTGGACCTGTTGGTGTAAACAGCTTGACAGGTTTAGGTAAATATCGGTTTCAAAATTCCTTTTAAAAGTTGAGCTAGATCTAATTTATTGCCACAAAGTTACTGTCAAACTCCTATTAACTTGGTTTCCATTTGCTGATTCAGTAGATGTTTATGTAAAAGTCTTCTCTACCAGTGTCTGTGTAAAGAAATGATTCTGCAGCAAACCACTTTCACGTTTTCCGATGAGTACTCTAAATATAATTCATTTTTTGCTGGAACATTAGGGAGTCGTCGAGACTGTTAAGTCAACTTTCTGTAAATGTGTTCTTACAGCCTTTGAAGTGCAATTTGTGAGAATATGAAGTTTGTTTTAAAGAACGTGTGCTCACCATCAGTCTACACTTTGATTATTTTGTTAAATAATGTCAGAATAGTACTAAGATTTCATTAAGAACTCAGTTTTCCACACTTGACTGTGAAGAGAGCAGAGTTGTTGAAATAAAATTGAAACTAAAGTTGAAGCTGCTGCCTGTTGGCAGTAGGTGTTTGTTTCCTGTCTATTTTCTTCCGATTTTTATGTGTTTTAAGAGTTTTAGATTAAATGAGGATAAAAAAATGGAACGTACCATTGTTATTTACCTATCTTTGAGTGTTGTTCAAGTGTTCACCACGACGTGTCGCCTACAGCATGCCCCTAGAAAAATGCACCTGATAATTTTCGCCCTATGGGCTCGCTGTATGTTCTACGATATTTCTTGTACAGGTTTGATCATTTTCACTCTTGCACCCATAAGGACAGTTGTGACTAAGGTTTAATAAGTTGAGCTGGAAATGCATTGCAGGCATTGCTGGAATAACAAAACAGCTCAAACTATTTTAGCTGTTTACTGATACAATTTTAAAACTTTCCATTTCATGGTTTGCTGAGAATCTCTTTTTCTGGATCAAAATGTGACTAAATTACTGTTTTCAGGGTTTTAGCTAAAAACAATTTCTAGATTAAATGTGACAAAGCAAAGGTTCTCAATCAGTGACTTATTTTAGTTATCAAATCTTGTTCAGGGACATGCATTTTTCAAAACCCATTTGTATGTTTTTATTTTATACATAAGAAATGCTAAACTAATGCATTTTATAATGATAAACTTTAGTTTTCCTTTTTTCCCATGATGTCAGAAAACATAGAACAGAACATGACTGGAGATGGACAAAGTTTAACAAAGAGGACCAATCAGACCAGACCAATTTCCAATAATTCCCGTTTTCAAAGTCCAACTTTACACCAACAAGAATCTTATATAGTCTAAAGCCTAGTTTCAAAACATCGTTTTTATTTTCATTCGTACCTTGCTGTTTTGTTTTATCAGAACTTAAATAGAATATGTGCCTTATTTGAAGCTTTTTTTCAAATTAATACGTTCAAAAACAAATGTTTCTCTTTTTTCGTCTTCTGCATTTGACCTTTTCCTGACGAGTTCAGAGATAAGTCAATATGTCCAAATATGTCACTCTCCAAATACCAACACAGGGCTTTACAGATATTGCTGTATTTCAAAGAATACACTCCTTTTTTTCTGGTGTCTGAGCTCTATAATGCTGCATTCTCTTAAAAGCATTAAACTTAATTCACCTATTTTAATGTGAGTTTTTCCATTTAAAATATCAATTCAGTTCCATCATAGAGCTTGAAACTTTGTTGGTCAAGATTCATATTTTATTTTTACAGATTACACCTTAACTGTGAGAGCTGTGGGTCCCCAAAGTGAGTTCTGGCATTAGTAGGGGTTCTTGAAGGTGTGATCCATAATTGCCATCAGAGCCAACCAAGTCTCCTCTGCGGTGGGAACAATCTGCTTAGCAGGCAGCAGGAAACCGTAGAGGCCAGTGTCTCTCAACTCAAAAGTGTATGAATACTTGATGCCCTGCTCATAGGTCCAGTCAACAGTATTTCCACTTGCTTGGTCTAAAATGAAAATGGGGGTTGAGCGTTACACCAGACAAGTTCACAAAAGCATTTGACTTTCTCAATCTTAAAAAAGAAAGCATTTTTTAACCATCAGCAGTTATATTTTATACCATAGCTGCAAGTAATCTTTGAAAACTTAGAAATTAACATTATCATTCATTAAAATAACATACATTCAATAACATTAGGGATCTTAACTACTTAATTTTCTTACTAAATACATTTAAATAAAAAATATATGCAGGACTACAATAAACTTACAATAAGATCCTTTCATTTTTTCTAAAACTGGCCTATGGTCCAAAAAACATTTCAAAGTTGGCTGTGTTTCTGTTTACTTACAGATAGTGTCGATAATGCTGCCATATGTGTAGCGAGTTCCATACAAGGAAGCCAGGTCAGTGATGGCTTTTTGAGCCAGAGTGTGCTGTAAACGGAGATACGTGTGAGTTTCTCATAAACTCTTCAAGCGGTGTACAAGCAAGTGTTTGTTTTTTATGTCAGACAGTAAATAAATTAAAGACTCATCTGTTTCGTACCAGCTCAGCCTCATCGTTGGCGGGTGCAGAGGTGTAGCCATAAGGGTACAAAAGCATCTGAGAGTAGGAGTGGATGGAGATGAAGGCTTTTAAGTTTTTGTGGGCGACCACAAAGTCCACAATAGACTTGACCTCAGACTCAGAATGAGCACTGGGTCCACGATAAGTCTCTGAGCAGGGGCTGCTGCTGGCACCAGGCTCTACAACAAAGTACAACAAATACAGTCTGATGAGAAAGAGGTACTAACACACAGAGACAATGACAAAAGTTTTAACTATCACATTTTCCGGACCATAAGGAACACTCAATAGCTTTTTTTTTTTTTTTTCCCCAAAAAAATACGATATTGCATGTCATAATCCAGAGGGCTTTGTGGATTAATTCTGGTTTTGCTTCCTGATATCAATGTGATTTTGAGAAGTACAAGGTGCTCTGTCAAAATGTTTGGTGTTATTGCAAATATGCTTGTGTAGCTAACGTAACAGCGTAAGATTGTGGTTCTTTCTTGTGCATTACTAAAAAAGTTAGAAGTTATCAGGAGTATCAGTCTAGTTTTTTAATGTGTTGCTAAAAGGGTTGGGTGTTAAAGGTATTGTGAAAATGCTAAAGCTTGTAACGTAGCTAACATGTAGCACTGTCAGATTGTGTTTCTTTATTGTGTTTATGTAAAAAGGAAGAGACTTTTCGTAGTCACAGTAACGTTTCTTTTAGCAGTATGTCTTTTTTTAACGTGTTGCTAACAGGGTTGGGTTAAAGGTATTGTGAATATGCTAAAGTTTCTAACTTAGAACATGTAGTGTGTTACAAACAAAAATCAGAATTTAATTAATAAAGTTTGACTGACGGAATAGACTATTCATTGACACTGCGCCCTAAAATCCAGTTTGCCTTATAGCACGGAAAAGATTGTAATTCATTTGTGTGCAACATTACCTATGATTTTTGTTCATTGGTGATCATGTTTATGGTTAAATTAGTAAATTTTACAATAAATGAATAAAAAAATGAAGTCACTTAGATGAAGTAAAATAGACATTTACTAAAGTCATGCAGGCTACTGGCTTACATGTCAGTTCCTATTTTGGAAACTTGAAGACTACAGATCTATGGTCCAACATGATGATTTCTGCCAAGTCAGACAGGTCTGATCAACTCCTTTGTGACCCTTCTGTCTTTCCTTCCTCTTCTCCATGGAATCAGGACTAATTTTCTTCACCTGGCTGCCTCTGCATGTAGGCTACACCTCTTTGTCTCCTGACCCAGAAGTCATTTAGTTTTCTATTTCTTCTTGTGTAAGTTTGAGCTAATGCTTCTGTTTGGATTTATGACTCTTTTCAGGACAGCATTTGACTTTCTTTTTGCCATTGCTCTTTTGTGATTTTCTCCAGAGTTCACTGGATTGTACGGGGCCCTGGACATGAAATAAAAAAAAATAACAATAAATTGCTGCTCAAATTAATCATTTGTGGCTACAAATGAGTATGGTTTGCTCACAAATCAGTATTTTGTGACCACAAGTTAACCTCTTTTTAGCATTTTGTGAGCACAAATTACTATCTTTTTTGCAAAAACTATTATTTTGTAAGCAAAGAAATGTTATTTTGTGCACACAGATTTGTATTTTAAGTAACTTTCATTCCTACTATTAATTTGTGGCCAATAAATACAAAATTGCAATACAATATTAATTTGCGAGCACAAAATGCTCATTTGTGCTCATAAATGACTAATTTGTGGGCACAAAATACTTTTTTGCTTGAAAAGATGCTTGAAAAAGCCCGGACTGATGACGTAATTACTGAAATGGGCGTTCCAAAGTCCCTCTTAACTCTCTGCGCTTCCTCCCCATTCGCACATTCATTTCCTCGTCTAAGCTGGCCTCTGGCTCAAATCTATACGGCTGGATTGATCCAATATTTTTCAACATTATTTTTACACTGCTAATGCTGGCTTGGGGCTATAAGCTCACGCATGATCATGCAAACAGAGCTCTCAGTTCTGGGAACGATTTTATAAAATGAAAAAATATTGTTGGAGTGGGACTTTAAGGTTAGTCTGAAGTTATTGAAGTAGATTCAGACCAGATGGAGACTAGTTTTGTTAGACTCCTGCTTGTTTAATGGATGGACAGATGGATGTATTGGATAATGTGGATTGGATTGGTAGTTACATAATTCCACTTGGCATTTGTTCAGAATGACTTTTAATGTTTTGCAATAAATATATTACCTCCAAAACCAGCATCCCAGTTCCTGTTGGGATCAACTCCAACACAGGTGGATCCAGGATTGGGCTTTCTGGTCTTACGCCACATACGGTTCTGGAAACATCAACTCAGTGTTAGTGTTCAGAACAATTGACACACTGTAGACGTTTCTATTCTCATAATAGATCTACAAACTGCTTGAAGGGCAGAAAAAAGTGTGTGTTGTTTAAATCAAGAAATTCATCAGAGTGACTAAAATGTGACTCACCGAGCTGTGAGTAAAGTCGAATCCATCAGGGTTGGTCACCATCTCCAGGAAGATGTCCATGTTGTTAAGGATGTCAGTGAGAACAGGGTCACTCCCGTAGTCCTTCACAATCTGATGTCACATCCACACAATCCGCACAATTCATTATTTGTCATAATTTGCAAAGGACAATAAAAATGTAAAAAAAAAAATCTAAGTACCTTCTTTGCAAACCAGGCACTACTGGCCTGAGTGACCCATTCCCTAGAGTGGATTCCAGTGTCGATCCAGATGGCAGGGCGATTGGTTCCACCAGTGCTGAACTACGATAAGGAAAGAGAGCGGTCAAAACATTGTGGATCTGCTTTGATTGTTGAATTGATCTCTTTATAGTGAACTGCATTTAGATTCTATCAGTTACTTTTTACTGTAAGGAACAGAAAAGCCTCCCATGAAAGGACAAACACATGGAGACAACGTTACAGTAACTTTGTGGGAACATGGAGGTCACAGTCAAACATGTGGCCGCTTCCTAAGTACCTGGTGTTTGCTCAGCTGCCAAATGCTTACTCTGAGGGATGCACGTCTCTGTGCTCAAACAACTAATTATTTTTATAATTTGAAAGCAGTTTATTTTCTGTTTATGAGGTTGCTGGACGGTCCCACTCCCAGCTATATGTCGATACAAACCGCAATGAGGCAGCAGTTCTGCTGGTAGACCTTACCGTCGGAGGCCTCCAAGGGTTCAGTGTCTTGCCTAAACAAACATCAACATGTGACTGGGACTGATTCTACCTTTTAGCAACGTCTGCCCAACATTCATCAACATTTATCTAGGACATGAGCTTAGGACACATAAAACAACGGCGCAATAGCAATAAAACTTTTATTTGACTTTAATGCTATAGATAAGACTTCTAAAAAACCCCACTCTAATATGGCCTGTTTTGCTTTTCATTTGTTTTCTCTGAAGCAAAACACATGACATCACCCATTCTTAAAGAGTAGAATTATTTTTAAAGAATTTTAAGAATAAAATAAATATTTTCTGGATCTTAAATAATTTGTCTTACCTTGAGCACATTCAGGGGACGGCCCTCGTAGCTGGAACCAATCACCAACTTGCTGACCAGGTTGGGGTTTTCAGCCACCAGCATGTCTTGGAAACTGTAAAGCTGAATCACATGCACAACATTTAAATGGACATTTATGCACTAAAACCATGTCATGTTTGAGCGATAGTTCATTTTGATGATGATCTTTCTGTTGTCTACTGATGAAAAGGTGCACTGACCTCATTGAGGGTGTGGTAGTTTTCATAATCGAAGCTGTCAGTGTTCCTGGGATTTCCAAACAAAGCTGCTGCATCCATTTCCTTCTGCTGCTCATCCACCAATGCCTGAAGGACAATGACAGTGTTCATGTGCAAAAATGGCTTGATGTTGTTATTTGGAAATAGATTATTCTTAAAGCTTGATATTAACTGCACCTGCACATCTTGAATCATGACGGAGTACTCGATGTTCTGGCTCCCCAAAAAGTCTTTGACAAATTGCAGGGCATGGGAGGGAACTCGGACATCCACAGGAGTGGACACACGAGTGACTTCTCTCCAGAAGTCCAGCTACACAAAACACATGCAACAAGGGACATAAAGCCTGTTCTCATTTTAAAATAGGAGCAACAGTAATCACCCATGCAGCACTATGCATTTAAATGTTTTCCATTTACAGAAATCAATCAATAGTCAACATTAATGGATGTTAAGTCACCTCAGAATCCATCATTTCCTCCAGATTTTTGAGCTGAGATTGTTGGACTTCATCCTTTGGAACTATTCGAAGGACTTGATGCCTGGCAAGGAAAAAAAACACATTGCTTTACAGCATTTAAATATGAAATGTATTCTTTTGGTAAATTGATCCTACGGTTCTGCCACACATTTGTTGGATTGGTAGTTTACTGATGGTTTAGCATAAAGGAAGGAAAAATTGGTCAAACGTTAGACTATCAAAAAAGGTGAGTAACTGTAATTAAGAAGAAAGATTGATTTTCCAATGGTACTAATGGATTTTTATAAGCCATACTTATCCTGACACACATAAAAACCGTCTTAAAGGGCATATACCATGCAAAATCAACTTTTTTTAGCTTTTTAGCTTACAACAATGATAATTCCTTACAAAAACTATTCCAGTGTGATATTTTGATCCAGTCACGCATCTCAGAACATTCCTCAAAAACCCTCCGCTCTGAACACCAGTCTTTCCTAATCCAGGAAAATGAGGGGGTCCTCCCATTATGATGTCACAAAGGGAGAACACCCCCTTTCAGGAAGAGTCTGCACTACTAGCACCGCCCCAAGGATAACATTCTCTACAGAGCTTTCTCTATTTTCTGTAGCGGTGATAGCAAAATGCTTTCATTTTAGCATCTACTCTGAGAAGAAGTGGTTTCTCCTGCACCTAATCTGCAGAGACAATCATTACACACTGCTGAGGTCGACTCTATGTTGATGTCATGAAATGGGCGGCTCCCATAAGGAGCGAAAGGTGGAGTTTCAGAGATCGAGACGTCTTACTTCTGGGTGGGGCAAAAGGAACTCAAGAAAAGAGGTCATATTTCACAATAAAATGTCTTTAGTGTGTCAAAGGTAGTATATTATCAAATCTATGAATATAGTTTACTTTGAAAGGCTTAAAAATAGCATGATATAGGTCCTTTAAAAAATCTGCTTTCAACAATGTTTGCTGTACCTTCCCATGAAACTCTGTAAATTATGTTTTATATAAATCCTGGATTCTCCACCACATCCGACTCATTTTTGGTGCATTTCAAGTTGCTACTTTCTTATAGTAGCTGCGCCAACCGCTGACCTAAACCCTCAAGAAAAGTTAGCTAAAAAACAAACGTTAAGTTTCCTTTTGCAGAAAAGACCCAGTGAGGAAACAAAAGAAAAGAATTCAACTTCAAAATAAATCAACTTTGCACTTAACAGACAAGAACCAGGAGTCTTTACTCCAATATGGATTTGTTGTAACAGTTGTTCCCACAGACCATAACAGTAATAATAATAATAAGGATGTATTTCTATACATAAAAGTATATACAAGAATAACAAGGATGCTGCCAATAAAGTTGTTCAAACAGCGGATTCATTTTTTTTATTACATAAACAGAAAATATGAGTTATAGAAATCATTCTTTTTAATTTATTTGTCAGACTGTCTGTTTTTTTATCTTCCACTTTGACAGTTATGGGTTAAGGGAAAGTCTAGATCACTTTTTAATGGTTCGTACATGAAATATAGTGAACAAATAAAATTTAAGCAGCTGCAGATATTTGACAGAGGATGAAGATAAACCTTACCCTCAAATGTTAAGAGAAACCGGAAGCCAAAAAAAAAAAAAAAAAAAATTGGACACCCACTTCAGCTTCTTACAGGCTAATGTGTGAAAACACTGACATTAAATATGTCTGTGGCCTGAAAAAGGATGGAGACTACTGGCCTACAGGTTATAATTTTAATAAACATAAATAAATAGATTCAACTGAAGCATCAGAGGCACAGTGACTCTCCCGGTTAGTGAGAAGAGTACTGCCACATTCTCACAAACTCTAAACAAATAACACGTATATAAGTGTCTGAGAACAGGCAGAGAAAGAGGTTAATGGAAGAACTCACCCCACAAAAGTCTCCTTGCTTAGAACAGCTACAAACAGCAGTGTGAATACCAGCAGCCCCCTCATGTTGACTGGTAGAGTGCATCAGGATGGAGACAGCACACGCTTTTATAGCTGATTTCGGAACAGCATCTGGGTTAATCTTAACCTTGGTCAGAGTGAT
Organism: Oryzias celebensis; assembly: GCA_014656515.1. Classification (NCBI taxonomy): domain Eukaryota; kingdom Metazoa; phylum Chordata; class Actinopteri; order Beloniformes; family Adrianichthyidae; genus Oryzias; species Oryzias celebensis. Next base: position 25,303,976 of record BNCR01000006.1, on the reverse strand, counting down.
GTGTTTTTTTGTTTTTTTTCCAGGTGCTGCTCTTCCCACACGAGCCTGGTGAAATCATACCAAAAACTGCCCCATTACCTGACTTAAAAAATACCCTCAAATAAAAATACAGACGACGCACTTTAGGTTAACTACTTCTTTTACTCCTCAGTTTCGATATGAACGTTATCGGCTTGGTTATGTTTGACAAATTCCTGCCGGAGCGCCTTTGGCCATGCCTTGACCCCTCACTATTGACATTTAAATAACTTTATCTCCCATACATACCTAAAAGTTGTGGAATTCTTTGTTGCACTGCTATTATTTATTATTGTATGGTCAATTAACAGTTAAAACGTGTTGGTGAAAGCTCAAACTTGCAGTTAAATAAAACAGTCTCTACGCCATTGCTATTATTTTAAGTCATATGATATGATACTTAAGTTAAAATCTATTGTCTAAAATGACTGAATAAAATTAAAAGCAGTTCATAAAATGTAAAAGCAACAATGGATGCCACTCTCTAGAAATGCTTCTTTCCAGTTTAGCTTTTTGCTGCATGTTTTTGAGCTTGTATTACATAAACAAAAGGTAAACGAGAGAAGGCATGGTGGTGGAGAACATCTGCAGGGTTCACACAGGATAGAGGGTCGTGTGCCTAGTCAACAAGCATGTGTAAAAAGCATGTGAAAGTAGCTTACAGGTTTCTTACAAAGAAAGACAGTGAGGGCGGTTGTCTTACCAGAGCACAATAATCCAACAGACAGAGATACTTAAATAGCAAGGTTTCTGAAATTGTTCATCATATCTTCATTGGTTGTTTTTATTCATTGCTTTTGGGAACTTGTGGCTCAAAATTCTATTAAGTATGTAATTTGGAATTTTGAGCAAAATATTAAGAAACCGCTCAGGTCCCAATGTTTTGTAAAGAGACAAAAAAAACAAAAAAACAATAAGAACATTTGATTTCATTTTTTCTTTCTAACTTAGTCTAAAATATAAATTTGCAGTGTATTTTCTGCATAGAACACAGAAAGAATATTTGCGATGAGAAAAAAATAACAAGATTTTAATATTTGCAAATGCACACATCAGTACGAGTCTTTGAGTGTATGATCCATGATGGTCATCAAAGCCAGCCAAGTCTCCTCAGACGTAGGAATGATCTGACTGGAAGGCAGGAGGAAGCCGTGGTGACCAGTATCCCTCAGCTCAAAGGTGTAGGAGAACTTGATACCTTGGTCGTAGGCCCAGTCGATGCTGCCACCACTGGCTTGGTCTATGATCAAAACAGATCCATTTATTTGGGAGCAGTTGATACATGAAGAAAGAGTTTTCATCCAAATAGAAAACCTTAAAGACTTTTTTGAACTTGTGTAAATGAACCTTCCAAACAAAGTTTAAAAGTTGTAATTTTCTAAAAAAAAAAAAGGCGGAGGAAACTCGTTTATGAAACTGCAATTGCTTAACTACTTCCTGTTTACGCCTTGAGACAGGCTGAAACCAAAAATGGAGCCACATTTCAAATTTAGCCTTTGGGGGCTTTCCATATGGTTCCTCCCTGTGTGACTCCTTCTCTAACTGGACACACTTTTTCACAGAAACCTGTAACCTGGACTTTCACTTAAACCATGAAGTACAAAATGTTGCAGTTCTTCCACTGGATGCAAGTTGCAGAAGGGAGAAGATTCCAATTGGCTCCTATGTTAAGAAGTCAAAGATTACAGTTAAAATATAACTACTTATAAAATATAACTACTTACAATTTGGGTTCTAATGTATTTTTGACGTATTTGGCTTTTGTTCCAGTAAAGTGATTCTTTGAATCGATTCTTTTGTTTTTATTTCAGAGCTCAAGTTTTGGAATTGATACTGGAGTGTCCTTTTGGTTTCCTGGAGACCCTGTGGATTTCAATGTCTGTGATATCTACACTTATGTTCCAACTCTTGATAAACATCAATTCATCCTTTGTGTCTTTAATGATGTATAAGTAATGATGTATAAGACGCATCGTCCCCCTAGAGAAACCACTATGATGATGCGACTAAGTGTTTTCTTGAAAGTCAGCGTTTATGGTTTTGCTGACAGTCTTTCAGATATTAAAGAGGTAAAACTGTTTTTTTGTTACTTTTATGTTGATGTTTGATGACAGGCCCCGGATTGTAGAATGTTTTCTATGTTGTCAAATGAAACTAAAGCTTAAAAAATAAATAAATCACAATTTATCTGATAACACCAAATTTACCGTGTTGGTAACCCAGTGAAAAAAGTTGCTTTTTTTAACTTTAACAATCTCCAGCTCTTCTGTCTTTTTAAACTGAAACTTACAAATGGTGCTGATGATGCTCCCATACTTGTAGTGAGTACCATACAAAGATGTCAGGTCCATGACAGCCTTTCGAGCCAAACTGTTCTGTAGTAAGAGATCAAAGCAATTATCTTTTGACAGCTTTTATTACAATTGTAAAATGCATTTAAAGTGAAAGATCTGCAACAGAAAAATACTTTCGTACCAGTTCAGTCTGGTCCTTTGCCGGTTTTTTGGTGTAGCCATAAGGGTACAAGAGCAACTGAGAATAGGAGTGGATGGAGATAAAAGCCTTGATGTTCCCATGGGTCTTCACAAAGTTCATGACGGACTTGACCTCAGACTCAGAGTGAGCTCTGGGTCCATGATAGATCTCAGAGCAAGGATTGCTGCTGGCACCTGGTCCTACACCAAACACAAACCCACAGCAGTTAATGCAATCACTTTTACGCTTTTTGTTTGGATGTTCACTTTAGCTAGTGGTGTTTTTGAGACAAAACTGCCAAAACAGATGCATGAAAAGAGCTTACTTCCAAAACCAGAATCCCAGTTTCTGTTGAGATCAACCCCAACACAATTAGATCCGGGGTTTGGCTTCCTGTTCTTGCGCCACAAACGATTCTGGGAACATCAAGTCACCATCAGATATCTTCCTCCCAAAAGTTTATAGAAATAGAAAACTTTTACAATTAATTTTTTTACAAATCATCTTAGATAAAGCCCCAGTAAAGCCATGTGTGGTCTTAATTTTTAAAAGAAAAACAACTCCAGATTATTTTAATCTGCAATAAGACCACTAGGAACCTGCTCACATCTATACAAAAAGAAGAAAGAACGGAAACTCAAAATTCTCATTGGGACAGAAAGAAGATTTTGTCAAATAGAAGTGATTATTGGCTCACAGTGGTGTGAGTATACTCATATCCATCAGGGTTGGTCACTATCTCCAGGAGGATATCCATTCTGTTGAGGATGTCAGTGAGAGTGGGATCTTTTCCATAATCAGTCACGATCTGATGACACACGCAGAGACACAATCACAGTTCAGCAAAGAACAGATGGAGAATAGTCAGAAGAAACAGGAGAATGGAGATGAGACAAATTAAAGCACCTTCTTTGCAAACCAGATGCCACTGGCCTGTGTGATCCACTCCCTGGCATGGATTCCTGTGTCGATCCAGATGGCGCGGCGGTTAATTCCTCCGGTGCTGAACTGAAACGAAGAATTACTACAAGTGAAATTAAGTTTCAAAACAAAAGTACATGACTTCATTTGGCTGGAACCGGGAGTAAGGTGTCAGACACCTCAGTCCAGTTCTCTTATACAGTCAATGAGTTAAACTTAATTTAAAATTTGACTTGCTATCCCTCACTGAACCATGAGCTTGGTTTCTTACACTTTTAGGGTAGGTAGGTGGGGTTTTTCCTTCTTTTTTTAATTTTTCCTTTTATTATTTTCAGTAAAGTTTTTTTGTTCTTAATTTTACCTTAAGCACAGTCAGAGGATGGGCTTTGTAGCTTTGACCAATCACTATTTTGGTGACCAGGTTGGGGTTTTCAGCCACCAGCATGTCTTGGAAACTGTATATCTGCATCAAAAAAGTTTTATGATGAGTACATGTAGCTGTGGTTGTACTTTCATTTGCTTGTTAGTCAAAGGAAATGAGTTCCCTTACCTCACTAAGTTTGTGGTACCTGGAGTAGTTGAAACTGTCTGTGTTCTTAGGTTTTGGGGCAGAAGCAGCAAACTCCATTTCTTTCTGCTCCTCATCCAGCACTGACTAATGTTGAAACGATATGATTGAAATCTGTGTAAAAGATGTCTAGATAGAATCCAAAATGTATGTTCATGCTTGGTATAGACTGTTCCTATACCTGCAAGTCATCAATCATGGTGAAATAACTGATGTCCTTCATCTCCATTAAAGGTTTGAGAAACTGCAGGAATTGGAAAGGGACTCTAATATGCACAGGACAGGACACAGACCTTACTCGCCTCCAGAAGTCCAACTGTAAAATAAATGGAGCATGTCTATGTTTGAAAAAGGGAAGCACTCATGTTAAAGTCACAGGCTGTTGCAAGGATCCTTATTGCACATGTTACCCAGAAAAATAGGTTTAAATCAAAATTAGACAGAAAGTAGCAACCTCTAATTCCAATAAATCCTCCAGGTCTTTGAGAAAAGCCAGTTGAGCTTCATCCTTTGGAATGATCTGGAGAACCTGATGCCTGCAAGGAGAAAATCACAAGAGAATCGAGGTCTAAAAAGGAGAAGTTTTGCTGTTAAAAACATTTGTCTTGGCAGGGACATAACTGGTTCAAAAAAACGGGGAAAAAAAAGACCAAACCTTTATTTTACCTGTATCGTAAACTTATTTTGGATGATTAAGTTTGTACCATTGCTGTGAGATAAGACAATGGCATCTTGAGATAAAAGAAAAAACATCTTAAATCATTTTCATTTTAGAGATAAGTTGAACGTGCACAGTTCTGGTTGCCTTTAAAAAAAACATTTTTGCATTTTTTCACACATTCCATAATGAACAAACACGACTGTGCTGCAGACATGTCTTCTTCCATTCCCTGTTCTGGGTCATGATTTCTTTTCTGAGCAATGATGTGAACCAATTCAAATTTAGTTTTTATTGCAATTTTTGAGTGAGTTAATAAAATAGACTATTTCAGCACATTTACATTTAAATGTGCACCACGTAACCCAACTGTTCCAAACTCCAGGCCAAGCAGTAAAAGGGGGCAGACTGTCCTCTTTTTCTGTTTCATGACTTTAGAAAAGGGAAGAAAAGGGAAGAAACAGAAAATAGGGTTACAAATATATCCATGTACTTGCTTTTGCACAATGTGGCAGATGAAAGTCACAATCCGGAAGTCACACAGGATGTAGTATTTTTACACTTCCACTTACCCCTTAAATGTCTCCTTGCAGATTACTGTCACAAGCAATCCAGCAAACATTAGCAGCCTCATCACGCAGCTCTGAGTGCGATACTTCCCTCTGTTGTTTGATGCAGAGAGATTCTGTTCATCTTAAAGAAAAATAATTGATCAAATTTGATGATGTAGCTTTTGTATTTCTTCAAAACTCTTAATAAAAAAAGAGCCTAAAATATTTTCAAACCCATTTTATTACATTTGCAATTGTTCCTCATTCCTCTATTTTCTTTTTTGACCTAACATCACATAAATACAGAGACACAAGGTTTTGTTTTATTTATTGACCATTACAGCACTGATACATTTTCTAGAAGAAGTCGAACTTTCTACTTTATTATTATTATTATTATGTACATGTGTCTGGCTAATGAGGTAATTCAACATTTTGTGGTTATGGTTGTTTAGCATTTTAAGACTATAGACAATTATTTTTATTTAGGATTCTTTACATGCCAATACTACAAAACATTTTTACAACATTTGGGAAAATCATCATTCTAAACCAGTTCAACACATGACTAGTTGTTCTACTCACTAACACAGCCTCTTTTCAGTCTTTGATCTTTGAATCTTCAGGTATCTCTTATGCAACCAAGCTGACCAGGTAAAAATAAAGTGTGGAAATCAGCTGCAGAATTCCCAGGCTTCTTTGAAAAAACAGACAGGGTTCTGGCTCCGCATCCACGTCCTGCAAACTGCTATGTTCTCATTGTAGCAAATGAAAAAAAAATTGATGTGAATTCTGTTGTATGTCATGGTGAAATAGCAGCTTCAGAAACTCTACTTCCTTTTCTGAAATTCTTTTGAAACAGGTTGTCGACCATTAAAGCTTTTGCATCAGAAAGTCAAAAACAAGACGAATTTAAATCTTTTAGAAATGGTAAGTGAAAAACTGCCCAATATCTTTGAAATAGCTTCATACAAATTAGTTTGGAAAATAAAAATCAAAGTACAAATACTTAAAAAAAAAACAAGACTTTTGCAAAGAACTTCAATAATGTAAAAACAATTTTTAGTAAGGTATAAATCATAAATTGAAAGTTTAATTCAAATGCATTTTCAAAATGCATTATATTTCATGGATGTCCTTTTATTATTTGAAAGCCCTTTGTCCAAAGACATGTCATGTTCTTCCATCGCTCCAGATGAGACTATCCAGATGTTCAGTGAAAACACCTTTTAAAATATTTACAAAAAGACTGAGTCCGACATACAAAAGCTTAACATTTATGAATAAAACATGTTTTGGTGACATTGACTACTATGAAATACCCTACTACCTATGTAAAGAGAAATTCCACAGAACAGGGAAGAAAGTCCTCTGACTTAAAGGAAACAGCCTGGAGAAGTGATTAATCATTCACAGGATGATGTTGAATAAGGCGTACCTTCTGTTACTGAATATAGAGACAGTTAAAAAGAAAGCCAATTTGAAAATAAAAAGCTCAAGAGTCAGAGAGAAAAAGACCACACTATCTTCTTTCCTTAAAAAAAGTCACCTTTTTTTACTAAAACTTTTTCTGAGGATTTTTATCTGTTCTGATAGAATGTAATATTGCTACAACAGCAGCAGATATGTTAAGATTGTGTGTTAAAACAGAATTTATTTATGAAAGAATAGGCTAAAGAAAGGACAGGTCAGATTTTCAGACCTATGGGAAGAGCTGCTGCTGTACACTCGCATAACTCCTCTTGAAAGATAAGCACAAACATGAGCTGCTGGGTGTGGTTGTGTCATTTCCGTTGCAGCTCTTACCGGAAGCTGGCTTTTTTTTCTGTTACTGAGGCAAATCTTCTGCGGTCTGACAACGATTTCAGATAAATCCACAATCAGCACCTTTAACATAAAGAAAAAGCAACCCAAAATGTTTTGTTTATTAAGTCAAAAAATAATCACCTTAGTAAATGTACGGAACCAGGCTGCAACCAGCAAAATGCCGTCATGTCCTTTGATCCTTTATGGCTAAACTCTACTCAAGTGGTCTAGACCCGGTCTGTCCAAATGTTAAAGAGAAGGAATTCACACTCCCAATGTGTCAAGCTAGAAAAACGTTTAATGCAAATGAACAAAAGGCAGATGTAAAAACAATGCAACATCTATCGTTTTTCTTTACCTGCTTATTCCTGTGCAGGGCCAGGGGGTTGCTGGAGCCTATCCTAACTACTTATGGGCAAAGGCGGGGTTCCCACTGAACACTTCATCACATCAAAGTGCAATGAATTAACACACATAATGTGCTTGTAGCTTTGGTTAATTTTTTTTCAGTATGCCATTTAGATTTTTTACATGTCAGATAACTGAAGAAAATGATGCGCATGAAGCTCATATTCAGATCTTCTGCTCCACAACAGTGTCTAGCTGCTGTTCAGAGGCAAAGTTCATAAGGTATAGAATTGCATTTACATGTATGGATCTCAATATTCCACACCAACGTTGTCATGTTTATATTTAATAATAAATGCAGAAAAAGAATGAAGGCGCACCAAAGTCATATTGATAGAAAATTCCATGTTCTACTTTGCTTTCTTGTAGTTTCAATATAACACTTTATCACTGTAGTCAATTATCCTTGTAATTCAACTGTATATATGTAGAAGATACATTTTAAAAATGAGTGGCTTTAAGACCCACTTAAAAAAATGTTTTTAAAATGTTTTTGAAGCATTTTTCTCACAGAGGACATATCTAAAAGAACTTAAGCTTAAAATAGCATTTCTTTATTGAAATGTTGGTAAACCAGGAACAAATAAAAACCCACCATTTGCAAAAGGTTCCCAGTTGTGGCGTAAAACAGGTGGGCCAAAGTCTCCCTGCACCGCTCCATTCTAAAGCATTCACTTGCAGGCAAACCGATCCTTTAACGTCTTTATTATCCTCGGCTGAATAGGAATGTGACTCAAAACTGCATGGCTGGATAGCTTGAATATTGCTCGCCATTTTATTTACAGTATTTATTCATTTTGTTCCGCTAACATGGGGTCATGGGAGGGGGGTAAGCTCACAGCAGAAGGCGTTAAAAGCAAAAATATAATGAACTTCACCGCTGAATTGCGGGCAGGACTCATGGTGCAGAGTAGGCCTACCCTCATTTCCCATCATCCAGCTGTTTACACTTTAGAGCTCCTGCTTTTCAAGGAGTGGTAGAGGAGGACACGAAATGCAAGATACCAGGTTTGAGATGGAAACTTAAAAACATTTAATGAATAAACTGAAACATGACAAAAACCATGGAGACACAATAGAGCAACAAAACAGATGACCTTACAAAGACTAACTGAAAACTTAAATAGGCTGAGGACAATTACCAGAAATGAAGACAGCTGTGGATCATGTGTCTGAAACTCGTGTGAGGAGAAAAAGGCTACATGAACATGTTTAAAATGAAAACACCAAAAACACACTTTCCCTGAAGTGGATCTTCAGTGGTCACAAAACAAGTTTTTTTTTTCTAAACAGTGAGGTGGGACTGTGCAGCTCCGGCTGGGTTTTAGTTCGTAAGGAACTGGCTTAAATGTATTTTTTTAGCGTTGAAGTAGTACAGCACTGTCCTAAACTTTTACATGTATTAATGACATTGTGTTTTGTTTGTCTTGCGCAAATTAGCGCACTACAGATTTGGGTATTTTATTTTGAAGGGCTGAAGTAAGGAGGGTGTTTTATTTTGTAAGGTGGAGGACTACTCGGGACCTCCGGCAGGAACTCAGAGGCCGCTGCTTTCTTCTGTGTCAGATCCTGGTGGAGTTCGGAAAGGCTCGGAGGAACAGCTGGAGCTGAGATGGAGATCGAGAAGGAAGTGAAGAAGGTGAGGTTAGCCTTTAGCTCCTACATCCGGTCTGTGGGACGGAGGAGAAGGGGGTTCCCGGGCCGGCGGGGGGCAGGTGTCCACGGAGAGCCGCGCGTGCAGACTCTTTCCGGACTCTTTTCAGAGTCATACGTGAACTCGGATTGTGTCAAAATAAAGATGTAAACCCAGCGGGGCGTCTAACCGACATTAGTTTACCGGCTTCAACCCCGCGGCTTCCCGCCTCACAGAAGTTTCTCGGAACCGTCGCAGCTTAGTGGCTCGAGGAGGTCCGGCTGCATCACAGCAGGGTTTTGGCGTTTACAACTAAATCAGATGGCTGCTGTGCGTTTTCTTGTGCGTGTTCCGGCTCATGAACGTGCCGCAGGCGTGTTTGCGGTGTGTGATTTTCTCCTGAGCCTTGGAGATGGCCTGCAGAGACCAGCCAGCGGTGGGAGTGTGATAATGAGGGGGATTGGGCTCATGATACGTTCTGCTATGGCAGTCTGTTTGCACCAGGCATAGGCAGTAATGAAAAAAAGTGTTGGTCATACGGATCGCATGTGGTTTAATCATTGTTTCCGTATTTAATTAATGACTGGAAAAGCAGCTGATAAACTCAGCTTCACACCAGCTTCATTGTTTCCTGAGTCATGCTACAGCCAGATGTGTTGTTCTGGTCACAATCACATAAAAGCCTTGTCTGGTGTTTGTGCTTCTTTGTGTTTGAGTTCAAAGGCCCTCTACACTGAAAACTGTGGGTCTTTTTTAACATTTTCTTGTCCAGGGCTTTAAGTGGACAACAAGAAGTGGCGACACTCTCTTTTATGGAAGTCGTAACACAACTTTAAGAGGATCTTGAATGTAAAAATGGAAAATTCTTATATAGCACTTTCTATAGCTATAGCTGCATGAACAGTCCCACCCACAAATCAGAGGTGAATTTGTAATGAACTCTTGCTGCTCTGCGGAAACTATGTCCTAGAAAACAACACAGGTTTTTAGAGTTGGGCTAAAAACGGAATAACTGTAATTTAAAGACTACTGGGAAAACTTTGAAAATACATCAGAAGATGATTGCATTCAATTCATAAAGTTGCAGAAAACTTTCAAATAGAAACAGTTTTAGACTTCCTTCACTACTGCATTGCTGCATAAAATAAGAAGTGGTCCTGTCAGCCGTTCACAGCACCACAAACACATTGTTGTGACTTTTGGCACAATTATTACAGTTCTACTGAACCACCAATGCTCTGCCAACAGCAGCCTTTTCAAAGTGCTTTCTGTAGATTTATGAGTTCTGATGCAACACTGACTCATCCATGACTCAGTGAACCAGAGTTCAGTGTCTTAACTTCCACCTTGAACAGCTTGGACTGCATCCCCCTGCAGAGCCTGATGTTGGGCATAACTGATGGTGAAACTGTAAAAAAGTTCATTTTATATCTTTAAAGTTCTATCGTCTTTTCCAAGTGTTCCTTCTAGATTCCTTTTGTGTTTGTGATGTCCAATATGTTTCCCAGCTAACCTGCCATTGAAGCTTCTTGTTAGCTAAACACCCCTGATCCAGGTAATCAGCAGCAGATAAGGCAGGATTTCTGGATAACAGCAGGAGGCCTGGAGTTTGACACCCCTGCTATTCATTAATAATATTTATTCTTGATCTAAAATCATTACTTTAATTTAAGTCAGTTCTGACTTTTTTTTTGTCAATGAAAACCATTCCAGTCTAAGATTTTACTAAATCATCAACACCATTTCTCAAGTTAGGGTCCTAAGTGGGGTGGCAGTGGCGCAGTGGTATAGTGGTCATCCTTTGATCATAAGATCACAGACTCAATTTCTGTCTTGCCTGTGTTGAAGTGTTCTTGGTAAGATGCTGCACCTCTCATTGCTACTGGTGGTTACAGGCTGGTGCCAGTGTTAGACAGGAGAGCTGCCGTCAGTGTGTGAATGTGTGTGCATGGCTGAATGGTATGGTGGCTGGAAAGCACTTTAGGCCTTTTAACAAGGTAACAAGTATACACCATTTACCTCTGACATATCTAGGAGTTCAGTTTTGAAATCCATCATTGATGCTGGCTGTGGTCTTCTCTATGTGTCTCCCACAGATGTCCCTCGGCCATGAGTTTGGAGCGGGGGCCGCTTGTTTGAAATGCAAGGACAAGTGTGAGGGCTTCGAGCTGCATTTCTGGAGGTTTGTCCAGTTTCTGTTCCTGTCAGCCGACAATGTTCACTTATTCCATTTTTCCATTTTAACAGCTACTAAATTGTCTCAACCATTATTTTGAAGTAAATCTATGACTTTGCATGTATACTTTATTCTATAAAAAGAGCATAGTTCTTATGTGTGACGTTATCAAGTGATGCAACAGCCCTGTGCGCCTGGGATGAGGTAGATCTTCATTATTGAAATTGTGCCAAAGTTTCACAAAGAGACTCAGGAATTTCAACGGCACAAACTGAATTAGTTGTTGTTTTTGTTGACATTTGGGTCCAAGACAAAAGATAATAGTTTTTAGTGTATAGCTATTAAAAACCCACCATGAAGCTACGAACACACTGAGCACGTGACACAAGAACGCAATAAATGTTCACACTTGAACACAAGTACAGCCTGAGATGTTCACACAGGACAAGCAGGGAGGGGATTCTTCCTTTTTTTTAATAATTACTAGCACAGGTCCACCACCTACTGTCGGAAGAGGCTTGGTGCGAAATGTGGAAGTGTTAAAAATCTCGCCTAATTTATTCCAGGCTTTTTCTTTCACAGCTCTATTCCAATACGTGAAAGACTTAGAATTCCAGCCAAGCACAAATCGCAATTATTAATTTCTTCTCCATGACCAATGTTGGCACTTCTGCAAGTTAAAAGGGACGCTCTCCGTACGAAACTACCGCTGCTCGTCAGCACCAGCACTGCAGGAACCTTGGAATGTATTGATAAGATCAGAGAAGGCGAGGCGTTAAAATTCTACTCCCAGCTCTGTTCACTTTTCCTTTCATAAAACCACCCAATGACAAAGCGTCTTTTGTTTCACTTTTTTGATTTTACCTTTGACAAGTCCAAAGTGCTCACCCTTTGTTGCTCATGTCATTCACTAAAAACTTTGATCTGTCAGTCTTTCTTCAGTTGAAGGGAAAACTGTTGTTCCTGTGGATCTCTCATGCGGACCTTCTATTCTCTGTAATAAAAACAGTTAATAGTTTGGAATAAGTTTCTCTCCTATGGAAGCAGATGTGATCGTGGTTCCTTTTTCCAGTGTGCTTGTGAGCAAACAGCATGTCGAGACTGAAACCAGACTCCAGCTGATGAAAGTGTCGAATGAACAAATGAAGAGTCTGTGTTGAGGCATGTTAAAGCTGCTGCTTCAGCTCACTTGACTTCACTCAATAACTCTGTAGTTTTTTGGAGCAAAAGTAACAGTTAAGTTGCTATAACACATGTTCTGTTATCTGTCGTTTTGAAGCTCAAGCCTTTTGTGTTTTATTTTCCCAATGTGCTCCCATAATGCACCTGGAAAAATAAAACAGAAATGTGATACAGATTGTACTGTTTCATTAGTGACTGAGCCCTGTGAGGCATTTTTCTGGTGTGTTCCCACAGATTCTTGCAGACTACTTTGTTTAGACCAGAGCTCTGCAACCTTTAAAGCTTAAAAAGCCATTTGGACCAGTTATTTACTAACCAAAACCAGACGAAGACCATCTAGTCCAACCTCAAAGTTTAGAGAAATGCTTTTTATTTATGCTTTTGTTGCTGTTAAACAATTTATTTATAAAATGTAGCTTTGAAGTACAGTATTTACAATAATTGAATTATACCAGTGTTACATATTTTTGTATTTGTAACCATTTAAACTTAATTGACTTATTACAACAGTACATACACGTTTCTTTCAAAATAAAATGCATCCTGCATCAGATAAGATCCTCCTGCTTCAGCAGATAAAATCGAATTAACGATGCGAGACAGCCAATTTAAACAGGGCATTTTCTGGCATCATTCTCTTTTTTTTTATTATCAAATACTAACTAACTAAGCCACATTGGGGTAGAATGCATTTTGAGAATGCATTTTTAGCCAACATTAAAAAGCCTGTGTCCTTTTGTGTTGGACATAGTTTCAGAAGTTAATTGAAAGTTATACCTTTGGCGGGTATCCCATCATTCTTTTGTTTACACTCTCTCCTGCTAGCCAACAGCGCCTCATAACTTTAGCAGAGCAAAAGAAAAGCCGTACAGTTTTGAGCTAAATGTCAGCTCTGACAAGGAAAATGAAGATGTTCATGTATCTATTTTTCTGCAAGCGGATGCGTCAGAATTGTAGAGAAGGAAGCTGTGGCCCCGCCCATCGCAATTGCCGTGTCACAAACCTGAGCTTTTACAAATGGCATCTCGATATGAAAAAATTAATACTCAGAAACGCAGTTTTGATCCTTAACTATTCTATAAATGTCTTACATCAAAGAAAAATGTAACAAGAACATGTTAAAAACACACAAAAATACAATTTTCATCAAAGTGGGTCTTTAACTAAAACGAATGAACCAAAACTACCAATCCATTATTCATTTAAAAATGACTCCAGAACTTCAGGTTGCTGAGCCCTAGTTTAGACAGTCCTTCAATGATCCTTTGTGTTGTGTTTTTAATGCTCAACCGTACTGATGAGCTCTGCTCCTGTGTGGTTTGAATCTCACTGCAGGTCAGTGCTGTTATGCTGTGACTCTCTTTGTCTTTTTTTGTGCAGAAAAATTTGCAGAAACTGCAAATGTAGTCTCACAGAGCACGACGTGCAGATGAACACGGAGGAGAACAAGAAGGTCGGCAAGCTATTCGAGGACACAAAGTTCACAGGCCTCATTGCCAAGCTGAAGACAGACGGCATCCCTGGGTACCAGGGCAGCATGGTGACCATCACTTTGCCCAGCCCCTCCACTGCCTACAGAGTCTCCCCCACTGCCTCTTCAGCCACAGTTAGACCTGCATCCTCTGGTGGAACGCCTGTGGGTTCTTCCCCCATCAGTGCTCAGGTTCAGCCTCAGCCCACTCCTGTCAGCGTCACACCGGTCAAGGCTGACAAAGTACAGCTGACTTCGAACGTCACAACAGCCAATGTCGAGCCGGTTCCCAAAGATGCTCCAATGAAGTCTGTCACCTATGAGTGGGCACCACCAATACCCAACAAACATCTGGTAAGAGTTCAGATTATTACAAAACCCAAAAAACGTTGCTTTGTTAAATACCAGCTTAATGGAAAAACTACAGTCTAATCTGATTTTTTTTTTTTTTTTTTTTTTTTTTTTTTTTAATACAAGAAATCAGAATACCGGTAGTGAAAAAGAATTATGGCATCATAGCATCAGAAACTATCCGAAACATAAATAAGGGAATAACTCTTAGAAGTCAAAAAGTCAAAATCCACAAACAAAACCAAACCGTGTCAGGGATATCCAAAGGAAGTTTGAAATGACTGTGGGTGGGATGACCACAACACCTCGGGATTGGGGACCAATTTTGTGGCAAAGTGTGAAATTTGTCAACTTTCATATTTTCCCACAAAATGGGAAATTAAAACTTTTGTTTTATCAATCTTAATGAAATTTCATACACACACATCCCCAGGTTAAGTCTATTAGTACTATCACCCTTTAGTACCAGCTACAAATTTAAACTCCTCCTAGGGATTTTGATCGAACGCCTCCGAACTCCAGGAGTATTATTGGCAAGATACTTAAAAAAAAATGTTAGTTTTAAAGTTTGAACATTTGGAATGGCAACCTCACAAGAGTCGTGTTTTTTCTCTGGCTTGCTGCCCTTTTTTTATTACAGTAGTACTGTGATAATGCTAGCAAATGATATGAACATGTTAGAAATGTGGTGTAGTTAAAACAGCGTTGAGAAGGAAGGCCAAAAGTTTACTTTTGCTCATTATTCTAAAGATGACACAGACATTTTAGTCGCCCCCAGGTGACCAAAGAATGGTTGCTCAGGAGACAAAACCAACGGGAAAGCCAACAATTGGAAAAAGGTGTTTTTTATTTCTTATTTTTTTATGAATTTGTCACATGCAGCTCTAGCCAGGGCAGAAGTGGGGTGGAAACCCCAAGCAAGAAGTCGTACACTTTGAGATTATTTTATCAAGCACAGGTATAGCAAGTCTACTAAAGAGCATGGATGTGTAGTGTAGAAGGGAAACTAACTGAATACTTCTTCAGACTAAATCGGAACATTTTAAATGTACAATAAATAGATAGTATAGAAAAAATCAACTCAAGTATACTGACTCACTTTTAGTACAGACACTTAAACAACTTTTTGCTAAGAGACGGGTGTGTAGCAGTCGCTCAGCCAGTAAGGGCGGGCCGAAACGGTGCGACGAGAGTGGAAGCAGGTAGTGCCTTTAGTCCATACAACGATGCTGGCGGCTTTAATTTGTGTTTTATGATTAGCTAGCTTTTTATTAGTTTTATTTAAACTTATCAAACTAATGTGTTACTCACACATGTTTACTCTAACTGATCTGGAGGGGGAGGACTTTTTTAAATCTTTTTTTTTCAGGCATAAACTTTTGCTTTATGCCAGTTTCAAACTGCATTTTGCCACTTAAACGTGACATTGATTGAAGAAGGAGGCTGCGCAGTTCATTTGCAAGCAGTTGAGTGCATGTAGAGCATTCGAGCAAAAACATGTCATCATTTTCTGCATACATTTTCAGGGTAGGCTCCCATCAACTCAAGTCTTTATCACTTTTTAGAATAATTTATAAAACTTTGTAAAGACATTTTATTCCTAATTGGATTTTTTAAAAAAAGACTACATATTAAAATGTTTTTAAATAGTTTACAGCAGCTGCTGCTTTAGTTGTTTGGTCTATTGCTGTATCTGAAGGCTTCATGTTTGGATTTTCTTCATGCTTAAGACATCACAGTTTACCCCTACTGCCTTATGATTGGTCTTAAACATTTTTTTCCCCTTTTCTCTGTCCTTCACACATTCTCTTATTCCTTCAGAGCTGAAATCATGTTGGTTTTTTCCTCCGTCAGGCTGTACGTTACATCCAGCTGCTCCCCCCAGAAAGGCGTCCTGTGGCCGGTACAGAGGGAGCTGTTTATCGCCGGCAGCAGATGGCACGTCAGCTGCCTGAGCATGACCAGGACCCATCCAAGTGCCACGAGCTAAGCCCTGCAGAAGTCAAAAAGATGCAGCAATTTGTCCGCAAGTACAAAGAGGAGGCCCTAGGGGTTGGAGATGTCCTGCTGCCTGGAGAGATGGCTCACGTTCAGGCAGTAAGACATGGTGGAGATACCTCAGGTACTGGAAGTAAGCCTGGCTCAGGTACTAGTCCTGGTGCCAATGCCGGAAGTGAGGTTGGTGGAACCGGATCAGGGATTGTGAATGCTGGAGTTGGTTCCAGCTCTGACATTGGGAGTGCTGGAGCTGGAAGCAGAAGTGGCAGACCAGGAGCTGGACCTGCGTCGGGACCTGAAGCACGACAGTCTGCAGGACAGTCTACTGGCTTTGGACCCACTGGAGGAGCCATGGGTACTGCTGCCACTGCTGGAGCCATGAACAGCGGACAAGCACTCAAGAGCTTTGTAAGGACTTTACTCTGTCTCCTTAATGTTTTTGTGTTTCTTTAACATGTTACCGTATTTTCTGCACTATAGGGCACAGTGTCAATGAATGGGGATTTTCTGAACTTATGTCATAAGACACACCGAACTATAAAGCTATGTTTACACCCCCCATGGCAACTCATGAAAGAAAAAGCCTGGAGCAATGGTCTCTAGATTTGTACCGCTTTGACATTTTGCACTAAGCCTGTATCAACAGTAGGTGGCGGACATGCGCTAGTATCCAGTAGAGTCTAGTGTGATGAGTGTGAACACCATATGCTAAACTTGTGTTCAAGAATGTGTGTTCTTGAACATGCGTCACATACTTGGTGTGAATGAAGCATAAGGCACATTAAGAGAGTTAAGGGTCCGGGATAAGTGTCCGTCAGTCTGACTTAACTGCGTTCACAGTAACTCTAAAACTTAAAATGTTAGCCATGTTAGAAGCATTAGCTGCATTAGCATATTTAAGACCTGTAACTCCCAGACTTGTTTGGGAAAAAAAATTAAAAAACTGATACAGCTAAAAGATAGCTTACTGTGACTGGGTAACAACCTTGCTAGTAGCACATAAAAAAACAGTTCGACACCGCTACACGTTAGCTACGTTAACGTATACAAAAGAAAACCCAAACAACAGACCGTCATTTCTACACAGTTGTGTTCCTTGTGTTTCTTCTTAAAATCACTTTAACTTCAGTAAACACAACCAGAATGAATCCATATTTAAAGTGCTCTGGATTAAAAGGCACATTGTAGTTTTCTGAACAAAATTGAACCTTTAAAGTGCACCTATAGTGTGAAAAATATAAATTAACATAAAAACCAAACTAGAATTTTTGACCTGAAAACCCTAATGCGTGGACATCCAATGCCATAGTCATGTGTGTGCCCAAACAGGAACATTTCCTTTGAAAAGATGAATTCTGGAGTCATCTTTTCCCGTCTTTTCTTTTCCACCAGTCATGCCATCATTGCCAGCAGCCCATGCAGCAGGGTGAGCCGGCCGTCTACGCTGAGCGAGCTGGCTATGACAAACTGTGGCACCCCGCATGCTTCGTGTGCTGTACCTGCAACGAACTGCTTGTGGACATGATCTACTTCTGGAAGAAAGGCAACATGTACTGTGGACGCCATTATGGAGACAGTGAGAAGCCTCGCTGTGGCGGCTGTGATGAGGTAATGGCTTCATCTCCTCTTTGATGTTTCTACACAGTGGATGAAATCGGGAGACATTCTGGTGTGTACTTTCCACAGCTGATCTTCAGTAATGAGTACACCCAGGCTGAAGGACAGAACTGGCACCTGAAGCATTTCTGCTGCTTTGACTGTGACTGCATCTTGGCTGGAGAAACGTATGTCATGGAAAATGACAAACCCATCTGCAGGCCCTGCTACATTAAGAACTACGCTGTGGTGAGTCGCTTTCTCTGATTGTTAAACAAACGCCTGAGACTGTCTGCCCTGAGACTGGAAGGTCGTGAGTTTAAATCCAGGCAGTCATACCAAAGACTCTAAAAAATAGGACCAATGCCTTCCTGCTTAATACTCAGCATTAAAGGGTTATATTGGGGGGTTAACCACCAAATGGCTTCCAAGTGCAGCTGTGTCTGCAGCACACCGCTCCCCCAGGAGATGGGTCAAATGTGGAGAACAAATTTCATGCACCTTAGGTGAGTGACAACTAATAAGACTTTAACATTTGCATATTTATTACTTTTTTAGGTTGTTGTTTTTAAGGGACAAATGAACCTTTGTATACACATCTGTAAAGACTTTAAATTCGAATTCTTTTCAACTCTTAATATTTGATAATGATACTGGATAATACGGAAAGGTGGTAATAGAAACTTGGAAATGACGGTGGTGAAGATATAGGCGTGTGGAAGGAGAACGCAAGGTGATGACATCTTGTTCAGATGTTGTAATCTGAAAGAGCTCAGAGACTATAAACTGGTGGCAGCGGGAGGCAGACAGCATAGGTTTGGGAACCCCAAGTAAAATATTATATCATTGTGCATAAAGAACTCAAGGAAAGATTGAAAAATCTCCTAAAGGAATCAGTTTGCAGATGAGACATTCTTTTAATATATCAAACATTTGTCTTTATTTCCATAATTTACCTTTTCAAAATAACAAACAAAATAATGGTGTGTGCAAAAGTTATTTATAAAAGTGGATCTGATCTAACCTCATTGTGTTGTTCCTCTGCACAGAAATGCTCATCCTGCCAGAAAGCAGTAGACCCTGAAGCTCAGAGGGTCTCCTACGATGCTCTCCACTGGCACGCAGAACCGCAGTGCTTCAAGTGCTCTGGCTGCAGCAAGGGCCTGATCGGCCAGCGCTTTATGGTGGTGCAGAGCTTTGTCTTCTGCTCTGTGGAGTGCAAGAAGAAGCTCCTAAACTAGATAAAACCAAGGCCAGAAGATGAGTTATTCTTGTCACTGTAAAAGCGAGACCTACACTGTATTAGAATGAGATTGTACTGTTGTTGGGGGTTAAGGGGCGTTGTCCTGCTTTGTGCATAATTTTGGTTCAACCTGTGTTTGTTTGGTGGAGCTTTGGAAAATTCCCCCATTATCATCTCCTGCTCATTTTGTATGCACTTCTTTATGTACCAGAGACGCTGTGCAGCAGTGTTGATCGGGGTTTGCTTCAAGCACACAACCAACACCTGATTTTTTTTTTTTTTTTTTTTTTTTTTTTTTTTCTTATGGAATTAATGATGACGTCTTTCAATTGAGGAACATTTATCTTACTTTTTCTTTGAGAAACTAGTTGACCAGTTCACAAAATCCACTTTGATGTTTTCTACATTGATATGGGACCAGGTGAGGGTGTTTTTATGGGGGCTCTGTCTAAAAACTGCTTTATTTGTTATCAGATGCTTCAGTTAAATTTTCCGGCTGAAGTAGAGCGTTTCTAGCATACTTAAAGCGCTACTGATCTGTGGTCAAATCTTGCAAGTTTCATTAAGAACACCAATGAGAACGTAGAAGCTTTATGATGGAAAACTTCAAGGTCATGAATATTATAGAAGACTGAAATGTAAATGGGTTTTTAAATGTTTGTAAGTCATTCAAGTACTGTGTTCATTTAGTGTTAGAAACATCCCATATAAACAGGGAGGTCTAGTGTAACTCACCTTTAACTTTTTGTCTCCATGTGATTAAAGAAAATGTTGCAAATTTTTCTTCATGCTTTATTTTCTTGTGTTGTGGATTTTAATAAAGTAAAATGTATCACTTTACAAAATATTAACACCTTTTCTCCTGCTGTAGGACACTTCTAAGGTAATTTAATGCCATAGAAAACACGTTTAAACAGCCAGCCAGTTCTTTTAGAGACCCACTCTGGTTAAAACAGGGCATTTGGTGTTTTTAACATTTTCTCATAATGGAGAACATATGTTGAGAAAATTCAGCTTAAAGTTGTATTTTTGAGTATTCATTCAAATTGCTGTGAATCTGCAGCAACCCAAAAAAATCAGGTTGAAAAAGAGCTTATTTGTGATGTAGAAAATACTCTGGTTTGGACACAAGCTCCCTGCTCCAGACCAAATGGGGAGGGGAAGGGGGAGGGTTCGCTCACGCTAACAGTCCCGCCCACAACTCAGGGGTGAATTTCTAATGAACTCCTGCTGCTCTGCAGAAGATATGGCCCAAAAAAAACGAGACTTTTTTTTTTTTTTTTTTTTTTTAGCAAAAAACTGTGTAATGATAAAGCTTTGAAAATAGATTAATCCAAAAGTTAACCTGAGCTTCAGCAGCAGAAGGAAACAAAGCCTCTTCATTTAAATTGCTCCAGCTTGAATTTTCTGCTTTATGAAAAACTGAACTGATCAGACTACATGCTGAATTAACAGATCTAAGTTTTCCTTTAACGAGACACTGGTGGTGCTTGTTAACCTAAAAGATGCATTAAAGTCTTTGACTTTACATACTATGGCATGCAACTGTAAATGTGGTGTTAAACCAGAGACAATGTAGTTGCTAACTTTTTGAGAAGGCAATGGATGACACTTAGCCCTGCGACAGACTGGTTCATGGTGAACCCCGCCTCTGCCAAACAGTAGCTGGGACAGGCTCCAGCAGCCTCATGACTATGAAAGAGCTTAAGTGGGCTTGGAAGATGGATGGATGAGACAGCTCACATGTCAGCACATGTGCTGTTGTTCCACACAAAGATTTTCATTGTGAGCCTTTGTATAAGTTTGTATTATGAATAAAATGGTTTCGGAGAACCAGTATAAACGTCATAGCAGAGAAGTCACATGAAGACGTTCATCATTGTTGAAAGTTTCCTTATATGTTCAGCTCTCTCGTCCAGCTCTAAGATTTTGTTTAAAAAGGTCTAAATAAAGTTTCTATGGGAGAAAAACTCTTAAGTGGGGGAGCTGATCTTCATAAATGATCTCCTGCGCCCACTCTGAGAATTCTAGACATAACTCCCCGTCAGACAAGCATTAATATGACAGAATATCTGTTAAAACCATGCGAACGTCAGAGCCATGTTGACCAGACAGTGGATTGACTTCAGTGCATTGTATAACTTGGAGCTGACTCTTTTTATGACTCATTTGTAGCAAAGAGACAGCAGCTAAAACAGCTGATTTGTTTTTTATGTTGAACAGGAAAAGGAGTCCTGAAGATGCTTTCTCATCACTGACTGCCAGTTTTTTTTAATTTGTTCTCAGCATTGCTTGGAGCTCTTCATTTTAACAACTGAGATTTTTAAACCTTTAACACAGGAGATGCCTGTTTTAACACTTACCAAGCTTCATTTTGCAACTCCCACGGTGTCGGAGCGAATAGTGCATCCACCTCTTAATGCAGAAGATTGCCAGTTGAAGCCCTGCTTGGGTAGTGATTTCTTTTTTTTTTTTTTTTTACAGTGATCACAATCGGTCATTGTTTAAGATTTGAAAGTTAAAATAAATAAATTCTTATTGACACATATTCTACCGATATATGACCTGTCCATGAATGAAGTGCACCCCTCAGTTTTAGATGACAAAAGCCTCTCAGTTGGAAATGACTGCAGTGAATGCCACGTTTCAGCTACAGATTGAATGAAGAAAAGCCTTTTAAAAAATCTCAGAGAAAAGTGGAAGAGGAATTCATTGAAATTTTCAGCATGTCTGAGGAATCATTTTGACAGACAGTGTCTCTATGACAAACACAGCTTGAGTCACCAGCTCCACATGAACTCATCTTTTATAATTGTACAGCTACGTCCAACTTGATAGAGAAGGCCACCAGGTGGCACTGTTGGGTTGAGAATGACCATGCAGCAGAAACTTGCTGTCCTGAACAGCTAAGTCCTGTCAGTGGCATGAAGGCAATGGAAGATTTTATCATCAAACAGAAGATGAGTGTGAGCTGATTTCTTTTAAAGACGATGTTCAGTCCGACAGAAATCCCAGCCCATTTTTAAGCATGTCGCACCAGCATGTCTCTGCAGAGACCTAATAGTGAGTCATATTTTGTAAACCAGGTCTGTTTGACAAGGGACGATACTAAACCATGCAGGACAGGGACGGAAACTGAAAATAAATACCGGTACCTGACTCTGTCTTGTGTTTGTTTACTTTTCGTGCATTGTTGGCATGTCGTGCATTCAGCATTCAGCCTGTCTAATTGTTTGTAGATGCAGACTTCCATTCCAGAGAACACACCTTCATCCAAAGTGGTAGGAAGGGCTGACAACACAAAACAGGAAGAAGGAATAAAAGACCAAAGGACGGTGTGAACAAACTTAACTGCTGCAGCATGCAAACTGTGAAGTCTATACAAATGAAAGGTTCAAAGAAAGAAAAGAGAAATTGCAAGTTAAAGCAATAAACAGCCAAATGGGTTTTGAAATCAGGTTGCACCCACGTTTATTTTAGTAGTAAAAACAAACTGTTTCATAGGATGGGCAAAAGAAAACTTTTGAAACCAGCCTCTGGTGGTCATTTGAGGAACTGCGATCTGTTGTTGAGTTGGCCTGAAATTAAAAAACAGAATGGGAATCACATATGAGTCAGTCTTTTGATAGAAACAATGAATTTAAATCCCAATGAGTCAGTCTTTTGATAGAAACAATGAATTTAAATCCCAGTTATCTAACTTGTACCATTACTCCATACTCCTTATTTCTAAAGCTCCGATTCAAAGTCATGGACAACTTTATTTACTAAAGTCGGCTTTATATCGACCTCGAATGTCCAGGTTACTGTTTGCATTTCATGATAAGAAAGGGGTTAATGATTATGTCCTGCAGCTGGCATTGTTTGTTATGGTTGGGTAGTGCACATATTTTAGATATGACTTGTGCTCACTGCACTTAACAACCATGTTGAGGTGAGTGTATTTAATATCTGCTGGTGTCATGGTGTTTCCCAGCACTTTATCTCAGCCATCTGTTCAGTAATGTCATGTGGCCTCCATGTTTTTAAGAGGAGTGCCTGCTACTGCTCCATATACCTGTCAAACTAACCTAAAAATCATTTTATTTACTTTTGATTTGCAGAATGTTTCTGTGTATTATTGGTGGCATTTTTTCTGTTGATGATCTCTGTATTGCATTTATGAAATCAAAGTATTAGACCCAAAAACTGTATGTGCTTCATTCAAAATATTTTCTGTAAAAAAGCTTGCTCTTTTATATATTTACTATGCATTGATGTTGAATCTTAATGTTTGTTGACTATTTAAACTATGAAGATTTTTTGACATTTCAAAGAATTTTTACAGTTCTTTAACTTATGTCAGTGTGGTAGTGAAGCCCAAACACTAACGGTCCATCTGTTCATCCATTTTCAGAACCTGCTGTATCTCTTTTGGGGTCACAGGGTTGAAAGCGGGGTTCACCCTGAACAAGTCACTGTTATGTTGCAGTCATTGATTGTTTATGAGAACTGGACAGAGCGAGTGAGGCGTCACCCATAGAAAATTACTTGCTTCCAATTCAAACTAAATGAAGTCAATTTTTCTGTGATATGTCCGTCGCCATGTTGGAACCAAACGTCTTCTTTAAGCTGTGATTGGTCCGTGTTAGATACATTTCTATGGCAACCAGTCTTTCCAATCAGTAGTGAGCATATTAGAAGACCACACCCCTTCCATTGAAAGTGGTCTCAGGAGAATCTGTTAATAAAACACTTCAAACGTGACATCACCTACTGTTACTGAGGCATCTGATCGGTCAGTTTATAACTTGAAAAACTCTCACTACAGAAAAAAATACCACGAAAAATTATCAAGAGCATGTTGAAAGAGAAAGAATGATAATTCAGTCCAGTCAATGGTTGCAGGTTTGCAATAAACGTCATACTACCGTAATGCTACACTAATCTAGCAATAAGCTGCCCTTTGCCTGGTATAGCTTGCATTAGATTTAATTCTAAAGTATTTACTTTTAGTTCCACGTTGACATTATAAAAGAAACCAGGTCTAGTTAAAACTGAACAATGTAGGACGAAAACAATGTTTAAGTTGTTTATATTTCCAAAAATGTACCATAAATTCTTTAAAGAATGAGTGAGACCTTGCAATTAAAGAAAGAAAGATGAAAAACATTCTTCATAACTAGATGAACCCTAACCCGTGAGGCTTTTCGCAAGGGGCAGCTGCTGTACACTGTTGGAAGGAAAGCAACAAAGTCTGAGTTCAAGTATTTGCCATGTAGCTGCTGTGTATAGAACTATGTCACAAATGAATCCTCATTGAAAACATTGCGATGTGCCCAGATTTTGTTGGCAGTAATTTCAGCATTTTCTTCAGGAAGTCCAAAGAAATGTTTAAGGAGAAATTTGGTTTCACACCATCACACTACCTCTGTAATATGCAACTCCAGTGGATCAGCAAAATGTACTTCTTCAAACTTTTATTTTTAAAATCCACATGCCACTGAAAGCATCAGAAAATCTGACAAATCTCCAGTTCAGCTACTCATCAATGTTTGTTTCTAACCAATCAGCTTAAAGGAAACTAATAATATTTAATAAGTACTGCTGTGTTATTAACGCAATGTATTAATGTATATTTAAAAAAAGGTTAAGGAATGCTATGTACATATAAACACTAAGAATAACTCTGTAGTGCTACTTTCATTGTTTCTGCAGCGAGTCTTCCGATTACAACTTTCCATTTCCTTCCATTGTTAAAGAGAAAATTCCCATCTCCATCCAGGAAACTGGAAAAACCTGCAGCTTGATTCTCGCATGGCTCATTTTTGTTTCACTCGAGTATTTTGTGAAAAAATGACACAGTGATGATAACAGATAAAGGAAAATGAAGGAGCAGTGATGTAGATGATGGCCAGTTTGGAAGTTTCCTTTGAGGATAAAGACATTGGCTCTGATAAAAGTTTTCAAGAAAATCAGTAACTGGATTTATAAACACAAGAATAAACTTTCACTCACCTTTCTTTTAAGACCTGAGTGCTGACTGTCTGGAGCCTGTGTCAGGTACATTGACTCCCTAAGTTTACTAGTATGGAGGAAGCGTGTTCATGCAGGTTGGAACGGGTAGAGGAAAGTTTCGGGACACCGCTCTGTCCTCCTACTATCCTAAAATACCGTACTGACGGCAAGTTTGGGGATTTCGTGTCAAAAACAGAACAAACAAGTTCCATAGGAGAGCTTATTGTAACCTGAACACATGTAATGAACTTACTTTTTATTTTGGAGACCCCAGGGGGTTGCTGCAGCCTTCAGCAGCAGCGCCGAAGACCCACTCTGATAAAAATAGTATTTTTGTTGTTTTTAACATGTTCTTGTGGCATTTTTCTGATGATGGAGGATATATTTCAAGAAAATTAAGATTCAAATTGTATTTCTCTGTTTTTCTTCATATAAATGGTTGTGAATCAGGAACAGAAAAAAAATACTGTTTGAAAAAGGTTTGAAAACATGCTTGGCGGGACACAATCTCCCTGCTCTGCTCCATTCTGATGCATCCACTTCTATCAAATAGATCCATGTATGTCTTTTTTGTCCTCATCATAGCTGGAATCTGGATCAAAACTGTACGGTGGGAAACCTGCGATATTGCTCACCATTTCTGTTCCATTGGGAATGTTAGGTTGGAAGTGTGAGGGGCTGTGAGCTAGCAGGAGAGTGTACAAAACAGAACTCTCAGCAACGGGGAGGGAAAATGGGGGTGGGGTTGCTCCACGTCAACTCCTGCCACTCTGCAAAAACTATGGCCTAGAAAATCTACACAAGTTTTAAGTTTTGTCTGAAAACATCATAATCATAATTAAAATAGCACTGGGAACACTTTTACAACAGATCAAAGGATGATCGGAGTGGGACCGTTAAGATAAAAGATTCCATCTGAAAATATGAGGTAAATCAGACAGTGAAGTGAAAAAACGTTTTCAGGAAAACATTGGTTTACAGATACTTGGGAAGCTAAAAACTCCCCCTTCAGTCGATTGCTTTACCAGGAAATAAAGTTGAGTACTAATTTAAAAAAAAAGCAAACAGTTTGTAGTCAAATGTGTATGTTTTATCAAACGTGCACCAATTCCAGGCACATTCTTCCACCCGCTGGTGTGTTGGATTAATCATCTGGTTTTAATGAGGAGGCTCCAGCCCTGTGCCAGGCAGAGCAGATGAGAGCGGTGGAAAGAACTCATCCACACACACCCAGAAGAAGCTTTCTGACTTATTACAGACAGCAGGGCTCTTTCACTTACAAGATGCATGCAAGTATGCAGCGCACACGCGACCAGCAGTAACCCTAAACCAACAGCAATTAACTAACCTTCAAGCAAAATACAGCGTTACTATTTTTTAGAGCTTTTCAAATGTGAAGCTTTTGGAACAGCGAGCAGAGGACATCAGTGCCTTCAAGCTTTAGAAACTTGACGGGAGGAGATCCTCCAGGAAAACGGTTTAATACTTGCATGTTCTACATGGATTATCTGTGAAGTGCAAAGCATGTTTCCCTCGGATGAAAGAGCAGTCCATCATCTGAGGGGAAACTTCTCATTCCGAACTTACACTCCCATATGTCTGTTTGTTCTCTCCACCCTCATTAATCCTATTAACCTTTTACATCGACTCACCCCTTCATCCACATCAGTCACACTCCCTTTACTCCCCCATACAGTAAAAGAAAACAAGTAAACTTCTCCTGTAGTGCAGTTTGATAAGAATTCCTCCCCAGAGTTTTGGCGGGTACCAGGGTCTGGTTTAAGAGGCTGTAAATGTCCAAGGCAAGAACGTGGGTTGCCTTGTATGGTCATAAAAACTGACTGCTGGTTCTTTTTTTATACTCACTCTTCTTGTCTTATTTTCCCTTGTGAGGTTTGAGGCTGTGGTTCTGATAGAGGAGGGGTGGAGTGTATGAAAAGGGTCACTGCATGAAACTGATGTGTGACGATGACTCCTCAGTGTTTACATTTACATACAGATCTGACTTCTAGACAAACTAATTGTTTAATCTCTAATGCCTTTGTGTTAGCCGAGTGGCCCAAAATGTGTTTCATACTATGAAAAACCAATTTTATGAGCTTTTAAGTGTATTATGCTGTTCATTCCTCGCTATAAACAAACTCAAAGCAACAAACTTGAAAACAAACACACTCAAAAAGCCTGTGCTCTCTGCAGCACCCCCTCCCCTGTCTACGAAAGTGAGCGGGTTCTCACGAGCTGACATCATAGGTTGAGGACAGCCCTTATTCACCTGTAAGGGCAGTTCTGGCTTAGACTTTTGAACTTATGCCTCTCAGTGAGAAGACCCTGGTTCAAATCCCAACTGGGTCCTTCCGTGTGGAGTTTTCCCAGTGAATGTATGGGTTTTCTACGGGCACTCAGACTTCCTCCCACAGTCCAAAAACTTGCTTGGTAGGTTATTTGAAGGATTTCAAGTCTCCCTCGGTGTGAGTGTGTTTCTTGTCCTTTCAACAGACTGGCCACCTGTTCAGGGTGTACCCGACCTTCACCCAACTGTAGCTGGGTTGGCTCCAGCAACCTCATGACCTCAAAAAGGATTCAGTGGGTTCAGAAGATGGAACCCACTGAATCACTCACACAGAGAGCCACCCTGTGGTATATACTGTGTTTAGGCCATTTCTTGATACCCAGATAGGATTAGATAATAAAGATACAGCAGATTCCCGGAAAGACATTTCAGTCCAGAAAAATACATTGCTAGGAACAGCTAAGATACTGCGCAGGACCCCCAAGCTCCCGGGTCTCTGGAAGAGGGACCGAGGTTGGGTGAGAACAAAGGGTGATAAGATGATTTCTAATTATTTAATTATTTTTTTATGATTTAAGATATGTTAAGGTTTTGAGAAAGCATTTTTGGCTGATTTAAAGATCCAATCTAATAAAAATCATGTTTTTAACATGCTTTTGTTGCATTTTTCTCATGATGGATGAAAGAATTTAAGATTAAAATGGTGTTTCTGAGTATTTATTTAATCAAGTCATGATGGATCAGGAGCAAATAAAAACCAGCAGTTTGATATGTGATTTTGCAGCTGTTGTAGATGTGGTTATTGTTTAGACAGTGGCGACACAATAAGCTGTAAATACATTCCATGAATGACAGTGGTGAGAGGTGTAAACTCTGTGGAGGTGACATGGTGAACAAAAACATCGGCTTGATCAATTATACAGACAAAGATATCTAATAGATCAGATTTGGCGGTGATCTTGTGTGGGTAAGTTGACAAAACTGGAGGTTGGAAACAGACCTCCTTTCATTGCTCCACCCTGAGCTTTCTTGAACTGTTTGGTTTTTGCTCTTGCTCTGCTCTCACCTGGTGACTCTTG
Source organism: Oryzias celebensis (assembly GCA_014656515.1). NCBI lineage: Eukaryota > Metazoa > Chordata > Actinopteri > Beloniformes > Adrianichthyidae > Oryzias > Oryzias celebensis. The sequence goes on along the minus strand of BNCR01000006.1, from coordinate 25,275,555 downwards.
ACTTATGACAACACCCACTCTTCCACCCTGTGCCAAAATCAACACGTCTACTGTTTGAGGGAGGATTTCCACTGTCAGTCAGTCAGAGCTGCTGCTTTTGACAGACGGTTGCGTAAGACCAGCACAAATATATACACTCTCAATGGAAACAGGTGCATGGTATCATACTCATTAGTAACAGCTGGTTGACAGAAAAATGTAATAATCTGCTGGGTTAAAAGAATTAGTCAAACGATTGGAGCTGCTGTGAGCTGACACATTATTCCAGGCTGAAGGAATGTTAGAGATAGATCACAGTTACATGACTGCTCACTGAACATCTCACTGATGTTCTCCTGACACATTATCCCATCAAAACCATGTTCTTGTTCAAACAGATTATTTCTGTGGGTGCATGGAAACATCCGTTTCTGCATCTGACTGATTGATTTTTCCAGTTCATGCTTGTTGGAGGAATATTTTTGTGTTGACGTCCAACCCTGCTTTTCATGTCAAATAGTTAGGAAAATGTGTTAGGAAAATTTGGAGGATGTTTTTTAGCTTTAGCTCAACTTCAAGTGACTTTTATTTAAAAAGTGAGGACACACTGACGCTAGTGCAAGGGTCCGCAAGCGTCAACACTCAACGAGCCATTCAGGTCAATTTCTTAATGACAATAATCTAGTAAAAGCCAAATTGTCTAATTTCACCCTTTTTAAAAATTAAAGACTCATTTGTTTTTGCGTTATTGTTGCTATAATGATAAAATAAAAAAAATTATTGCCATAAATAAAGATATAAACATAAAGACAAAATAGCCACACTTGAAAACTTTAAATCATTTGTAACTTTTGACAGTTTTCCATGAGTTTCTTTCAAAATAAAAAACGCCCCCTTTGGCACATAGGATCATGTACATGCAGCAAATGTGACAGTAATACGTGTAAAATCTACACTGATTAGTTTGAAAGTTTATTTTACCGTTTCTGATGCATCTCAGCCAGAAAAGTGTGAATCTAACAAACCAAAATAAAATCAACGTTCATTTAGTGACCCTTACTGTATTTTTCAACAATAAGACACAATTTAAAACTTGCGATTTCTTCGTAAAATAGAAAATCTATTTTGTAATCTGGTGTGTCTTAAAAAGGCCTATTCCATGTTTTTCTTATGCCTTTTATAGTATAATGACAATATCCATGAATACAATCATATATTACCTTTGGCACACTAAAGAACAAATAATTGATTAAATAGGACATATTTTTGTGGACTCTTTTTACACCCGGAAGTAAAAAGACTCGATCTCTGAGGCAACACATTTCGTTCCTTGTGGGTGACGCCCAAATCATGACGTCAACAGAGAGCTGGCCTCAACGGCGTATCGGCACATGTCCGCTCATGAAAACAAACATCGAACTTTTTAAAGACGGATGTCCATTTCTGATGAGCTGGCTCTTCTTTGGGAAGGCTGAACAAACACCAAAATCTCTTGCAGCCTAAAAAACATGTTTCTCCTCTCTCAGAAGGCATGGCATTGCAGATCAAGAGGAACCACTTCTTCTACCAGTTGTTTTCCTGGTCACCGCTAGCCCTAGAAAGGGTGTGTGTTTGTGTTTGCCTGGGGGTAAGGCTTGCAGCGCAGACTCCCCCTGGTAGGGAGTGTTCTCACTGGTCTATGTCACACAGTGAGGACCTGGTCAGTTTTGTGGGTTTGGGAGGGGCTGTGTCTAAGTGTGGTGGTTTTGGGGGGATTACTCAAAAATACATGAAGGGATCAAAATTTTGGGGTTCTTTATAGTGAGGAATGAACAGTATATAACACTTAAAAACTCAAAAAGTTGATTCTCTTGGCATAGGCCCTTTAATTAAGTAAAGTACAAATAAATAGAGCGTAAACAGTCTAGTATCTGTGTCAGTTTCAATGTGTTTCCTGGTTCAGACTTGGAAATGGCCTGATGGAAGAAGCTTCTCTTTACCGTCTTTGTGTTTTTTCCTTCATGGAGCAAAAGCTCTTTCCTAAACCCAACACAGAAAAAACTCCATTGTTTGGATGACTGAGGTCCACTATAAAAGTCATTTATGAGGTAAGATAGGTGTCAAGAAGAAATGTTTTCATAAAGACAAAGTCATATTCATAAATACAAATTTGTGCAGAAATTCATATTTTGAGCACCAACTGGCAGGAAAAAAATATGAGTACAACATTTAGTATTATGCTTAGCATGTCTCTTTTGAATACGAGTTTTCTTTGTATTGAATATGAATTTCTCCTGTGAACAAACTGTCAAAAATAGGTCACAGGGTCACAGACATATACATGGAGTCCTGGAACATCGATTCTTCAAACCGTGCATGTGTGTTGTTCTATTAAGCTTTCTTTTAAACTAATATAAAAAAAAAACAACTTTTTAGAATGTTTTTAATCTCATAATGGGAAATTATCTTGATAGCCATAGCTCTGTTGAAAATTCAATTAAACAGATCAAAATACAGTGATGTTTGACCACATTTTATGGTTGTCAGGCGACAGCAGCCAATTGTGTAAACAGTGCTGCAGCGGATCGTTTTAGACTCAGAAATGGTGAAAACAGCTAAAAACGAAGTAGCAGACGTGCCACTTCATTAGTTAGATGTAAAAAGAAAAAAAATAAAACATGTAAAACATTTATGTCAAAATTAGGCACTCCACCCACCCTGAGAGGGCAAGCTACCAGTCAAGAACCATAGCCTCAGACTTAGCAGTGCTGACCCTCATCCTAGCCGCTTCACACTTGGCCGCAAACCACACAAATTCATGCTGAAGGTCCTGTCTCGATGAAGCCAAAAGGATGACATCATCTGCAAAGAGCAGAGGAAATCCTGTATTTCCCAAACCAAACCTCCTCTGGCCTCTGGCTGCACCTAGAAATTGTGTCCATGAAGACTATGAACAGAACCAGTGATAAAGAGCAGCCCTGCAGGAGTCCAACAGTTCTGTCTCACTGCAGGCTATACGAACCAAGCTCCTGCTCAGATCATACAGAGACCGGACAGCCCTCAGTAAGAATCCCCCTGACCTCATACTCCCAGAGCACCCTTCACAGGACACCAGAGAGATCAGATTTATTTATTTTGAAGAGCTCCAGTAATCATGTCTCCTTGTCTGTGTTCATGAGATCATTCAGAGACTCTCCCAGAACGGTGAGATTCACCATCTACTGCCACCATCTGCAGGAGCTGTGGATGCTTTCAGCGGTACTTCCATCTTTCTCTGACATAGTGCTGTCCTGCATTAGTCAGAGGAGGAAAAATGAAAAATAAGAATACATTTGGAGGAACTTTTTATTATTGTCTCAATAGAAATAAAAGACTATCTTTAAGTTCAGAGGAGAATAATTGGATTCTCCTTCATGTTGGCTTTTGACTCCTACGCTGATCACATCATCAACACATCACGGACCAAAGCTTGGTCCCTGATTGGTTGACGTAACACAAAATCTTTGCCAGTATTCTAAAATTTGAACTGCAGATATGCTGTGACGCCTGCAGCAAGCTGCAATGCTTGAAACGCGCTGCTGCCGTGTCCAACACTCAAAATCTGCCGCAAAACTTAACACTGAAACTGAACGCTCTTGCTGAGCAAGTTCCATTTGATGTGAACAAAGTTTTACAGCTGTTTTATGTGTGTGCATGCCCAAATATGAAGAACACTGTATTTACTTGTAGGTTCAGGTTTGTCTCCAGCTTATAGTTTTAACGTAACTTCATCTTGATGTATAACTACAGTTGCTTGTCGATTCCAACAAGACTGATTACTTTGGACCAATTCATTTTCAGAGTGAGACCACCTCCTCAGACTGATCCAGTTCTTTGTTCCAGATCAGAACACATCTTTTCACATCTGCACACTTGAACCAAACCCACAAAGGAAACAAACTCTACTACATTTCAACTGAACCAATAGAAGTATTTGTAGATTCATCCTTGCAAATGATCCCTGGTACAGTTCACTTCAGTGTAAATGCACAGACCTTTGGACTAACAACACACTGGTTTAAGAATGAACACTTTAACACCCAGACTCTAGCTCCAGTGTTGACATTCTTTCAACTTCTGTAACTCTTCAACCATTTACGCAATTAACATAATTCCAGCAGATTTAGAAGCAGAGAAGAACGGCTTTGCTTTGCGGTGCGTAGCCAAGATGCAAAGTCGCTTTTCTCTGAATCAGCTGATTCAAATAAAATGAACCATTGAAGAGTCATTGTATGTCAAAGATCGTGTGTCATTTAGGTGTCGCTAGCAACATCTCCGGTGCTTAACAGTTAAGATAGAGTATATGAATAGTACAGAATGCTGTTTTTATAATCCTCTGCCCCAGATCAAGGATCTTGTGTGTTATACTGGATCCTGTCAAGGGGAATTAAAGCCACAGGGCTGCCAACAACCTTCTTAACAGTTGAGCCAAAACAGACAGAAACAAGTAAATATTTAGTTATTTATTATTTTAACAACAACAAATAAATACAAAATAGTTAAAAACAATTTGTTTAATTACTCCAGTGGTTTATCAGTATCCTTCATCTCTATGACTTCATGTTTCTCAGTGAACATAGTGCAAGAATCTGTCGCCAAAACCAGAAATTTTGGAACTGCAACACTTTCGATAAGACGTATTTTGGGGAAATGTTGTTTTTGGGGAAAACCATGTCAAGTTTACCATGTTGAGGGACAAAAAACATGCAGTGTATTCTTTTCAGTTACACTTCTTAACATGCTTTTCAGGCTCACATATAGTGAGCTCAGGCTGTTTATATATCTAATCCAACCTGCTCTGCATCATCTGTCAGCTGTGTGCAGCCAAGCAAGCCTCTTTCTGCATAGCTTCCATACTCAGGTCAAGAGAGAATGCAGGCTGTTTCACTGATGTTGACATAAATCTTGAATTCTCTGCACGACAGCACAACCATGATTTAATATTTTTTTAAAAACCCATTCTAGTCTGTAGGATGTTGTTCAGGCAGATAGCTTCAGTCCGTTCTGAAGAAAGATCATATTGTGTTCTTTGGTGTCCTGAAGTGACAGTAGATCCTGTTGGGTGGGGCATGGAGGCTTGCAGGATTGACTTTCTTCTGGCATATTCTGTACCTGCTTGATCAGACTTGGTTTGATGTTGTTTTGAGGTCAAAGTTTAGCCTCGGGCTTTCTGCTGTGTTCTGAAGGTGTTTCTGAGAACTGTACTGTAGCCAACTGCATCGCCCTACAGGATCCAAGGAATCCCCGCAGAACATTTCATCACATAAAGCGGATCCAGGTTTTTCAGTGTGTCTGTTGATGTGCACGTTTTGGTTCTGACAGCAGGTGAGACTGAGGTTAAGCATCAAATAAGTAAAGGTGATGCTTTGATGTATCTGATGTCTGTGGAGAGCTGTTGTTTTTCAGATAAAGGTGAGACATTTCAAAAGGTTTCTCTTGCCATCCCAATGCTCATTCCTCTGGAATTAGGTAATGCTCAAGACACATTGGAGCTTGATGGGCAAACCTGAGCTTGTCTCTTTGGTTTTCTCAGCTGCATAACTTCCTGGAGGCATGTGAGTGTGCTGTCTGCAGCCGTTTCAAGCCTTCGTGTAGCGGCAGTGTTTTTGCATAGAGAAATGAAACAGTTCAGACTGAGACTTTGCAGAGTCTCTGAAAGACTAATTTACACAATATTTTAATGAGAATTATTATCAGTAGTGATGCAATTCCAAGTTTTTTTTAATCTGTTTACTCACTACCTTTATGAAATTTGGATTTTTAGCCAAGTCCCAGTCCCAAACCCTAGTTTGTAAACAGCATGGTTTGAAATATCATTAAAGCATGTTCATTTTATCTTCCTTTTACAGATGGGGGCTGAGAGAACAGTTTAACAGTTAGTTATCGTTATGGTGGAGAAACTCGAAAAGATGTGTTTGATAGGGTTAAGAGATGTCATCAGAATCACAAATATACGAGCAAACAGGTTTCCCTCCCTCTTTCCAGGGTCCTCAATTGTAAAAACTACTTTCCTTTTTTAAATAAATCTGACTCAGCCTATTTGACGTGTTGATCTGGAGCCCAGACGAGCATTAGGGCAGACTGGATTGGGTCAGTGCAGTAGTTTGTGCAAGGGGGGTCACGCTCTCAAAAACCCCATGGTGTCACTGAAAACAGTCCTCCATTGAGTCAGCCACCACACTTTCCACAAAGTCACAGTCCAATTCATGTCAGTGGGACCCCCCCCCTCTATGATTGGACTCAATTAAAGTCAGTGAGGTGTAGCAGTACTGCCACAAAAGCATGGAAGGTGTGAGCATCGCCCCTCACAGGAGCACGAGCGGACAATGTGGACATTGTTGGATTTCCACTCTGACTTGTTGAGTAACTGTTGCACTTCATTGCCAACTCTGGAAAAAAATGTAATTATCCTTTATTGGCTGTAGATTAGACACACATCTTGGTGGCTGTTTGAGACATAATGTCTTCAGTTTACTAGCATGCTGCAATATGGATATTTGTCTGTGATGTCAGAAACCGGTGCACTAGATTAAGGTTGGTGCCAGAAACTGTAAATATTTAATAAAAATAAGCTTTAACATGACCAAAAGCAAAGGATTAACAGAAGAGTGACGAAGAAGATGATCTGATAATGAAGAACTGAAAACCAGACCCTTAAGTAGATTGCAGTTGCAGTTAAAACATGAAAAAGAAGTTCCTTGACCCTCCTCTGGAACGCGACACACAAAGATCCTCCCACATCTTTTTGACATCATGTGGTCTTAAGAAAGGACTGGTCAAACAGGTGGTAGTCCTTTATGAAAAGGAAGTAAGGAAGATGTACTGCAACAATAGGAGATCACTCTGCTGAGCATCCTTAGCATGGTACATGGTAGGAACATTCAGCCAGTAATTGGCCTGAGATTCAGAGGAGAAGCTGTGGTTTTTGTATAACTCAAGGAACAGCAGAATCTGATTTACATGTTACAAAGATTTGTCTGAGAGATCAGGCAAAACCCATGTGCCCATCCGGTCCACATGGGTTTTGTGGATTTAGAAAAGGCTTAAAAGATCAATGCCAATGAAAATAGTGTTTTTTAGTGTTTTTAACATGTCATTGTGGGAATTTTCTCATGATGGAGGACATCTAAAAAGAATTTAAGTGTATTTCTTTATTCAAATTATAATAAATCTGGAGCAAATTAAACAATGTCATTTGAAAAAGCTCTCACATTGTGATGTAGAAACGAAAATGGGTGGGCCAAAGTGTCCCTGTACTGCCAATCTGATGCATCCACTTAGATAGATCCATATACGTCTTAATTTCCCTCGTCTGAGCTGGAATTTGTATGTAACTGTACAGCTGGATAGCTCCAGTATTGTTCACCATTTTTGTTTCACCACTGATGTTTACTTGGGGTTGTAACCTAGCAGGAAAGAGTGCAAACAAAGGGATAATGGGATACCAGCAGAAGCTTACTGCAAGCCAAAGGGCCATTTGTAAAGCCACTGCAGGAATTGTTTGTGTGGCCAGCACTCAGTTGGATACAGTACCAGTGCATGACTACACACACTGTACTACAGCAGGGATGCTCCTCATTACCGGTTCTGCTCAATGTTTTTATGGAAAAGATTTCCAATAGTATTTTCCAGGGGCCAGATGCAGTCCAGTTTGAGGACCACAGGACTTAATCCTTGCTTTAACACATTTTATTCTTTCTGCTCACTTTGCTAAACCAAGACCTTTGAGATTTTAGGGCAGTTTAAAGTTTAATGTGTGGCAACTGTGGAACTTGACTGTAAAAGGGTGGCCTGAGATCTTCAGACAGCCCCTGACCCAAATAGAGAAGTTCAGGTATCCTGAGGTCCTGATCACGAGTGAAGGAAAGAAGTGTGAGACAAAAGCTACGTTTACACCTCCCTCAAGCTACCACTTGCAATGAAGAGTCTATGTTTCAGCTCCGCATTTCAAAACTCTCACGTTCATGCCCTGTGACCCAGCTCTGGATCACCATAGAAAGGCAAATTGATAAACGAAGCAAAACAAAACAAAACTCATGAATATATGCAGAATACATGAATGCATGAATAAAAAGTATAATGCTTAGGAAAAGCTGAGAATGTTTGCCTCTTTCAGTATTTTTACACAGGAGTTTAGGCTTGACAGAAATGTTTATGTTTTGAAATATATTTCATATTATATTAAAACTTAGTCTGGACTTTTAATTACCTATAATAATGGAAGTTTTTCTCAAGCCTCCACTGTTACTGTTACAGATATCAGAAGATTGTTGACTAGGGCTAGTTTCATCATTAGTAGTGTATTTGTATTCTTTTCTGTTTCTTATCTTTTCCCACGTCTCCTCCTCTGTGACAGGATTATAGGCTCCACTGCAAAGTTCTTACAATCACTTCTTTCAAAATGGACACAAATACGACAATATTTCTCCATGTGACCTCTTGAGAATTCACTGGGCCTCTCTCGCCTCAATAAATTGCAACTCTTCACAATGTGAAGAACCATGGAGCTACAAGAGGAATCACTGTTTGCACCTCATTCCATGGTCCCTAAGGCCATATATCCCCGTGGCTTGAATGCTCTGGCAGTTTAAGCTGCCATGTGGGGCTGCATGAAAAAGTGCTGAATGGCCTCTCTGCTCCCATTGATGTGTCCTGAAAACAAACTCACTTGTTGCTTTGTCTGTGTTTGATTGTGTTTTCCTGGTCACAACACTTCTAACCTTTTCAGAGGACTGCAGCAGGCCAGAGCAGCCCTATCAGTGTTCCATCATAGAATGTTTTCTCTGTTCTTTCTATTGACTGTATTTGAGAACTGGACTGAGTGACCTTTTGCCCCTGGCGTTCCAAACAAGAGGTACCTGCTAGCTCCAAGAAGTCAAAATCCCATAGACTTCTTTAGAGAATAAAGAGCTATTGCTCTGTAATACAGTTTATCCATTCTTGTTATGATGCCTTTTTTAACATGATCTTGGTAATCCTCTTTTTTTTCTGTAGTGCAAGTTATTCAAGTTAGAAACTGGCCAATCAGATTCCTCAATGAAAGTAGGCAGTGCCCGCTGGCCCCCACATCCAAAGTTTAAAACGTTTGAATGATAGACCAATCAGCTTTCAGTGGAAGGGGTGTGGACTTCCAACAAAAGGGGATTGGTTGCCATAGAAATGTTAACTCAGACTGACATGAACCAATCACTGCTTACTAATGATGTCTGGCTCCAACATGGTGAAACTCGTATTGCAAAAAATTGCATCATTCTTTTGGTTGGAGCTGTAAGCCATTTTCTACAAGTGACATCACACTTTCTCGGTCCAGTTCTCATATACAGTCAATGGCTAATATAAAATAGTAGCCATTTTTTGTATGAATGTAAGATGAATTCCTGTCACTTTATAGCAGATTACATACACTTGATCAACAAATGCATTTGCTGTTATTTTAGAACAGAACCCCAGAAGTAGCAGCTTGTTCTAACAGAAAGTATGGAACATCTGACCATCCCTCTGGACCAGACGCAAGTACTGCTAAAAACCTATTATAAAGATGAAACAAATTCAGACATTGATGGAAAAATGTATTTGTTAGTACTGTAACTTATATAGTAGAAGGATTGGGGCCCCTTTCCCCCCTCCTTTTAGCAAAAACAAAAGCAGAGATGGTGGAAACTTGCATATGAACACCAGATGTTAGAATATTTACTGCGGAACAACATTTGGTAAATCTACAGGTCGACTGGGGACGACAGGCGAAGCTTTGATCCCTAACAGAATGAGATGAATCCAGTAAGTGAATTAGAGGAGTGTTTGCCTGAGGCTAACAATGCTAACAACAGAGCAAAGAGAAAACTGAGTCCACATGTGGCCATGCCTTTATCCAACGCTGTTGTTCAGCAGAGCCCCTCAGAGCTCTTTTCAGTCAGCAGTAGCCGGATTCCGATGAGGCTGACATTTTGTCATACGCTACTGCTACCTGCACACAGAAAAACTTCTGTCAGAAATATGCCCGATTACTGTTTTCTTCTGATCTCACTCAGTTCACAATGAACGCTTTCACGCGTTCAATCACACTTTCTAAATATACAAATGAAAACATTTTTAACAGGCTTGTCCTCACTGGAACTCCCACCACACAATCAGTTTTTTGTTGGACGGCACAAAACTGCCCATAAACCAGGACGTTCTTCAGTCCTGATGATGTCATTTACTCTGTGGAGTCTGCCAGGCCCATTAGCGGATAAAAATACAGCAGAACTTTGCATGTGTCTCATTCTGACTGAGCACACGGCTGTTGGGCTCAAATTGATATCTTTCCTTTAATGAGCAGAAGCTTCACTCTTGACCAAATAGGTTCTCTTTATCCAGAGGGTTCTTTAAAGATCTGTGAGCTTTCATCCACATCACCAGGTTGTGGTTCAGAATAAATGGGCATGCTGTGTGCACAGTTGGATGAAATATATGGTTCAACTATACGGTTTCTCAGTCTCTGGAGTTCAGTCTGTTTGGAAACAAACTGAGACCACCTCGAAAGATGGGTCTGGGATCAGTTCCTGGACCCAGACCAGAGTCCACTCGTTTGCATTGAGACTAAAATTTTGTTTTGGATTACTGGGGGAAACAAACTTTGGTTCACTTTAGGCAACCAAGTGTGTCCAGTCTAAATACACCCTAAGACTAGCGTTCATGTCTTACTGTCATCCTCCTACAGACCAAATCCTGTCCGAGACAATACTGGTGTTTGCTGTTACAGTTTTGTAAGATTTAGAGCTGTGTGGAAAGTTTAACTCTCAGATTTCTGACATTTTCAGTTTGGAAATTTCCAACCCAAATGAATCCAGTAAAGGGGGCGTAATCCCAAATATCCATTTCAGCAGGGCATCAACAAATCTCGTGCAAAGGAAACTATGCACGGCATCACTAATGCAATTGTGTGCACACACTGTTTTGCAATGAATCATTGGAAGAAAAAAGACAGAGAAAGACCAGCCTGTCCAATTACATTGAAACTTTTCTGAACAATCTGTGTTGCAGCTTCCCTTGCCGACTCAAAGGAAAAAGGACGCAGTGTAGTTTACACCCTCCAGGATCATTTCCCCAGTCAGGTTTCATATTTTTTCTCCTTATGATGCTATTGTCTGTAGGGGGAGTCATTGCCCAACTCCGCCCCCCACCATCTGGCAACAATGCAGGGAAGCTACCAACTCAAACGTCTTTGAGGGAACTCTCCTGGGCATCGTTTCTACATCCAAATCTCCAAAACATGTTGTCATATCCTTTCTGTTTAAGGGGGTGAAACTGGAGACATTGTGCGGAAAGATATGAGGGTGTGTGAGTGCATGGATGGGTGCTTGCACAGATTTACACTTGTTAATTACAGCGTCATCTGCATTCCACTAACAGTGTGAGGAAATCCCTGCTCCTGACCAATGCTTGCACATCACGCCAGGACTGCAAAAAGGGCTTCCTCCAACATGCTGCTTTAGTGACGCCCTCCTTTCCTTTTTTTCCACAGGCTTTCCCCATTTCTGTTTATTCACTGAGCCACACTTAAATGTGTGTCTCCGAGCTGCAGTCATGTGTGTGCGGTGAGCGTTTGCTTCAACATTTCAGCACAGATGTGACTGAGTGCAGCGAGGGGGTGTGCCTGAGACTTTGGAAGGAATTTGGTGGGATGATGGGGTTTCCCTGTCAGGCCTTTGACAAACCCCCACACATCCCACGGAGTTCCCTCAGATGTGTGCACAGAGCTGCTAGTCTTTCCAGCCTTCCGCCTTTTTCCCGTCGAGTCTCTGATAAAAAATGAAGATCCCTTCCTCAGAAACATTTCTTTGGCTGAATGCATGCATGTCTCAGATGAAAGTCCAAAACTCCCTCCCTGCCCTTTCGGTCACAGTAATTTTCTCTGCAAAACTTTTTCAATTTCATTATCAGCTTATGAACACATCAAGCTAATCATATAAAAGCATAATGATTGTTCCAACAAGTAATACTTTCTGCTGGAAATGCCTGATGAATTGCCCTTGTGATGGAGGTTATCTGTTCTACAACAATTTCCTTTCATTGTGGCCGTATTCTTTTACATCCCTCAAATTTGAACCCAGCCCTTGTGGTCTGGCAGAATCTATGTTTACTGGCAATTTTTAAAAAGCTGTAATCAAGAGAGCTCTTAAATTTTGTCTTTGACAGTCTGACACAATGGTTGATGTGAAAAAACCATGCAGCAGAATCCCTTTCATGTAGTTATGGATCTGTTCAGCTAAGAATCCATTTGTTCCTTTTATACAGTCAGAGCTGCTGATTCTCATTAGACAACTAAGCTTATCAAGATTTGAGCTTCAGGAGGAGCATTTAGCAGGAGTAATAATCTGGATAAGAAAGTTAATTCTATGTCATTACTACACAATAACCAGGTATTAGCTTTTACAGTGAAATAGTCTGTATAAGTGTCTATTTAATCCTCTGTAACTTTATGATGAGTGTGTAGACTTCAAAACCCATTTTTGTACAGAGAAATTGTTATTCTCAGACTGCGAACTGCAAACCAAAGACACATTTACGTTATTTCATACCACAGCCCTGTGGAATACTTGATTCTGATTGGCTGCAGGGTATCCAATAAAAATGATAATGGAAACCTTAAAAAGAAGTTCCGGTCACGTAGCCTGACTGTTCTATAGATTCTTTGCAGTAGTCACACGTGCACTGTTGTCCACCATTTTGGAAATCAAGCACATTTTGATTTGTAAAATCTTCAACTTTGGTGTAGAGAAATAGCAACCAAACCTCATCATGGTACACACATGTTGCTGTTTGTTGTCACAACAGAATAACTCTGAATGCAAGCATCTCATTTTAATGATTCCCATGCAATAAAGATAGGAAACGATGGATCGCTGCAGTCAGACGGGAAGGGTGGCAGCCTGCACATGCTAGCAGACTCTGTGGTGAACAGTTCGAGTCAGGTGGCATATGGTTACATATTTTATTTGTCTTGAAAGTAGTGCTGTGAATCAGTTGAATATTTACTTCTTTTGTAAGTGACCAAAGCGGGGATTGTGCCAGAAGAATTGTACATTCAGAATTTGATGCACACGCCACGGAAACCTGAACCGGCGGGACATGGTTGCTTTGCGGAGTGTAATTAACCACCATTAATGTATATTAACTAATTTTTTAATTAATCGCTTGCGTTAGCGCGTTAAGGTTTACAGCCCTACTTAGAATTGCTACATATTTAGGGATGAGTACCGTTCAGGTTTTATCATTGCTGGTACCAATCCGTTACTTTTAAAAGGATGCTGACTGGGTCTGGTACTTTTTTTTGTTTTAATTGTTGATCAAATTCCTCATCGTCCTCCTCATCATTTATTAATTTATGATAATGAACACCTTGACTTGCATTATCCCCTACTTATTTACGTTATAAACAATAAATTCAAAGTTTTTCTTTGGTGATTTCACTTTTTTTATCCTGACATGGCAGAACCTTGCCTTTTAACTGCTCAGGGTTAATGTTAGATAGATGGATGTCATAAAACATTGGAATTACTCTTAAGCTGCTGCCAGTCCAGTTTCTGTTGCAGAACCATGACAGCGATGGGTCTATGCAGCTCCCCACATTATTAGTGTCTTTACTGCAAGATGTACAAATGATTGTTTGTAAACTTGGTGTACATACTATGTTTTTATCATGTAAATACTACAAAAACTATGTTTTTGTTTTTTGACTCTGTATCACTTGAAGTTCCTGTCCATGACTAAAGTTCCAACTATTTTTTTATATTGAAAAAGCGTTCCCAGTGATCTTCTAATTCTGATTATGCCATTAAACCAGTGTCATTGTTTGGGACGTGTTTTCTGCAGAGCAGCAGGAGTTCACCAGAAATGTTCTTCTGGATCTTGAACAGGACTGTTGGTGCAGAAGTTCGCACAGTATATGTGTTAATGTTTGCTTACGCAGTCTGGTTGTGCTTTGAGCTAATGTAGGTTTTCATATTTGGAAAAATTTTTTGCGACTTTGAGTAGAACAGAGATGAAATATATAGCTGTATGTTTGTTCTTACAAATAATCACACGTTTTAATTATCCAGCAAACTTTAAGTCCTTTTATCTGTTATTGGTTAGAAACTCTGCCAAACCTTTTGGTTCAAAGAGGTTTTTCATCTTGGAAAAATGCTTTCAAAGTTCTATTAGTTATAAACTATAAAAAGATACAAGCTTGTCATTTAAGTCATTTCCCTGTGGAATTTTTTTTCCATCATTTGTGATTTGTCCTTGCTGTTGACCCAGAGCAGCATTCAAAACGTCTACAACCTCCATGAGAAAAGAATTGTTTTCATAGCAACCAACTATTAACAAGTCACACCTGGAGGCAAAAGAAGAGTCACTGTTAATAAACGGAAAGGCTTAGGTGGGTATTTGTGTCAGGGCACGACACACATCATCTGCAGAGAATTTTTGATCTTTTTACTGTGGTTTTGTATTTTAGAATGTGTGTATGAAAACTGGAAAGTTGTGCATGTTTGTGTCTGGGGGCCTCTTATTGTTGCTGACTAATTTTGTTTACCTCCTTGGAGGACTTTGGAGAGTACTTTGAGTGTAGCTTAAAGCTACAGAGAAAAAAGTAGCTTTAAAACTGTATGATACCTCAGTAGGTATGTGTTTATGATGTTAAATATTAATTTGTAAGTTATATAATCAGTTTTAGCGCCAATCAAAAGTATAAATATATATATAATATATATATAAAGTATATATAAAAATGTAAAGTCAGAATGACAAAGAAACAAACTTTATCTTTGATGGATTATTTCTTTGTTTAAGGTAAGGTTGAAATTTGTGTTATTTTCCACTTAAATGAGGTCATATTCACAGGCAAGAGTGAGTCATGAGCAGGAGGAGCGCTGGAGAGCTAAAGAAAAAATGATTTAAATTCTTCTTTCACTGCATGGCCAGGGTAGGAAACCTAAACCGAAATACTTTTATAAATACTTAGAATCAGCTCTAATTAAAGTCATATGAGTACATTGTGGAAAAAAATGTCAGCATGCTTTATGACTTAATAAGGGATGAAGTAAAAAAGAAAAAAACTTGTGTTTTGGCTTCTGAGCATTTGAAGGTTTTATGTAAAGTTCTCCAGATCACAGTGACATTACAAAAGCAGCCCATGTGTGCATCCTTTCTGAAAATGTTTGTGTTTTATAATTGTATCCAAGGCAAAGCAGTTGTCTCTGAGTTTCCATACTCCTCCCTCCCTTCCTTCTTTGGAGCGGCAATTTCCTGAACCGAAGCCAGGAAACTCTGCGTCGGTCCGTTGGGCTGAGAAGCACAGTGGATTGAAGGAAGGCAGGGTGGGGGGGTAGAAGAGGGATGGCTTAGGGGAGTGGGCAGCTTTTTATAGACACAGAAATGAAGCCATGGCTCGCTTTGCTGATGATTGTGGCAAAGTGGAAGAAGAAGAGGAGGGAAAGAGCAAAGGAAGGGAATGAGTGTCTGTGGGAAATGGGCATAGATGGAAATTGAGGAAGTAAGTCATGATAGAAAAATGAATGACAAAAAAACAATAGCAAAAACTGATGGACGCTGACTACTGGCTCAAAGAATAGTATGAAGGCTAATTGTAATCTGTCATGATGCGTAGCTCCGTTTTTAGAATGTCTTTTTGTGTCTATTCAGTGTTTTTTTTTAAGGCAATAAACACACAAGCAGAAGTCATCAGATCGCCCTGTTGAGAGGTCAACACAAGTAACCAAATAAATCAATAGCCAAAAATGTGATTACAGCAACTAAATCCAATGGTGGCCAATTTGTTGTCAATAAATAAAGACAGTTTGGCTTTTTTCAATTTTTACAAGTGATTCCATAAACATAAATAAATCACTCATACAGGAGATTTTACATATCATTGATTATGATAAAATGGTCCAAATCCTTATCTCGTTCTTTTTCACTTTGCTTTAAAGTCCAAAGTGCTTTACAGTCACAGTCTCATCCACAACACTGATGGGGGCGCTGCTGCAGAACACTGGCGTTAGTCTATAACCACCAGAAAGCAATTCAGGATTCAGTGTCTTACCCAAGGATATTTCGACAACCCTGGAGTTGTCCGGGGAGAGGGGCAAACCAGTCATCCTCCAATGGGAGGTCGACCGCTCTACCTTTGCACCATTATTGCTGATATTTAAAGACTGAGTATTTCAGAGAAATTTACCAATTCTAGAACTTGTGGCATGGACAAGCTGCTACTGTTGTTGAAATCAAAATGACTAAAGATCAGGTATAAGTTACAGACAGATGACCTTTTGTTTCCAGACTATTGACTGGATATGAGAACTGGATTGAGTGACCACTCCCCCCCGGTGACACAAACAGGAAGTATCTGCTGGCTCCAAGAAGCAAAAATCCCGTAGACTTCTTTTGAAAAGTCAATAGCTTTTACTCAGTCATTACTGTCAGACTGTTATTACTGATTAACATTACTTATTAACTGTCAGATTAACCATTATTGGTCTAATACCCTTTTTTAACATGTTCTTGATGATCCTATTTTTAAAATATTTTTCATTTAGTGCAAGTTATTCAAGTTATAAACTGATAAATCAGATGCCATAGAAAAAAACCACTTGTGAATGGAAACATTTTTTTTGTAAAAACTGTAGACTAAAGATAGAAAGATGACAAAGGCATTTTAATTAACACATGTCAACACTGTCCATTAAATATAACGGTATAGTCATTTAAACATCTTATTCAAAAACAACTAAAAGATTAAGACCCAAGCCAATATTCGAGCTAACCATCTAAACATACAGTCAAAGGCCTCCAGATAAGCAAAATTAATTTCTGTGGTAATATAAGCCAAAATGGAATGTCCACACATGGGGATGGTAGGTCTTTAGAGGTTAAATCTGCTAAATTCACATTGTGTCGGAAAAGGAACAGATCAGTTCTTGCGATAAAACTATTTCAGCTTGACTGCAGCAAAGGAAAAAGAGATGCTGTGGAAACCAACAAACTTTGCACAACTTTATCGTTTGCTGTGATCAGTTCAAGGTTTTGTTTAGCAAATTCTCGTTGTCACATGTTGGTCTGATTGACTCATGAGGCTGAAGGAGGCAACAGGGCAGACATTTGTTGTCACACTGTCTTAAGACCTTAGAGTCAGAAGTTTACTGTAAACAAAATACTTTGCATGTGTTTAATGTGTTGGGATCAGGAAGAGAAGCAATCATAGTAATGGATCTATCACATGATAAAATGTACACATTTCATCTGTGGGTTTAATGTGTTCCAGTACAGCTCATAAAAAGCCTCAATGCATACAAAGATTAGATGCTATGAGTTCAGTAACCTTTTCTGTCAGGTGTTGTTCTGTCTTGGTCTGATCTCACATTAGCAAATTTTGGTATATTTAGATGGAACAATGCACGACTTTTGGGATTGTTAGAAGTTAAGTTTTTTGTTTAAACTGCAGACTGTTATTCTCAAAAGAGTTTGAGAAAGAAAGCGTGCAGCATTTGTGCAGAATGCTAATTTTGTGTGACTAATGTGAAAGGCCTTTTCGTCTGTAACAGAAGCAGCGTCTTTAACTTTAATGCCGTCTTAGTGAAAGTATTAAAAATGTACTTTCCAGTCATGTATTTGTGCATAATCTAAACACTTCATTTTAGAGTATAGATCATGTCACAGGTGACGTAATGCTTTCATTCCACTCTTGAACAGATAATATAAACATGCCCGTTCCCTAAAGAAAATGGAAAATAATAAACATTTATAGTGAGAAATATTTCACAACAGACCACTTTTTCACTTTCACTTTTCACATTTCACTTTTCCAAAAATGAAAAACTGAAATGTTAATGGCAGTTAGCAACTTCAGCCTTTTTCTCTGAAGATCTCACCTAAAAGCGTGTTATTTTTTTCTTGATATGGTTGCTCCACAGAAACAGAATCTTCTGTAAATTGTGAATCACCTTTGTTGAGGTTTGAGAATCTGGCTGCTAGGTTCTAAGACCAACCCTTGAAAGTCATAAAGGTGTGTGTGCCTATTTGTGTGTGTGGAAAAATAATGTAAAATTTCATTTGAAGAATGTTTTCAAATACAAAGGGAGTTTATTCAAATATTCAAACAAAAAGTAACAGATAGAATTCCAATCTTAAAATGAAAAAGAAAAAATTCTGTCTAAAACAGGAGGATCTCAGCCTCTATCCGCTCAGCTGTGCAAAATAAATCAATGTAATTTTATGTTTTTATGACCGTAGAATAACTAGCAATTTGCTCCTGATGGTTTGATCCATTCTTGATCAGTTCATTCTTTTTTTAAAGCAGAAGATACAGCTTCTATGTATTATACAAAGTGTCATTTGTCGACAAAGACGTGAAGTTAGTTGGTCTGCAGGCTGCGATGTGCATGAGGCTGCAGTGTGTGGAGTGGGTTGTCCTGCTGAAATGCAGTAGGGAGTTTGTTATTGGAAAAATGTGGAGAGAAAGTAGGAGGAAACACACCTCTAAAAACACCACCTCACCTTGTTTTTTTCATCAAATGGTGCTTCTGTGTAAAAAAAACAAACAAAGCACAAAAAGAGACTGAAAAGAGTAGGCAGCCTTCTGGAGCTGATTTAAAACAAAGCGAGGAAGTGAAAGTGAGTTAAAAAAGCAGAGTTGGTACAGATGAATTGGGATTATTTTAGAGAGGAAACTCCCGGTACTGGTAAGAGGAGCGATCGTGTGGCGGGGGAGGTCGGCCTGTGACTCAGAGAAGGCATATTTGTTTGACTGGTCTTGTGGTTGTTTCTCAACATGGCAACCGTCTGTTTGTAGCATAGCAACCATGCCTTCCAGTTCACTAGTGCATATAGTTCCTCCAGCATGTGCGCCATCTGAAAAAAAAGAAAGCCACATATTATGAGCAAAGGCCTGATCCTTCTGTTTATTACTGAGGTCTGACTTGTTCATCCTGTAATAAAAAAACAGAACAATAAAATAGTGATGAGCATTTGCATGTTCACTGACAGAAAAAAGGACATGTAAATTCAAATAGAAGGAAAGAAAAAGAAGCTGCCAAGTTTTTTTGGTGGGTCAAAGTTTTCGCTAATACAATATTTCACTTTGGGGGCTTCATGATATGGTATAGTGCTTAGCACTCACAGAGACAATATCCTGCTTTACATCCCAGACTTTCTGGTCCATTTCTGTGTGGAGTTTGCAGGTCTTACACCTAAAGTCCAAAAATATGCTTCGTAGGTTCATTGATGACCCCTAATTGTTCATTGGGTGTAAGTGTGTGGTCCTGAAACAGACTGACAACCTGTTCAGGGTGGACCCTGCCTTCACCCAACAACAGCTGGGAAAGGCTCCGGCAACCCCCCAAAAAACCCTTCAACACTTGAAATTTAGTCCCAGTGTTAGCATTCTTTCAATTAGATCTCAACCAATGGAGCACATCTGACTTGACACCAAGCAGATATTAGTCAAGCTAATATTAGGAAAACAATAATGCCAGTGTTTTTATTTATGGTTAAACATTGACAACTTCTGACACCAAGGACAGTGCTGTCAAAGTTTTACCAGCCAGGTTGATTTCTGCAAATCCTGCATGGATGGATGGCATGTGTACATATCTAGGTAATTTAAGTGTGTGTTTGTCTACAAGCATCATGCATAAATTAATTTTAATAAAGACAAAATTGCCCTTTTCTAATAAATACTCAAAGAAAGGGAAAAAGCTTACAGTAGCTCTATTAATAATTAGAATAGTGCTGAGAACTATGGTAACACTTTAGTCTTCCTCTTCTGCAGAAGGTCTCCAAGAGGAATGAAACAATTAATCGACTTATTCGATGAATCATTTATATTCTTGCAATCCAACCAGATCGGTCTGTCTGAGCCATGTTGTTAATCAAATCGACCTTTTTTTTTTTTAATCAAAATGAGATTAATTGATTTTGTGAATCTCTGAAAATTCCATTCGGATTGAGACATGGTAGGTTTATTTTACAACAGTGGGCTGAACTTTATGAATTTGACATTAATTCTTGTTTACTTGTCTTTTTTGTACACATATTTAATTTACACCTGATTGTCTAACAAATACATATACAAGGATTCTGGAAAGATTCACCTGCGCTGTTTGGTACGTATTTCTCTCTGAGTCACACTGGTTGAAGTTTTGGATAAAGATGTCCTGGATCCATTTTAAGTGACTGAATCGGATGGTTTAGAATTTAGATTTAGATTTTTAGAATGAATCACTACACCCCTAATCTCAGCGTAGCCTGTAATACTTTTATTGCTGTGAAGTTTTACTCAACTCAGGCAGCTCTAATGGTTAGTGTCGAGTCAAACTTCTTCATCCGGAGCTTTTATTTTAATATTGGTGCATTTTTTTGGTGCATGTGATTAAATGATTTAAAAAGACGGGTAGAGGAAATTCTAAAAAAGTGAGTTCTTAAACTTCAACACTAATTTGAAATTTGCAGAATGTGGCCTTAAAGGCTATACACTTTATGCGTAGACCCATTCCAATGAAAATGGTCTTTTCAGTGTTTTTAACATGTTGTAGTATTGCTCTTATCATAGAAGACCCATGTAGAAGAATTTATGATTGAAACTGTGTTTCTTAATATTTCTTAATTCAAATCACGTTGGATCAGAAACCAGATGCTCATGAAAGCTCAGGCTAATTACACAGTTACTGAAAGTCTCTCTTACCTCTCCACTCCTCCGCCCCCTTGCGGTAATTTGTTTTCCTCGTTGTAATGCTATCTTCAGACTGCAAGCTCGAGTGTGAGTGCGCAGACAGAGCTGTTGGCGTCGGGAAGGGGGCGGGGTTGCTCCAAGCCAAGAGTCCCGCCCACAAATCAGAACCGTATTTCTAATGAGCTACTGCCGCCAGACATAATATGTCTTCAAAATTACAGTGCTTTTGATTTTGGCTAAAAGCTGCAAAGTCATAATTAAAAGACTTCTGAAAACAATTTTACAAAAGTAAATATATGGTTGACATGGCATCTGTCCCTTCAACCCTTTTACACCAGAGCTTTGGCTCTAGTGTTGACATTCTGTTGACCACTGTAACTATTTGACCATTCACACCATTCACACAATCAACGTAAATCCCAACGTAAAGCCCATTTTGTTACAGAGAAAAGCAGTTTTGTGCTGTTAAAATGGTATAAATTTCTCTACATTAGAATCATCTTATTTTACAAAGAGTTGAGGGATTACGGTAAATTATAAGGTGTGTTTTATTTAACAGTTTCTGGGGACATCCCAGGTGTTAAAAGGTTAACACACACTAAAAGAGACCTTTTCATTTCCATTCTTGAAAGCCTCACTCTTTTTCTCCGCAAACACAAACTGTCAACATTTTTCACGCTCCATACTTTATTCATGAAAAGATTTTCGTGGATCCATTTTCCACACAGAGCACATAAAGCCTTGAAAATAATCGGCAATGAAAAAAACACCAAGTGCAGGCTGCTAAAAATAATTTATGCTGTAATTTTTTAATCAACCTGTTCATGCAATCTCTCAAAAGTAGCTTCATTATAAACTAAAAACCTTTCCCCTCACTTTAAGGGAATCTTTGTGTCGTTTTGAAATCTGTCAGGCAGGCCGTAATGTCATATGAAAGCATCATTCACAACCAAGGGTTGGATTTCTGTGGAAAACTACTGGAGGTTCTGTGTGTATGTGTGTGTGTCAGTAAGCCAGCATGTCTGTCTCACTTTGCCACACCCCTCATGTGTATATCAGGTGTGGATGTACCTCAGGAATGAGAGCACATCAGCTCACTGAAAGCAGGGGTTTGCACACACATCACACTCAGTTGCTGCTTAGCTTCATGGTTTGTAGGAATTTTTATGAGGAGCTAAACATTCTGGATCGGATTGGAATAAAAGAAACAAAATGACTCCTCTGTTATCTACTGTTCTTAAATAGGTTGTGTAGAATAGTCAGAACAGACGTTGTTAGAGGTTTCTCGTGAGCATCTTCAGAAAAGAGTCATTTCAACCTTGTCTGATGAGGTGTTGCATGGACTTCACTGCCATATTGCTGCAGAAACATTGGGGATTGGCACAAAGCAGATGACATAAAGTGCTGAGAAAAAACTTAAATAATAAATACAAAGAACACTTCAAATACCAAAGAGCAGAACCAAAATAAAACAAAAATGATCCTACAAACTGACAGCCATAGATTTAACAACTCAAACAGAAACAGCTGGTGTGAGTGAAAATCAAAAGCTGGTGTGGTCATTGCATAAAACAGCAACAAGACAAGACAATACGAATTCAAAAACTACTAAAATAAAACCAAGATGATAATAGAATTACAAGCATCTAGACTGTGAGCTTACAGGGGAGTTCATGCTTTGACAAGGCTTAGCATTGTTAAAATCTATTCCTTCATTGAGAAGTCAATGATGCTCCACATAGTTCATGGTTTCTACTTTTCTACCTTAAAGTCATCGTTTAATTTATTGTAGAAATGTTCCCAGTGGTCTTCTCATTCCAATATGTCGTTTATAGCCAAATTGAAAAAAGCCTGTGTCATTTTCTAGGACATAGTTTCTGCAGAGCGGCAGGAGTTCATTAGAAATTCGCTCTGAGTTGTGGGCGAGGCACTTAGTGGAACTTGAAAAAAACAAGTAACACACACATGAATAATAGCAATACTTTATGCGTTAGCTGTTTTTGTTTGGAGTCAATAAACCCAAACTGCAAATCAACAAACAGAAATCTCATTTGTCAGCAAAATTTCCGGGGAGAGTCTGCAAGAATGTACAAAGGGTTATTTCACAAACGTTCTTTTTGCCTTAATAAAAGCCAAGCCCTGACATTCCTCCGACTGACACAGGCTCATGCACCATCAAGGGCTAAAAAAAGAGAAAGACATCTTTAAGCACTTATTCAGTGCTTCTAGTCCAAACTGCTGTGGTTTGGGATGCGGATCGTGGGCTGCTGCAGATGTGTCAGTGTTTAGTGAAGAGGAGGTGCTGCTCCAGCAGCTCACAACTGATGTGAATGGTTAAAATGGCTTGCAATTGCCTAGAGGTTGACAAATGAAGACAGGGGGTGTGAGCTTTCTCTTGGGTGTTCAGCTCACAATATGTTGTTGTATGAACAAAACAATGAAGGTATGACAGCCTGAGTGAGTAAATTATAGTTTACGTCATGCTGTGTGAGTGATGTGATACCAATAGACGGATGAAACAGTAGTATTTTTGGCTGGGAAAGATAGGTAGACACGAGGAATGTTGATAACTAGCTCACGTAAGATGTAGTGTTCTAGTGTGCATAGAATTAAACCCCAGCTACCTTTTCACTCAAAGGGGTCAGAGATGGAAATCTAAGCCAAATAAAAAAGGCATTTTCTGTCATCTCTCTGACTTGTTTAGGGGTTGAGGTGGAATCTCATGTATGTAACCCAAAGCTATAACCCTCAAATCCTAATTTCAGGTTCAAATCCGAAGATAAAAATTGACAGTCTGTGCAACAACAACAAGGGATTACAGATATCTCTCAACCTGGTTTTAAAGACATTTGATTTTTGTCATGGTTCAACGGAACCAACCATGAGTTGCTTAAACTACTTAATCTTGCTGGCACTGCATCACTGGACCTCACTAGAGGTTTAAGAGCCTATTGCCCCTTCAACAATACAGTCCTGTAGTTGTCCACTGCCAGAAGCTTCCAAGCATGTTAATACTTTACAGAAAACATCATGTTCAGGAAGGAGTGGGAAAAAAAGAAGGCAAGGTGTGTTGATCTGGAGAAAATCTATCTAAATCTAGAATTAGTTATGGTCTCATTCAACTATGATTCCAAGGAAAGTCTATTTGCTGCACCGTCAGCCTGCGGGCAATTGCACTGTGTAAAATCAGCCACATCAGTTTCACCAAGAAAGTTAGAACTTTTAAATTAAGGCTTTCAGATGACAATTTCTGAAATTAACACAATCAGAACGATTTCAAATGTTGTCTGTAATTTGTTTACTAAAAAAAACAATGTTATGTTCCCTTCAGGTGATATTTGTTTTTCCATTCAGCTACTGCCTTGAGGGGTTGCAAACCACCCCATGATTTGGCTTTATTTCATGCTAAATTTCCTTCCTTACCTGACCTACCCAGATCACATGGAAACACTGGAGAGTGCATTAAAGCACCTGGTAGTCCCAGGTCTCTCATTCAAAAAGAGACCAGGCTCAAGAAAGCAGATAAGTAGACTTGGTGGTGGAATTAAGAAGTTCAGGAGTTTGTTTTGAGGAAAAAGGTTAGCTAAGAAAAACAGCCTGGAGTGTAAGGAAATACAGCACAAGGCAAAGGTGGATGTGACGAAGACCAAGCAAAGAGGACTTGAATGATAGGTTGGACACAAAGAAGGAAGAGGTGGATCAGACAGGTGAGATGGAAAAAACAGATGGAAGGATGAGCAGCAGGTTAGGATGATCAAGGACAGAGTTGGAAATGTGTTGACATGTGATGGAAATATGGAAGGAGAACTTTGAAAACAAATGAATGAAGAAAATGTTAGAAAACAGAGAACAAGAGGAGGATGTTGAGGAGCAGGAAGTAGATGATTGAGAATGAAGCAAAGACGAAGAGGATGAAGAGTGGAAAAACAGTTGGTCCTGAATTGGCAGAAGTGATTCTGGCTGACTCTGAGTGACAGAGAGGAACGTTGGAGTTGTTCAGGAGATGGATGACAGCTGGAAGACAGTAAGATGTTCTGTAGGTGAAGCAGAGGAGTTGAAGGTGGAGGAGAGACTGCACCAAGGATCAGCTCTGAGCTTCTTCTTGTTTCTATGGTGATGGCTAAACTAACAAGTGACTTTAGACAGGAATCTCTGTGGACCGTGATGTTTGCAGATGACGCTGTAATCTGTGGTGAGAGCAGGGAACAGGTAGAGGAACATTTAGAGAGATGGAGGTTTGCTCTGGAAAGGAGAGGAATGAAGGTTGAACCCATGTTGTTAAGGTTTTCTTTGGGAGTGACCAGAATGGATAGGATCAGAAATGAATCCTTTAGAAGAACAGATTATAGTAAATGTTTTGGTGGAAAAAAATTCAGGGAAGCAGATTTAGATGATATGGAGACATTAAGAGGAGGAACAGTAATGATACTGGGAAAATGATGCTGAGGTTGGAGCTACCAGGAAAGAGGTGTAGAGGAAAACCAAAGAGGATGTTAACGGATGTACAGAAGGAGGACATGATGGAGGTTGGAGAAAGATGCTAGCGAAGAGGAGAGAAGTGGATGATGGTGAAAGATTCCTTTTAGAATCTTGTAAAGAGAGCAGCAGAAAGACAAAGATAAATATTGAAGGTTAGAGTAAAGAGGTCTTATACTGTACATGCTCCATTTCTCTACTGGAGAAACAGTATGTTTGTGCACTGCAAGACCCAACATCTGCACAGCATACCTTCCAGTGCCGTCATCCTCCATTTTTTAAATATCTCCAACAACAAAACTAAGTTCAAGAAGAGAGAATTCCTTTCACCAAGCTGCAGCTAACACTTCTGACTTGAAAAGAGTTTTTTTCGCTTCAGTGTGTAAAAGCAGATTACCTCCCTTCAACACGAGGAAGGAAATCTCTGTCAACCCTTTAATGACAGGGTGTAACTACAAATTTAGAAGGGGGGCAGCTCTAATGATGTTGCTGCTTTTTCTTCATGCACTTGTGTCTTTCTAGGGTAGCTGAGTTCAAGCACATTAACCCCTAACAGCCTCTGACGTGAGGTAAAATGAAGACGATCATTATTCCCCCCTAAGGACTTATATCAGATCCTTCTTAATGTTTTATTCTTCAGTCAGACAAAGAAAAAAAGAGTAAATAAAACTGAACTTGTCAGTAGTGTTAAATTGATGCCAAAGAGCTCCAACTAGGTCTGATCTGACCACAGCACCTTCTCCCAATCCCTGTCTAAACCATGAAGGTGTTCATTCCTAAACTTCAGATTGGCCTGCACATGTTTCTTCTTACGCAGGTGTGTTTTGCAAGATGTTAAACTTTTGTATTGTAAAGTATTCTCATTGGTTTTCTTGGTGACTGTGGTTCCAGCTGCTTTGATATTATCAACTAACTCCTGCCGTGTTGCTTTAGGACAATGTCTCACTGTTTTCATGATTGTGGAAAATCCAACAGGTCAGATCTGGTCTAGAGCTCCAGACCTATAGGTGGAGTCATAGTTATGTTCTTGTATTTTGGCCCAGTTGCACCAACATCTGTCATCTTAGCCTCCAGTTTCTTACTGATGGTTTTGTAGTCCGTTCTGGTCTTGTTCAGGTCTACAATATTCTCCCTTAAATCCACTGAAAGCTCTTTAGTTTTTCACTGTTGGAGAGTTTGGAACCTGACTGATTGATTCTGTGGAGAGGTGTCTTTTCTACAGATGATTGGTTCAAACAGATGTCTGGTGAAAGGTGGATTTGGAGAGGCTAGCTGTTTGCAACTGTATGTTTAATCCAGTGCAAACTTTCTACTGAGGTAATAATAACTTAATAATAACAGCTTTCACAAGCTGGGACGTCTCTAGAGATGAAGGACATAGTCAAGTCACTTTTTTTTGTTTATTTCAGGATCTGACATCAACAGAGTCACATACCAGCTAGGATGTAAATGCTTACATTTACAACAGCCTGGACCAAATCAAAAAGCTCTGATTGGAGTTTGCTGTGGTTTCTGCTCACATGTTCTCATGCTCAAGGTTTTGTCTTGAAGGGGAAGTCGGATGCAACAAGGCTGAAGGAACAATGTCTGGTGACAGAGGATCATTTGAGTTAAAGTTGGAAAGATTAAAAAAGCTCTTCCGTTAACTTTTTATTAATTGGTGAATTGTAAGTATTTCTCTGTGATCAACTAAGTTTAAAACAAATTTATTATTTTTGATCCATCATCAGATTTGAGACATCCAGCAGCACAACAGGCATTGACTTTAGTTTCCATCAGTCACCATCTATACATGTCAGACAACATACTTTCTTTTTCACCTGATTTATGTGTGCTTTAGATTACAACACAAGAGCGAGCTCATCTTACTTCACACCCGATGCTATTCAGCAAAACCACCCTGATTCATCCAATAAATGATTCATGAATAAATGTGGTCTCTAAAACTATTCTTGATGATGAGAAGTTTAGATTTATGTCTGCAGCGAGCCGTCTGCAGCTCATCCATCACATTATTTCATACATTACATTTCTGTTCAGAGCTGCATCTGAGCCAAACTTCTGGTTTAGTTTCCACATACTTAAAATGACTCAGATTTTTGCATGAACGAAGCGTAAATTCAGCAAGAAGTTAAAACATAAGCCATTAGATGACTGATTATCAGAAATATCCTCTGGTTCATGAACTGTTATTTGCTTTACTTTGATGCGTTTGTTCTGTTTTGCTCTTTGAAACTATTGTGTGAAGAAATCCAGTATTGTGAGCGAACATCCAATAAATCAAAAAGAATCATAAAGCAAGAATAAAGAGTTCAAAGATAAATTGGTTTTCCCATAAGTTCACCTTTATCTCACAAGGAAAATTAATTTGCCAATATAATTAACATTTACAATGCACACTTGATTTAATGCAAGTATAAGCCGTGATTGTGTTACCTAAATGCACGCACACACGCCTCTTACTTTGTTTGGCTGTTTTCAAGGTGAAGTGTTTTCCAGACGTCCACAAAGAGGTCCTTTGGGTGTAACAGGAAATCCCTGTACACTGCGAGTACGCTGATATCATTGTTCCCACTGGAAACTTCTGAACAAACAAGCATTTGTTCCTCATGAAGTCAGCGGAAGAACTCCACGCTGCTCCGCGTCAAGACGTAGATCTTCATGGAATGTTGCCTTGAGGTTCTGTTCAATTCTTTCATCAAATGTGAACCTGGTGGAAGAAGAGGCTCAGGCAGCAGTAGACGTCTGAGCTTCAGAGCTTCTGATCATTTCTGTGTTTTTGTAAAGCTTTAGAAAAATAAAGTCATGTGTTTGTGGCCATTTTTAAACTGATGCCTACGATGTTGCCGGTGACCAGCCTTGCACTGCAGCTCTGCAAATATCCATGTGTAAATAGGAGTGAATGGGTAAATGGGACTGGTACTTGAAAGTTCTTTGCCCCTGGAAGAAAAACACTGAAAGTGTTTCACTTTAACAGGATGACTTCAATGCAGGAAGGAACAGGAAAGGCTCAAAAAAGAGCTTATAATTTAGCAACAAAAAACGCCACTTGAGAAGGGGAAATAAACCACAAACAAAAGCTCCAAAACAAGAAGATTACGCCAACTTTGGTGCAGGCTCAGCAACCTCCACAAGTTAACTGAATTGATCAGAACACAGTGACTGACAACTCAGAGACAATTAAAGACCCATTGATGAAAATTGTGTTTTGTGGTGTTTATAACATGTTTGTCTAGCATTTTTCTCACAATGGAGGACAGGTATAAAATAATTTAAAATTAAACCTGAGTTTCCAAGTATATTTATATTTGAATAGCATTGGATCAGGAGCAGATGAATACGTGGCTTGAAAAAATGTAGGTTTGTGATGCAGCAACTGCCATGGGTCATAGTCTCCCTTCTTCACTCCAATTCTGATGCATCCACTTGCTGACAAATAGATCCATTAATATGTTCATCTGGCTCAAAACTACAGCTGGATAGCTCTGATATTGCTCGCCAGTTTTTTTTTTTTTTTTACTACTCTAATGTTTGCTTGGGCTTGTGAGGTGCTTTAAGCTAGTAGGGGGGAGTTTAAACAAAGGGCTGATGGAACATTAGCGGAGCTGCCTCCCCCGCCCCACCTATAGAACCCATACGAAAATTTCTGATGAACTGCTGCTGCTCTGCAGAAAATTTGTCTTAAAAAATGACACAGGTTTTTTTTATTTTGGCTAAAAACTTTGTAATCATAATTAAAAGACCACTAGAAAAGTACTTTACAAAAAAATGTATATAGTTGGAGTGGAACTTTAAAGACCCATTCCAAACAAAATTGTGTTTTGGTGTTTTCATTTTGTTCTTTTTTTCTCTGATGGATGACACATATAAAGAAAATTAGGTTCAAATTTGCATTTCATTGCTCCCTGCTCTGCTCCATTCTGATGCATCCACTTGTAGGCAAATAGATTTGTGTATATCTTTGCTTTCTCCTTGTCTGAGCTGGTATCTGGCTCAAAACTGTATGGTTAAATAGCTCCAATATTGCTAAATTCAATGCAATTTTATTTATATAGTCCAATTTCACAACCATAGCTGTATCAATTGGCTTTCAAATGGTATTTATGAAAAGAACATAAAGTCAGTCATAAAAATATAAACAATAAATTGGTTGTTAAATTAATATTAAAACAAACTAAGCTAAGCTGGCATTCCTGCCCTCAGACCCTCCTTCTCAGTGGGGAAAAACTTGTACCTATCTTGGGGAAAAAAATAAGACACCTCAAGCCCTCAAGAAGGAAAGAACTTCTCCAGGGACAGACAGTCGATAGAACTGTTAAAGAAGAATAAGCTTATCTAACTCTACAACTACATGTCTGAATAACAATCACATGTTTGAAACTTCAAACCTGAACAATACATTTGTTTTAAATAACCTTTCAATGCTTATTCTATGTTTCATTTTTGACAGTTGTCCATCCTTACAGAGTTTGAGCTGCTGCGTGCAGTCCTAACCAAATATTTCCTCAGGTCATTAAAATCAGGATTTCTTCTGATGTCTCTTTCTCTACCAAACTGTACCATGTCCACACTGTCCTTGCACTCTTCTCCACTTGCTGGTCATCTAAGTCCTCTCCAGCAGAGTATTTGTTTATCAGAACAATTCATTGTGAGTTAATCCAGGAGGGCTGTGTTGGTATTGCCACCAGCTCAGTGACAGGGTCTCTCTGACAGTCCCCATTGCTCAGCATCCCTCTGTTCTGCTGATGGGTCTATTTCACAGTGGCTTAAGTCAATCTCTCTTGGCCTCTGTACTTGTATTTGTCTAAAAGTTTGACAGAATCTGAGATCAGATGAGTAAAAGAAAAACAGGACATGAAAATCAACTCAGCCGTAGCTCTGTCAACTCTTTTTGGTTGGTGATCTTTTTTGACAAAAGAAAAAGAATGAAAAGGGGACTTTGGTGATTTGGCTCAAATTCAATTTGGCTAGACAAGCAAATTTGTTTGAACCAGTTTATAAACGGCATCTGGACTTAAACTAGACCCAAAAGAGCTTCCTGTGGGTCTAAAAAGTTTGTCTTTCTAACTTCTCAAGGGTCCCATAAATGTTCAGTGAGTGTGAGGTCAAGTGACTGCTGGTCTTCAAAGGGCCCTTCAACTTTATGAGAAGTTTGGATTCAGCAGTTAACATTTAAAATATGTGACAATCATTACAGAAAGCTGTGCTATTTGTTGGTTGAGGTGAATCTGATTCCTTTCCTGTTTCTATAGCTCATAACAGCCCAGAATGTGCTAAGAATGTTCTAAGATCTGTAATCAGGAGGCTTCTCTAGAACTGAGAATACTGGGATACTGTTGCTTTTGGTAAATTGACTTCTGCGGAATATTAAAGAATAGGAAAAGAAAACTTATTTAGCTATATTTGAACACCCAATTTGCCATCTGGCTCCATTTACTTGCGGAAGTTTCTATTGTCCCATTGGTAAAATGATAAATGTTTTAGACGTGTGAAGGGCATTTCATAGTGTTTTGCCTTTGAAGAGCACAGTGTTTCTTTCACAAACACACATCAATTGAGAATGTCTTAACGTATCCTGAATTGTAGTTACTTTTTTTTACAGACACAAGTGATACACATATAGCTTCATGAAGCATTTCATCCAGTTGGTTCACTCAGGTGGCTGGTGGCGGTTAGAGCTCTTTCCTCACAGCGAGAAGGCCCTGATTTAAATCATGGCTGGAACCTTTCTGTGTGGAGTTTACATGTTCTCCTCGTGTTTGTGTGGATTTTCTCCAGCTTCCTCCCACAGTCCAAAAACATGTTTCATAGAGTAGTTAGTTACTCTAACTTATTCCTAGGTGTGAGTGATTGGGTGGCCCTGCAACAGCCTGGCGACCTGTCCCCGCCTTCACCCAACAGTTACCTGAACAATGATCATGCTTTTGTAGCATTGAGATATAATAGTCAATTATTATTGTTTAGAGGACACTTTACTGGTTTTTATTTAAAAACAGTTTCTCCTAAATCTACAAAGAAGCTCTTCCTCTATCTTAACCACCCCTTTCCCTACTTGGCAGAAACTTCAAACCTCATCTCTAACAGGCACACGGAGTGGAACCATCAGTTTCATGGTTTAGAATGGACAACAAAAGAGAACTCTGAAGCAGTCAAGAGCTTTCCCAGAAAAAGCTCAGCTATGTGGTGGAGATGTCAAATATATTAAGTCTCTAGAGTTCAAAAGGTTTAGGTGAATGTTCAACAAATACAGGATGAGGAGCAGGGCTGATCGGGATACTGGTGAGGTAAATCCACCAAACAATCCAAAGGGAAAACCAAAAAGAATTATCTAGAGCCATAAACGAAGGTCAGAAAACCTGATAAATCCACAGGAACCTCCTAGTCCAAAAACAGAAAAAAAAGCCAGCAACAATCCACGGGATTATGGGTTTTGACCATATGCATTAATTACAACAAACCATTGAGAAGCAAAGGAGGGAAGAGAATGTGGCAAAGAGCTGACTGGTAGCAGCTTCTGGATGTTTGGCAGCCCAGGAGAAGATGACAATCACAGACAAATGTGGAGCTCAGGAGTCAGGCTCTTGTATTGGGAATCAAGCTGTCTTCTGTAAAAGGAAGCTAGCTTCAGTCAAAATCATTTTATTCTTTAAACTAATTTGGCAATATTTTATGTGGTGTTGCAAAACATTCTTTCTGTCTTTCATTGTGTTTGTTTTTCTGTAGTTTTCAAAGCTAACTGTAACCCAAGCTCGCGTTCTAAATTAAGGTCGAGTCACTTTCAATCTGAGGACTTCGGTCTCTGTGCTGGGATTCTTTTATGACTGGATCTCCCAGTTTTTACTGATTACAGACGTCAGCTCATCATGCAATGCTTCACATCTGGCATGCTGTGCATCTTTTTTTTGAACAAACTTGCTCTTACTCGATCTTTAAAGTACTCTGGTATTTTTAGGATCACTTTTATGAACTGTGTTAGTTGAGGAGGAGAGGCTTTGAACAGCTAGTTTCGGTTTTTTTTGTTGTGTCATGCTTTAATCTACCTGTGCTTTAAAGAATTTAGCAGTTTTCTTTTCTTGTTTTAAATAAAAATGAAACGACCTCGCCAAATAGGAATTACCCACTTTTTCTGTAACTCAGCATCTTTTCCTTAATAAGGAATTACACAATGCCATGCATTCAAAGACACAGCAATGCTAGTGTCCTGACCCTCCGTTTTGGGAGGCAATCTTTGTCTTTTTCATGTCATTGTGTAAGCACAACAACAAGCAAACAAACTGCAAAAAAAAAACAGCAAAAAAAAAAATAGTCGAGTATTAGGCTACACAGATTCATCTTTTGTTTTTGGTCAGTCAACATATGTAGTTAGCCTCCAGTGGAAGTCACTAAGCAGTCTTAATTTTGATTGGATATACTCGCTTAGCCTGTAGCATTTTGACTGAAGCTCTATGCATGCTACATGCTGCGTGTCTACACACCCTTACTCATTCCTACATCAGCCACAAAGCACATACATCTACGTTTTCATACAGGACCAGTACCAACAGATTTTCGGCTAAGTACTCATCCTTAGTTTAAACTGAGTTGTAAATGTGTCATTTTGCTTCAGCTACCGTAAGCCTCGTGAGTTCAGATTTATCACAAGATGGTTCTTACGGGATCTTGTGGTTTTGCTGCTTGTTGAGCTGCTCAAAGAGCCTCGGTGCTGCTGTGCTGCCAACTAGCGGTAAGGAGTTTAAATGAAACACAAAAGTAAGACACTGAACTACATGCTTGCCTATAAATAATTAAATAAGTATCGTCTTGGCAGCACTTTAAATCAAAACAAAAATCGCCAAATGAAGTATCGCGATATTTCACTAAATAAATATATTTTTATTTACACTCTGACTGTTTACCAGCACGTCTGCCACCTGTAGTCGGAAGAGGCTTGATGTGAAATGTTCCAGTGGTCCAAATCAGGTGAATCTTCCTTCAGACTTTTTTTTTTTGGTAGCTCTATTCCGACATATGAAAGACTTGGTGTTTTGTTGTTTTTTATTCAGAAGGTTTTATTGCACAAACTGCAAGTATTTCTTTCTTCTACATAAACAATTTTAAAATGGTTTGCACTTCTGTGCATTAAAAGAGTGCTATCTGTACATTATTATCAAATCTGAGACCCTTTTCGGGTCAAAGTTCGGCCTGATTAATTAACGCGTTTTCCGTGGCGGCCCATTTTGTTTGTAGAGCCCGAAAAAGGTCATAGAAACTTAAGTAGGGACATGTCAACAAGAGAGTTGGAATGAAGAAGCCTGGAATGTGTATTTTTACTCAATTACATAGATATTTGCATTGAAAGTGGTTACTTGAACGCGCGTTGCCGAAAGCGGTGAACGAAACATAAATCAATTTCCTTAAAATTTCTGAATGGTTTTCAAATTTTCTTTGGGATTTTTAATTTACATAGTTTTTTCTTGGTCTTTTCGATTAATCAATTATTCCAACCTGATAGATGTGTCTGAGACTTTAACATAAGTTGTTAATCCAGTCAAAGCAAATCGACCTAACCCAATATAAAAATCATTTCAAAATAAATAAAGTGATTATATTATGTCACAAAACACCATTTGGATTGAGCCACAGCAGGTTTATTTTACTGTAGCAGTACCATCACAGCGGATAACACACTTGTGATGCAGCCAAAAATGATCAACCATCATTACACCCCATTGTGTGGAAACACTTTGAATTTCGCAAAGACATGTGACCATACAGTGTGATATGTTCTAATAATGTTCTGTTGGGATTATTTTGATGTGGAAAAACATCAGTGAACTGAACTTTATCAAACTAAAATGAGAGTGGATTTGACATTAATTCTTGTTTACTTGTTTGTTTGTACACATTTAATTTACACTTGATTATCAAGCAAGAAATACAAGGAATCTGGAAAACTTCACCTGCACTGTTCAGCATCAGGTATTTATCTCTGAGTTACACTGGTTGAAGTTTTGGAAAACGATGACCTGGATCCATTTTAGGTCAATGAATTGATTGCATTCAGATCAGATGAACTAATATTGACTGTGAATTGGATCAGCAACCTCAAATTATAACATGAATCAAATTGCAGTTAAATCGAATTGATCATAGTTATCAAACATGCATTAATGAAAGGGTTGCAGTGTCAGCCCTGGCTTGCACCAAATGTTTCCATGACCTTTCAAAGCATTATTCACCAGCAGAAAATGCCTTCCTGTGTTGGTTGCTGTTTGGATATTTGAATAGCTGCACTTGACTAAAGACTCAATTCAGAAATGATCTGTCAGAGAAATGTAAATCATCTGGACTTCTGCACAAAGCTTGAAATATAAGATGTGAGGTAAACAAAAACAGTTCAAGCAAGGATCATTCATGGTCAATTATTTCTCTGAAACTGAAGTGGTTTAAAGTCCCACTCCAATTATACTTCGACTTTTTGTAAAACTCGCAGCAGCGTCCTCGTCACTGCGAGAATGGGCCGGCGGGGAAGTGGCTCCCGCTGCGCCGCGCTCCTCTACGGGGCGGGGAGCCGCGGAGCCAGGCGCACAGACGCAGCTCACAGGCCAGCCGCCGTGCGCGCACCCGGATCAGACAGCATGGGTCTGGAGAAGGAACGGGCGGAAACGAGCGTCATGATGGACCCAGAGGAGTTCAACAGGTCGATAGATCCCATTCTGCTCCAGAAGGAGAGGAAGTTTTCCGAGGCCCCGGATCGGGATCCGAACGACATCAACGCGCATCTGAAGGTAAAGTGCGCGGAGGGGAGTGGGCTGCTGTGGCACATGAAATGCAATGAAGATCGGGATGTCGCAGGTTCAGGACCTCCGTGACTTGTGAAGCTGTGACTTGTGCTGACGTGACAGGTGGCGTTTGACGATGTCATCGCGGAGCCCGTGTCCACGCACAGCTTTGACACGGTGTGGGTGGGCAGCCACGCCGCCTTCGAGCTGGTCAAGTTCATGTGTTACCGCCTGCTGAGCACGCTGCTGGCCGTGCCCGTGGCCTTCATCCTGGGACTGCTGTTTGGAGTGCTCAGCTGCCTTCACATCTGGTAAGAAGTTCCCTGCCTGTGCGGGTGATGGTTGGAGCTTCAGCTGAAACGAGCCCTTTAAAGATGAATGCAAACATCCTGCATGTCCTGCATGGAAGACACGGACTATTTTGAAAGTTAAACAGGAAATACAGCTTAAGTCTGGACTTTTTTTGACTTGATCATCTAAAGCATTTTCTTATCATGAAAAACTGTTTACCTCTAAAAAAAAAAAAAAAAAAACACTGATGAAAATTGTGATTTTGGTGTTTTTAACATGTTATTGTTGCATTTTTCTGATGATTTAGGACAAATATGAGCTAAATATTCAGACATATATTAAGCTTAAAATTCAATTTTTTAGTATTTCTTTATTCAAACGAACAAAAATCGTATTTAATCTACAGAAAATACCCTGCGTGGGCCATAATCTCCCTGCCCCGCTCCATTCTGATGCTTCCACTTGGGAACAATTATCCATGTACGTCTTTGTTTTCTTTGTCTGAGCAGGAATCTGGATAGCGTTGCATTGCACCGGCAATGTTAGGTTGGGTGTGTGAAAGGCTGTAAGCTAGCAAGAGACCATGCAAACAGGTGACATTGATTTCTCACCTGTTTAAGATTTCTTTGAAAATAGATAAAAAGATGGAAGGGTGTATTTGTTTCTGTGATCAAAACCACAGTGCTTTGTCCTTCTGAAAAAGATAACTGTTATTTTCCTGTTCACAGGATTTCAATGTAGAAGTTGGTGAGCATTTAATAGTGAATAATATGTAACATTCCATGTGAACACAGATTTACAGTAGGTTGTGTTTAGGTTGTATACAGACCGGAAGAGTTAGTTGGTCCAGACCAAGTCCGCTTGGTTTGAAACAGATCTAGTCCTGAACTTTACGTTTGCTCTGTATTTAGACTGCGTCAACCAGACGTTCCTGCTTCAATCCAAGCACAACCACATGACTAAAGATCTCTTCACTCATTGGCCAGGAATAACGAGGTTGGAGCAAAGCAATGAGAGACAGAATAATAGAAGTCCTGCGCTTTGCGATCTTTGTCAGAGTAGTTCCCTCTTTCAAACTTAATATTTCTCTGACCAATTCAGAACGCCTGTATCAACATCTTTGCTTTGGTACAGTGGAGGCATTCTGTAAGGCGGTTACTGGGGAGATGACGGCTAAGGACGTACACTGATGAATGTTTTTGACATACAGATTATTGAGAAAACATTGAGAAGCAATGTGTTACAGATTAAAAATTGTTTTGAGTTCAATGAGCTGCTGTGTCTTATTGGGTACTACGCTTCTACTCAATTTACATCCCGTATTCTCCAGCTTTGGTGGCCATTTCGGCCCAGTTGTTCCGCTCTGAGCACAGAACCTATTCAAACTGAAAAAAACTCATAGCAAAGCAGAGGTCAGTCCGACCTCGAGGGATGGGTCAGCGAGTGGTTCCGTCACAATCTTTTTCAAACTACAATTTTTTTGTCGGCTCCTGATCCACAACAAGTTGAAAAAAGAAATCCTCAGAAACACAATTTTCAGTTTAATTTTCTTTATAAATCATGAGAAAAATACCACAAGAGCATTTTAAAAACACCATTGTCATCGAAGTGGCTCTTTAAAAAGCTCTGTAGTTGAATGCATTCTCATTTAAATCCAGTACCTGTGTTTGTTTGCTTGTTTATTTATTCGTTTGTTTGGGGGAGGGAGTCATCCAGAATCAGGCAAAGTAATAAAACGTACTTATTTATGGTAATTTGGGCCAAAACCATGAAAAGAAAATGCTGATTTTAATAAAACTTTGTTTTACTGTGATGAAAACATCTTGTTCTGAAGACCAAGAACAGAGTTTTTCTCCTTTACGGAATCATAAAATTAGTTTAGTAAAAATCCTCCCACTTGGATGTGCTCTTTCTTTTTAGGGAAACATTAGTAAAATATGCAACTGCATGCAGTGGGTTGTATAACTGAATGATAAACAACGTTTTAAAACTGTTTAAGTAATTGGATGATTGTGCAATAATGGATCAAATATGTTCAGGTTTCTGTGCAGCTCGTTCACTCATTCCCAATCACAGCCTAAAGACTTTGTAAACTCCACTGTGATTTAGGCCTGCATGTGAGCTCTTTGTGGAAAGTTTGAAGAAAAGTGAATACCCACTGACTGCGAGGAAAGAAAAGCTCCATTTACTTCTCCGTACAGATGGCCCTCCAGCAGCCGAGAAAAACCTGTTTTCATGCTAGAGTGGGACATTTTTCAAGTGCACCTGGAGCACCACAGACACGTATTTTCCAAACCTTGTGTATAGCTGAGGCTCCAAGATCAGAAAGGTTTACTTGTGCATTGATAGCAGATCTCTGACACAGTGGTGATCAATATATCTGGAGTTTCTGGAATGTCAGAATGGAAGATTACACAGACACGCCTCTTTCAGGGAAGCCTGAGTGTTTACAGTCTGAAAATCTCTGAAACAGAAGAAGAAAAAAAAGATGCTTACATTTTTAAGATCGATTTTTGTTTCATGTCTCTCATTTTGTCATTAAGGAGCCAGAAAAAGAGTTTTCAAAGCCAGGAAAGAGATGATGTTTACCCTATAATGATGGTTAAAAAATGCTGAAGACAAACAACTTTAGGAAAGATAGTGGATGTATCAATAACATTGAGGGCAGAAAATGCAGATTTAAGTTGAGTCTGGTGCACGTTGGTGAAGCACCTCCTTTGAATAAGGTAGACAGGCAGATGGAAGCAGCTTCTCCTCAGTGACAAACTCTGAACAGACCAGCAGCAAAAAGAAGGGAAATGCTGGCTGGCTAAAAGCTTAAAGCTTAAAGAGTTTGTTCAATCTGACTCAAATATTAAAAGACCCTCCATTATTGAGCTGAATAAACCAATATGACTGCAGTAAAGCAAACTGAACTAGTTTTCCCCTGAATGTTTGCTAAATAATAAAGCTGACACTTGAGTCTCCAGTGGACATGAAACTGAGAGGTGAACCTACTAGAAGAGTCATGAGGTTTTTCCCATGACTGTTATCTCCTGTCAGTCACCCAGAGGAGCTGGAGGAAGTGGCCAGCAAGAAGGAAGTCTGAGCTACTATGGATGGATGGACGGACGGACGGACGGACGGACGGACGGACGGACGGACGGACGGACGGACGGACGGACGGATGGATGGATGGACGGATGGACGGATGGATGGATAGATGGATGGATAGATGGATGGGTGGATGAATGGATGGATGGATGGATGGATGGACGGGTTGACGGATGGGTGGACGGGTTGACGGGTTGACCGATGGACGGATGGGTGGATGGTTGGATGGATGTTCCAACTAAGAATAGCAAGGCCAAGATAAACTAACAGGAAGGAATTGATTCCCCTGATGGAAAACATCTTCTTCTATCTGACCTGTTATTTACAAAGTCTGTTGTTGGTTTTTACTCATTGGTTGTTTCTTAGTGCTCAGACAAAGTTCCAAACAAAGTTTTTCTCATTTTCCTCTTGTGGAGTTTGAGTTTTAGAAAGTACACACTGATAAAACAATGATCACTTTAAAGTGTCTAACAACACTTCCACTAGGATTATATGCAGCATTTCATTTTCCCTTTTGTCTCTCCTATCTTGTCCCTTCAGGTTGGTGGGACCCATGATTCGGGGCTTCTTGACGTTCTTGCCCCCTGCACAGACAGTGTGGAGGAAACTGCTGGACTTGTTCGTTGCTCCGCTCTTCCACAGCATGGGAAAGAGCATGTCCTCCATTCAAGTTCGCAGTTCTTAAAAAAAATGAGGTGCCTCACAGTGGAAGAGGAGATATATATTTATCAAGTCGAAAGACAAGAAGTTCATTCAAAGTAATGTAATCTGCTGCTTAAATTATTTTAGAACATGGCTATTAGTTTGCTTATTATGGGAGATAGTTAAATGCTGGTATGAACGTATCAACTTTGGCCAAAATAGACAAAGAAAGGAAGGTTTAGTTTCTATAAACATTTATTTGGTCCATGTCTATCACCTAGATTTAATTTATTGTTCATGGCTAAAAAAATCTGTTAAATGC
Source organism: Oryzias celebensis (assembly GCA_014656515.1). NCBI lineage: Eukaryota > Metazoa > Chordata > Actinopteri > Beloniformes > Adrianichthyidae > Oryzias > Oryzias celebensis. Next base: position 25,236,284 of record BNCR01000006.1, on the reverse strand, counting down.
ATCTTTTCTTGAATTCATGTGTTGTGGCATAAACTGTTTTCCAGACTGACACTACTGATGCTTTCAGGTGTAAATGTTCTGCTTTGAAAAGGTATTTGTTGCACATAATGTAACTTTTTTTTAAAAGTTGGATGATATCAGCAGAATCCAGCTGAAGTCTGAAAGTATCTGCTAAATGTTGAGTGCTAAGATGCAGGTTGTTGTTACTCTGCTGATCCCACTGCTTTGGCAGGACTGCTGGACATTTGCTTTTTAAGTGAACCTATGTCAGAAAAACAGAAATAAGAGTTAGAGACCGCTCTATCACATCCATGAATGTGGGAGAATGTTGAAAGTGGACTCAGTTAAAAAGGATATTGGATTTCTGCATTTTTTTCCCCTGGTTTTGGTACATTCCTTATGTTATTTAGCGTGTTTGGTGACACATTGCTTTTTGCATCAAAGTGGTGCATTTGTTGGGATTTGAATAAAATCAGGTATTTTGTGAGCTGGTTCTCTTTTATTTTTACCTCCCTGCAAAAAAATGAAAATGCCATTTTTTTAGGCCTACTTGCTCTATACTGTTAAATTATCCAAATATTGAATCAATTGGTCTCATGGTAGCAATTCATTACATCTAGACCACTTACTGTGTATGAGAACTGAACGGAGTGTGTGTGATCTCATCCAGAGAAAACTTCCAGCTCAACCAAATGAAGTCAATTCAGTCGCCATTTTTTCACAGTATGGAAATTGCCATTTTGGAGCCAGATATTGTCAGAAAGCAGTGATTTGGTCTGAATAAGTCTGAGTCAAAATTACTATGGCAACCACTCTTGCCAGTCAGTAGTGAGCTTGTAGAAAGGCCACATCCCTACCATTTGAAAACAGGCCTGATGTGTCAATAAAACATTTTGAACGTGAGCCCACCTACTTTAACTGAGGCATCAGATTGAACGGTTTTTAACTTGATTAACTTGCACTACAGAAAAAAACGTTATCAATAACAAATTAAGGAAAAATTATCAGAGCAAGAATGGTTATTTCAACCAACAGAACGGCTGAGGAATAGCTGTTTTTTTCTCTATAGAAGTCTGAGATTTTGGCTTCTTGTAGGTACTTCCTGTTTTGAACGCCATGGGGGAGGAGTCACTCAGTCCAGTTCTCATATGCAGTTAGTGATCTAGACAGGTACACATGGTCAAGACAACCATGTAAATTCTAAACTGAGTATTGAATTCAAGAGGAAAGTTGTTTTAAGAGACTTTTAATATAACTGGCAAGTTTTTAGCTATGGCTGGTCTGAATTGCAGTTTCATTCCCAGGTGTGGGGCCATTTCTGGAGGTGGCCTTCAGATCCTGTACTCCATCTTTTTTAAAATGGGTCTTTTACTGTAACAAGTGCTCATCTATGTTGCCTTTCTGTCACATGGAGCTTGTTGTATTGTTCTCCTGTCAACTGGCATCAAAAGGGCAGAAAATGGCAACTCATCAGGAATTGCTGCATCACCTATAGACAGCTGTCAGCTGTCCTGATCTATTGCGATTTAAATAAAGAAATACTCAGAAATGCAGCTTTAATCTGAAATTATTGTATACATTCCCTCCATCATGAAAAATATGTTGCAAGAACATATTAGAAACACAAAAAGCAGGGTATTGGTTGGAGTGGTCTTTAAATATCCTTCTGTTGTTTGGTCTTTAAAGAACCACTCCTATGAAAGTCCTTTTTTGTGTTTTCAACACTCTTGCGGCATTTTTCTCATTATTTTTCAAGCATTATGAAATCAATTGAGCTTAAAATAGCAATTTAATACATCTAATTTTGGAATTATTTTAGATGTCTATTAGAAACATTTTTTAAAAACATTTACAAGTTAAAAAATAAATAAATTGTGACTTTACACCTATCATTTGTCCTCAGAACCCACTGAATCCCTTTTGGGGTCTCAGGTTTGCTGGTTCTAATCCAGCTCCTGTTGAAGGTGGAGTACACCCTAATCAGATCACTAGTTTGTCACAGGGCCACACAAACACACAGGAGTAAGTTGCAGACAGCAGTTAACCTATGAAATGTGTTACTGAACTGTGGGAGGAAGCAGGAGAAAATCCACACCTGCAGAGGCAAAACATGCAAATTTCATACAAAAAGATCTCAACTGGACTTTCAACCAGGATCTTCACACTATAAGGTAAAGAAAAAGCTCTCCACTACACCACAGTGTAACCTTTTTGTTCTCAGACCACTAGTAATCAGAAAGTTCTACATTCCAAGATGTAGCAAACATTTCTCCTGAAATGTACCTGGGGTTAAAGGTCACAGAAACTTGAATAAAAAGAACAATCCGACAGTTCTGTTTAGATTTTGAACTTGTCATATAACTGAACAAAATGATGGTAGAAGGTTTCATCCATTTTCAGAGTGGATTATTATTAGAATGAGATTTAAGTACATTTTCTTATCTTCTGCTGCACAACAATGTCTAGCTGCTGTTCAGAGGCAAAGTTCTAAAAGTATAGAATTGCACTTACATTCATAGATGAGGAAAAAAGTAGACTCCTATGTTTTCATGTTAATATTATACTGATCTATCAGATGCATAATGCATATCTATAGCTGTGAGCTTTGAAATAGACATGATTTATATATGTGATAGATGCCCAAGCTTAGTGAGTTTTAGATCCATGTTTATCTTCGTTTTCCTCGTCTGAGCAGGAAAGTATTGTCTTGATCCACAAATTCATATCAGCATTGTTAAAAATTTGAATCACTCTACACGCTGCCAAAGCTAAAAAAAATAAAATGAACTTGAACACCTCAACAGGCTGGATATCACAGGTAAAATCAAGGAAGCAAATACTTTTAGCTCTATGGTATATGAACCAAATGCAGTTCCTGGCCAACCAAGTCAACTGTAAGTTGTTGCTTTAGATTGCAGTGCAATCTGTTATAAGCAGCTGAACGTCTCAACCCGACTGCATTTGGACACAGCATGTGAGTTTGCCATGAGCTGCACAGCATTCTGTTCCTTTTTGTAGTAACATGAATGCATTTTAAAGATGGATTGTGCAACAGAGGAAAACAAGAGTGAGCCTCCAACACCTAATCTCTGGTCACACCTGTTCCTTCTTCAAATCAACATGCACTTTATTTTATCTTTTTATTTTTATTTTATTAGACATAACAATTAAAGTTTGTCACTCAAGAAAGTGGATAATTTTTTTTAACTCTGTAATATAAATGTGTTGATAGTTTCCACTCTTTAAAAATCTCTCTACAACCAAATTAAATATTATTTCCTGGAGGGAATTCCTCTGTGAGTTTGTTTCTAGAGTCACAGATGATGAGTGTGTTTTGATATGCAGCTTAGTTCCAGAAGAGTGTTGTAAATCACTAGGTTGAGATTGCACAAGGATGAAGTGTCTGCTGAAGGAACATCTCCTGAGGCTAACCTGTTGGACCTGCAGTCCTGCACAACATTTACACCTCACTGCTGGTGGGAGACGTTCCTGAACAGATGCGGTTGTTGTGCCTTGAACTCTAGTCTGCTGTTATCTTCATTGGTGGTCATTCATATGAGATGTTTGGGGTTTTTTTCTTCTTCTTCATCAACACTAAAAGGAAAGGTTGAGTCCCTAGAAACTCTGCAAGCCCACTTCATACCTTCAGTCAAAAACAACAAACAGCATTTCTGAATCTCTGTTAGCACACAGCGTCCAACTGGAAAATAGATGCAGCCAATACAGCTGTGCAGGTAACAAAGCACCCAGTTTTTTTTCAGAAAACCACGAGGGAGTCTTTTGTTATCTGGTGTTTGAATATACAGACAGACAAACCAGAGATGTGGATGCACATTCTCTTTGTTTTCTGTGACAACTGTTGCTGTGGTTACCTTAAACATTTCAATTCAATTTTATTTAGAAAGCCCAATATCACAACCTTCTCCTTTCTTAATGGGTTTATGCAAAGAACAATGTCGGTCATAAAAAAATACTAACAATAGCTGGTTGCTAAATTAAACTATACAGACTAAGCTAAACTGGCATCTCTGCCCTTGGACCAGGAGTGTCCAGATCCAGGCCTTCAGGGTCGGCATCCTGCAGGTTTTCCAGAAATCGTGCCTTATCTGCTGTTGATTACCTGGAACAGGTGTGTTTAGCCAATAAGGAGCTTCAACGGCAGCTTGGTTGGAAAACATGCAGGACTCTGGCCCTCGAGGCCTGGATTTGGGCACTCCCGCCTTAGACCCTCCTTCTCGGTGAGGAAAAACTCATTACTCTTAAAAAAACACTATCTTGACGGAAGAAAATAGGAAACCTCAGAGATGCTCTCCTAAAGGAGGGATCCTCTCCAAGAACGGACAGGCAATGTAGTTTTCCAGCATCACTTCTCAATAATATACTTCTGATCCTAGATATATTGTGTAGGTGAAAAAAGTGGCCAGTTTATTCAGAAAGCACCATTTCACAACCAAAATGGTGATTCTGGGCAATACTGTACAGAAAAAGCAAGAAACTGTAGCAATCCAGCTGCGAGCTGGATGAGAGCTGTAACAATCCAAGACGCTCCAAATGTTCTACAACCTTATGATCCAATTAATTCTTCCTAAACAGGTCACTAGTCTGTTGCAGGACCACACAATCACAGACTCATACCTGGGGGAAACTGAAAGATACCAATTAACCAATGAAAGACATTGTCAGACTGTGGGAGGAAACCAGAGAAAACGCACACATGCTCAAGGAGAACATGCAAAACTCCATACAGCTGGGATTTGAACCATGGCCTTCAACCACCCCAGTTTGACTTAACCATTTTATAACCGCTTTACAATAATGGTCCGGATTTTATCAAAAGATTTTCTGTGAAATTCTCATCTGGAGCAAACATAGGGGAGGCTGTGAAGATGGAAACTCCCTATTAATGGAAGAACATTAAACCTCCAGAAGCCTCAGTTCTTGTTGCTATAATTAAAACAAAAACCCACAATTACATTCTTTGTTAAAGTATCATTATGTGAATCAAAAAGGGTTCCATAGTCCATATTGATAAAAGTCAAATTCATCATTAACTCCAGTTTTGTGTATAAATGAAGGAAAATAGTGTTTGAAACAAAGTGAATGCTTTGCCTTCCTTTAGAAACGTCAAAGCAGATGGCTTTGACACACTGTGCTGCACACTGTGCTGCATGAGCATCGTGCAGAACTCTGAAGGGAATGTGTTTTGTGCTGTCACCTAGATTCTAACATTTCAGTACAGACTTTGTTTCAGAAGGACAAAGACAAACCCCATTCTCAGCTGAAGACATAATGTTCCCTGTAAATAGCAGCTCAACAGCCGTTGTCAGCGTGTTCTTAGTTTCAGTTTCTAACTTCTTTTACAACAGGTTAAGCCACTAAAAGCAGAATGTACACATATAGAAAGGCACATTTGAATTAATAATGATAATAAAGATGAGAGAATTATTTTTTTTCTTTTAAATGGACTCTGCAGCATATGTTTGAAGCCCTCAAACCCCACAGTGGCTGGATAGTCAGCAAAACAGAAGCAACTTAGACATTTTACATTTTAGGATGATCTAAAAGTGTATTTTAGAGTAAATTAAAGGTGAGACTGATTGGAAAATGATTCATCCACTGTCATGACATTTCCTTCAGGGTTTTCTATGTCACTACTGTGTGACTGCTGCTTGAACTTTTTTCTTGGTGACAGAAATGGTTGAGTACCATTGCAATCAGTTGCTGTGCTTTCAGAGCAGTTATCACAACATAATGATTTGTTATATAATCTGGAATGATTGTGAAAAAATGTCAAAATAAAGCAGTCACTTAAAAAAGAAGCTCTTCCACTGTTTCACTGAGTCTGTGAGCTTTTTACTGTGAGGCGTGAGCTGAGATGGCTGAAGAACCTGTCCTGTCACTTTTCTGAACGACATTTTAATGTTCTGTGATGAACCTGAGAGCCTGAACGTTCCCACAGATCAAATCTGTCACCATGACACAACTCCCTTTCTGCAAGTGTAACCCTCTGGGAATTTTGTATTGAAATTGCAGAATATTGTTTATGGATTTATCACAGAACTGCGAGAGTCTGCATACAGTAGGCCAGATGTTTGTGTGAACCAGGAGCTCAGTTTCATGATCTGTGTGTACACCCTCACCTGTTAAAGTACAAAAGTAGTGTAGGTGGTGTGGATTATTCCCGCCCCACTTCCCATCATCCATGAATTTACACTCTTTCCTGCTAGCTTACACTCCCTCACACCCCCAACCTAACATTACCTGCACAACAAAAGCAATATTGGCCTATCCAGCCGTACAGTTTTGATCCAGATTCCAGCTTAGACGAGGAAAACAAAGATGTTCACGGATCTGTGTGTCTGCAACTGGATGCATCAGAATGGAGCAGAGCAGGGAGTTTGTGCCCTGCCAGCAAATTTTCTATGTAACAAATACAATCTTTTTTTTATCTGTTCCTGGTCCACAATGATTTGACCAAATAAATACTCAGGAACACAATTTTATCTCAATTTTCTTGATATGTGTCCTCCATCATTATAAAAATGCAACAAGAACAAGTTAAAAACGCAGTTTTTATGAGTGGAGCAGGGGAGCGCCAGTCATGCTGTTAGAACAGCAAGCCCCAGGTGAGAAGCTGAATTCTGTCACAGGGAGGAATAATAGGCTGCTCAGGCTGATCTGAGGAAATGAAACAATGATAGAAACAGAAATGACGATCTTGAAGATACACAATCATTTTATTTACAATAATAAGACAGCTGCTCTACATTTCACACTGTATAGAGTGTATGCATTTCTATCTTTGCTTCAGTTCCTCTGAGTTCCTCTGAAACTGCTGCCTGAGCTGAGAGGAAACAACGCTGTTATCGATGCCAGGTGCTTTACTTGAAGCTGACATGAAAATGAAAACGCCAATGACAGCTGCTCCAGAATGTTTGTTTGTTTGTTTCATTGACTGGTTTCTTTTTTAACAGTGAATCAGTTTGAGACTGAGGTAAATGGCAGCTATTCCCACTTCGTCCGCCTCCCCTTGAACAAATATTTTATTATATTCTGTCTAAACTTCTAAAGAATCTGTTTCTTTTTTTCGTGCGCGTCTCAGCTGCCCTTCGGTGTGAGAGCACTTCCTTCTCTGCAGCCCAAACGGCGCTCCAGTCGTTCGCGCGCGCAGGTGGCTGCGTGTGCAGACGCACCAGAGCTCTCCCCTGCATGCGCGCTCAGACTTTCCGCAGTTTTGTCTCACACGGTGCCAAGGCAGCTCTGGGTGGATTTCATCATCAGGCGCGCGGTAGTCCGCGCTCACGCCTCCCACTTCGCTTGCCATAGAGTGATGTGTGCTTGAACGGAGGAACCCATTTACTCCTCAGGACAGAATGACAGGGGAGCGGAGGGACGGAGACGCTGACGAGGTAGAGTGTGGCTCTCCATTTCACATAAAATGATTTTCTTTTGTGCTTATTGTTTTTTTTTTTTTTTTGAACCAAAATAGTTCTTCATTCTATAGATGGTACAGTATTTTCAGTTTCGTGCTATGGCACCTACTGCGCTTTAGTAAAAAGCCAATTTATGCAACAAAATCCTGATGATAGACGGAGCTTTTACGCGTCAGATTTCTCTCCCAGAACTCATTCAGGAATAGACTTTGAAAAGTTGTATTTTTAGACCTAAGTTTTCCATATGCTGTAGCACAAATGGCCTAACATATTTTTTTTTTAAAAAGCTTTGAAGACATTCACTTTTCAAACAACATATGAATATGTTTTTCATTAATGTCCCCTCTGGCAATAAAGACGAGCTTGTATCTGGATGATCAGATGAAATGAACATGTTCTGAATCGTTGCCATGCGTCCACGTCCGTGTAGAGTCAACAGGATGACGGGTCAGGAGGACTGTGTGGGTGGTGAGGACCCCTTGCGGCGGAGCGCAGGGGTGTGGTGCAGCGTGTTCTGTGCGCTTAAACCCATCCCTGTTTGCGGGGCAGGCCGGTGACTTGCACTGCAGTCTCGCTCCCTCTCGGCGCGCCGCACAGTGCGCACCACTCCTTCTTCTCCTCCTCTTCCTCACTGTTCTGCCTCCTTCGGATCTCCACAGGAGTTTCTGCATTCGCCCTTCATCCGAAAGCAGGGGAACATATACAAGCCAAACAACAAAGACATGGACAACGACAGCGTAAACGAGAAGACGATGGATGATGTCCACACCAAAGAGATAGATCTAGTCAACCGGGACCCCAAACAAATCAACGACGACGTTGTCAAGGTGAGTCAGACCTGCTTCACTTCGAACTTTTCAAATTACTTACAAAGTTACTTTCAAAGTTGCAGCTGCAGAAAAAATGTATGCTTTTTGTGACAAAAAATGTTCCAGTGTCCAAGACATTTGAGCCACTTCTTGATTTTGAACCCAGGAATGTGAGCAAAAACTATCCAAATGTAAAATCTGGTTTGGCGTTTTCTGCGCCTGTGCGTCACCGTGCGCTCCCGGGGCGCTGCGCGCTGCCTCTCCAGCAGATCGGCCTCTTACTGTCTTTCCCCCGGTTAGGAATGAACTTTGCAGATGCAGTAGTGCTCAGCGCAGGCAGCGCAGCCCATCTGCACGCACGGATTTTAAACGTGACCGTCGGAACAAGGGAAACATCACGAATTTCCTGTTTTTGGGACTCACGTTTCCCACAGTGGGGTCGCCTTGAAACTGAATTCTTTCCATGAGGGACAGCGTACAGAGAGAGGGAGAGCTGGAAGCCACCTGACGCGCCTGGATACTGGAGGGGAGCTTCAGCTGTCTGTCAGTCTCCTCTCCAGCTGGAACGGGCTTCCACATCAGAGAGGGGTCAAACAGCCCCCTGCGCGGAGAGGGAGGGGTCGGGCCTCTGAAATGCCTGAACGGAGCTGTTAAAACAGGGAAACACCCAAATAGCTGCTCAGTCAGAGGGGGATCCCTTACCACTCCCAGATCTCCCTCTTTCACCTATCAGCACGCCAGCCAGAAGAGCTCAGAAGGTGTGTGGATGCACAGCTGAATGACAACATGATGACAAACCTATTAGCAGTTCTCCCTCTCATGTTGTTTATGAAACTCCTGAACAAAATGATTTGATTTCATCATGTTCAGCTGATATTTCCCTAAGATTTGGACAACACACTTGCTGCCCCTTGGAAACACCCGTTCACTTTAGCAGGAGACAAAGTGGGCGCTTCATGCCGAACTGAGCGAACTATAATGACTAACACATCCTTCCTTATTACTCTGCACAGACTTGGCAAAAGTGCTTAAGATTTCCTGCTTCTATCTCCTCTGCTCTGCATCCTCCTGCTCTCAGTGGTGACAGTGAGTCAGACTCTCCCTGCGGTCAGGGCAGATTGAGGCTTTATGATCAAGTCAACTGACCGCCCTCCAAGTGATTTTCATCACATGGGCATGAACTGTAAAAAAATGAAACTTGTGGAAGGAATTCCATTTCCCAAGACCTACTTCAAACTTTGTAAATTGAGTTTTTAACATGTTTTTGATGATGTAGGACATAGATAAAGAAAATTCAGCATAACTATACAGCTGGGTAGCTTCAAACCCGCATGTTCATAATTAAAAGTTCACTAGGACCACTTTAAAAGCAGATCATAAGAGGATCGGAGTGCGACTATGAGGAGAGCTGTCCCGTTCTTTCCATTGTTGGAGGCAGCTGTTTGGTATGAAACAGCTCAGTCAATCCCAAACAGGGAATCCCGTCTGCGGTCATCATCGTGTAATCAGCCACGCCGTCACAGCGCCACACACATATGACAAGCAGCCCACATGCACGGATGCTTTGACTCATACATGTAAGAAAACCCACCGCTCTCTTGCAGCTGCAACCACAGCTGGCCTTAATCACCTGACCACATGAAACAATGGATATTCCAGCTCAGAACCTTTTTATTCTTCCCTTTCCTTAAGTTGTGGATCTTTTTTATGAGCACAGAGTTAAAATTCCTGCACAGGATGTGCTTGTGGTGAGAAGTTTGAGTTTCAACAGCAGACTCATTTATAAGGACAAACTAAAGATAATAAACATCATTTTTTTCAGTGTTTAGTAAAAACTTCCCATTTTCAGCATCAAACTTCCCTTACATTGGAGAATCATTCACACAGATGCCAGTTAGTGTAAGAAAAGAGTGCGGACACATAAAAAATATTTTTTAAAAATCCAATTAAGCATATTGACCACATTTTCCAAAAAATGTAGATGTTTTAATCACAGGAAAATCATGTTTTTGCTGCCAGTTTTTTTCATTTGTATCTTTAACCAAACGGCAGATTCCCTGACCCTAAGACTCCAGCTGAAGTCTGTTGATGCACCGCACTCCTCTGTCTTGTCAAGCGTGTCTGACAGCCTGAAGATAAAGCTCTGGAAATAGCACTTGGCCCTATTTACTCAATAATACGGTTGCTTTGCCAACTGGTCACATGTCGACCCCAAGACTGCATTGTTTCATATCAGGCCTCCCAATAGTCTCAAGAGGTCCAAACTGAGGATCAGCTGCTGCTGGAATGAATGTGCTGCTGAATGCGATCCACTGTGAATCTGCAGGAAAAGCTTCTATGACTTCAGTCTTTAGATGTGTTTCTGTCAAACAACATGATATTTGGGGCAAGTCATGGATCACAAAACATCTTTTTTTAAGTCCTTATCTAACGACAGAGCTGTGAAAAGTGCAGGACTGCAGAAAATCCCACTATAGTGTTTACTGCACAGGAAGTTTGTGTCCTCAGGTAACCTGGAGGATTTCCTCATTATGCCACACAGCACCACCAATCAACAGCGGCCCCTCATGGAGCCGTGACGCCCTGCCTCTCCAGTGTGGAAAACAGCTTTCGGTTCTAACACAGCTTTGAAACCTGCAGCCACTTTGACTGAGCGGCACTGTGGAAAAACTGAAAGGGTGTCAGACTGGTTTGCATTCTGAGCTTTGCCAGCGGTTGGTCAGAGCACACACTTTAGCGCTGCTGTTTATTCAGACAGGAGCCGGGAGACTTTTCATGGAAACAGATTCATATAAATCAGCTCAGTGGCCCTGTGGAGGAGTGTCTGCCAAGGACTGGGAGGTCGTGGGTTTGAGTTCTTAACTGATACAAACCAAAGTCTAAAAAAATCATTCCCAAATCCTCACTGACACACTCAGTGTCCAGGGGTGGAATTGTGGAGTTTAACGTACCAAAGTGGTTTCAGTGAACTGCTGTGATTTCAGCTCTCTGAGGAGGCGGGTCAAATGCAAAGCAGATATTTCATGTCACTGCGTTGTGTGACAAAAGGATTTCTCATTTTAAAGATGTAAAAAGTTTTTTTTAAATGTTTGCATATAAATGCAATGAGTTAAATAAATAAAGTCTCTAATCATGTTTGACTGGAAGCACATGTTCAAAGAAGAATTAAAAAACTGTTGTTTGAACTAGAAACTTTAGTGGAAGAAAATAAAGAAATATGATTTAGATTCAAACAATTAGGTTGATTAATAAAAATCATAAACAGTTGTACCGTTTTAATTTAATGCAGATCATTTTAATTTGCAACAGTGGTGCCTCCACACCCAGAGAAGTCAGCAAAAAGTTCAAAATGTGTTCACATCAGCTGAATTTGTTATGACGCTGTACAGTCTGATGGATCTGAGAATATTTGGCTGAATTTTAGTCTTATTAAGGAATTTCTCAATTTTCATTGTAAGACTTTACAAAATTGTTCAATTTAAGGGAAGAGATTTGCAGACATGTATGACATCTACAAGGAGCAAAGTTATTAAAAACTTTGATCTGTCTTTGTGGCAAAATTTCCAAGATTTTCCCAGCAGTCTCTCTCTGGACCTGTACCAGAAAAAACTCTTTAATTTAGTGATTAATGTAAACTCACCACCTCCAGGTGTGTCAAAATCCAGGCCTCAAATGTAGGCGTCCTGCTGGTTTTCCAGAAACCCTGCCTTATCTGCTGTTGGTTACCTGGATGAGCTGTGTTTAGCCGATAAGGAGCTTCAATGTCAGGTTGGTTGGAAAACATGTAGGACACGGCCCTCGAGGCCTGGAGCTTGACATCTGACTTTCCAAAGGCTTCTCTTCTGCAGGTATGATGATACTTATGGGTGTCAAGTGATACTAGCAATTGATTACTTTTGTTAATTAGTTATTAAATTAGCAGATCCTTTTTTTTTTATTGCGATAATCGCATTTGCATTGCTGACTGACATCATAAAAGCAAAGCTGTGGATGGAACCGGCAGCAAGGAGGCTACCTATAGCAAAACTTCATTAGCCCTTTATAAATTCAGGGTTGGTAATGGGTTGCTTTATCAAATCTTGCAGTTGCTATAGCAACCACAAGCTACTGCCTGGTGCAGCCCCTGTGTAAAAAAGAAAAAAATGAAGCCAAATGTTTTTGCATTAACCATCTCACTGTACAACAACATCCCAGTAACAAACTCAACACGGGTAACGTAGTCTAAGTGGCTTCTCTGCTCTCCTTGAGTAGATCTGGTCTCCAAGCAAATGTAAAGCAAACCCTGACGCTGTTCAGGACCCTGTGAAGAAGACAAGAAGCAGATAGGACTGTCAGCAGCAAAGGTCAGGTCATAGACAGATGAGACAGTGAAAGCATCCTGGTTTTCATTGGAGGTGAAGACGGGGAGATCCTGTCACTCACACTGCTGGAATGTCCCTGGTTTCCCAATAAATGACAGCTGAGTAGCCTCTGGAGGCAAAGATCCCTCACTGTAGAAAACAAACGTGTACATGTGTATCTGTTTGTGTGTGTGTGTTAGTCAGGATCTAGGGTAGGGCAGATGTTAAACCGCGTTCCAGCTGTAGCAAGAACAGATATAAATCTTGTGAGGAGTCCCACCCTCCACTTTAGCAGAGCTGACATGTTAACTGGGAGGTGAAGTGGTAGATCCAGTCTCAACTCATCAATTCTGAATTAATGAGTTCAGACTGTGGAACTTGCCTAGTAGCTGAATCTGCATCACATCAGGGCTCTTGTGAAACTCTGCCCTCAGTAAAAGAAGGAATTTGACTGGATATAATTAGCAGGGGTTTGTAACTATGCAGTCAATCTCAGAAACAGTCTGTCCAATAACATAAAATGTGTTTTTTTTAATCTATGATCATTTAAAACAGGGCCACATTTGGTGTGGTGTAAATGTGTGAGAGCCAACCATTCAGCTTGCATTCTTTAAATCTTTATGATAACTATAAAATGCAAACAAAATATTTAATGAAAATTGATTGCTATGGTATACATTTTATGTTTTCACATTGAAAACATCGTCTCCTCTGTAACCGTCTTGCAGCATCCCGCCGCCGTACCAAAATAGCAGTAAAAATGTTTCTTGACATTGATACAGATGTTCAAAGTTGGTCAGCGAAATACAAAGTTTGAATCAGTGAACTATCCCGACAAGAATTGCAAAGCTCAGGGCTTCTATTATTCCTTCTCTCATTGCTTTGCCCTGTTCTCGTAATTCCTGGCCAATGAGTGAAGAGATCTTTAGTCATGTGGTTTTGTTTACAAGCTTCGGTTCAGTCTAAATACAGACCAAATGCATGGTTCAGGACTCGATCCAGACCAAATTAAGCCAACTCGGTCCGGACCAACAGACTTTTCCAGTCTGAATACCCTAAACCCATGTTTACATAGAATGTCACGTATTATTCACTAGTAAATGCTCCCTGTAAACTTCTACACTGAAATCCTGTGAACAGGACAATAACAGTTATTCTCTTATTCAGAAGGACATAAACACAGAAACAAAACATCTGGTTGTCCCTTAAGAGTCAGAAGTTCAAGTAACCACAGGTTGTTACAGGTTTACAGCGTCATTTAATGTAACTTACTCAATCACAAGCAAGACATTGTAGTTCTTAGAAAGTGCTAGAGTTCTCGTGTTATTGATTTTTATGACTTTGGACATGCCTGATTTAAAACTTCCTACCGTATGTGTTGACAGAGGACCATGTTGCTGCACATGATCTGAATCAGTCTGATTTTTATAAGTCGTTTTTTTAAAAACTGTATTTCAGTGTAATTGTTTGATGGTTTTTTTCTCCTTCCGTCAGGTGGACTTTGAGGACATCATCGCAGAGCCATCAGGGACCTATAGTTTTGATGGTGTATGGAAAGCCAGCTTCACCACCTTCACCGTCACCAAGTACTGGTGCTATCGGCTGCTGACAGCTGTGGTCGGCATCCCCCTGGCACTGGTCTGGGGGATATTCTTTGCCATTCTGTCCTTCTTGCACATCTGGGCAGTGGTGCCGTGCGTCAAGAGCTACCTGATCGAGATCCACTGCATCAGTCGCGTCTACTCCATCTGTGTGCACACCTTCTGCGACCCGCTGTTCGAGGCCATGGGCAGGTGCCTCAGCAGCATCCGAATCCGCATGACCAAGGAGGTGTAGCCACACCAAACAGGTGGAGGAAAAAGGCTGGGGTTGGAGGGGGGAGGGTTGACCCTGGGAGTAACAAGGGGAGATACTTTTCCAGAGAGGGCGGGGGATGTCAGGAGGTGAAGGGGGTGGGGGTCACGCTATTCCTAACTGTCTCACCAGCTGGTGATCTGTCTTCACTGTCTGCTGCAGGTTAGGCTCCGCAGACACAGAGATGTTCTGGGGTTGGGGTGGGGGGGGTTCTGTTAGAATCTCTCTTCAGTTGTGCTGCATTTTTCATCCTCTTTTTTTGCCACATGCATCCTTCCACTGTGTTTGAGGAGCTGTCCCCACATGGATAGAGGGCGGGCCGATTGTGGGGTCATGAGGGTCAAACTCACAGACAAAGAATGAGTTCAGCCATGTTTTAGCTAACTCAGCAAAATAGAAACAAAAAGTCCTTGACAGCAGGACACCCCCCCACCCCACCCCCCACCCGACACACACACACACACACACACATTTCCCACCCCAACTCCACAACCTCACTCCCCACATCCTGCAGTTCATTACACTGAGCTTTCCCACCTTCCAGCATGTACCTGGACCTTTCTGTCTCCTGCCATTCCCTCTTCGCTGGGACGTGTACATCATCCCTCTCTTTTCTTCTCAAACACACTTTTATTTTCCCTCCATCATCTTTACTGCTGCAAGAAAGGCTGTCAGAGAAACCTTTTTCCCCTCACCTGCCGTTTTTCTTAGCTCCACTGTGTCATTTGTCTGACTGAGGCTCAGTGCTTTTCTAAGAGCCACAACTTTGTCCTTTTTCTACACTTTGAATATGAAGAACTTTGAGGGGTTGATATCATTTCTATTGTTTTGATACCACAGGCATGTGGAAGCAGAAGCTGTGGCCTCGTTCCACTGTGTTCACAGGGAGCCGCCAAAGTAAAAGTCTCAATTAACAGATGTAGAGCACCAACAGCCACGCTTCCACACACATTTGTGTCGACTCTGTAATGCACTGTGGTACACTTACATGCATTGGATTAAGGCAATGTGAGGACAAAAATGAAACTTTGGATCTTTTATTGATATGGGACCTCGTCTACTTTTTCTTTTTGCTCTGCCAAACTTTGTGACTGTGGATGCACGGAAGCATCAAGTGACACATCCACTCCGGGACATGGCCCGATCCAGGGATGGGCGGCGTGACCGGACGGTGCTTTGTTTTTTAGAGACACTAAGCTTCAACTGTCTGCCACCTTCAGTGTACCTGCTGTCTGCTCACAGGAATATCGCAGCACCTGTTTTTTGAAATGATTTTTTAGCTCTGAAGGTGACATTTTTATAAGAAATATGTTGTTATTTTCTTGCTCTATTGTATAATATCACGCTGTGCACATTAAAATGTAATATAATCTGCTGAGTATTTATGTGTTTTTTGTATCTGCACTTTCAGATGTGGACAAAATGAAGAGATCACATGTATGTGTCTTTCCAAAAAGGACAAAACAGTGGCGTTATTGTTCTGTTTGACTTGTGATGTTTAGTCATCGCAAATTTAATAGCCTATTAACTTACATCAGATGCTGCTGTCGGTGACTAGTTCCATTCACAAGCAGATGCTCCGCCCACAAAGCTATAGTGGAAACACTCAACTTCTTTCAATAAATCTTCAACTTTAAATTGAAACATTTATACACACACAAATGAAAAACAATTTAACAACAATTCTATTGTCAAACAATCAGCATTATCTGAGTCTGTCAGTAGGATCTGGAGCTTGAGTTTTTAGACCAAAACAAGGCTTTTATTTTTTAAGGCTGCCATAACATTTCAATGGTTACTCTACAAACAAACAGCTACTATAAGCTACTGAGCAATACACATGATGACACCGGAAAGAGTCAACTGTCCCATTTGATTCACACCGGAAGCAGGGAAATACTCATTTAACCAGAACATTGGCTCTGAAGCTTCAGCATTTTTCGTGATGTCAGGAATCACTTATCATCCACCTGGTTTACCCAACATGCGTTTGGGTATGTGATATCTGGATGTTCATTCATTCATTGATTGATAGTAAGAAAAAAAATTACCAAGCACTAATAACAGTAAAAAGATTTAAATGATCTCCTTGTTTGTGTACCCAGCTTCATTTCCCTTTTAACGGTGCTTTTGATCATTTGCAGAATTGTACCACAACATGACATGGTTTGATTGTAAGTCAGTGGCAAACTACACCACCTTCATAAGATACAGAAGTATGACAGCTTCTCAAAACACAAAAAAAGAATTTTTTTTGTCTTCTTTTATTATCGGTTTTATGCCATATTGACTATTTAAAGTTACATTTAAAAATCAGTTTCAGTAAAAGACAAAAAACATTCCCAGCAAGCTGAAATATTTGGTTTAAGTTGTGTACTCTGGATACCGGTTACTTAGAAGTCAAAATGATCTCCGACAAGAAATGCTGCAGTGATGCATCATCAAAGAAATGTTTCACCAAAGTGAACCTCAAAAACAAGTTGTGCAGAGATGAAAGAACAAAACTGCTATCCATCAGTAAAGTAAAACCCTCAGGGTTCATTGGAAATTTTTTCAATGCATTATGATGTTTTGAGGATTTGGAAATTCACTATTTTTGATTAAAATCAGACCAATTCAGACTCAGAATGACTGCGAGGCAGTACCGAACAGCTGAAACAGCAAAACAGTCTAGACTAGAATCAATCTAATTTGTAGTTTATCTCACCATGAGCTTTAGTGTCAACTTTTACTGTGCAACACTTACCTCTAGTGTCATCTATTGAGAAGTGCGTTTGCACCCTTCAGAGCCTGTTTATGTGGAGTTTATAGCCATTAAAATTCACTCTAATCATGATATTAACAGCATTTCGTGACAACATCAAACATATCTCTCAACACGCCCTCGGAAAACAAATGTTACAGCAGAAATAATTATTGGACTTGGAATTGGAAAAATGACACAACTTTGGGTTAAAATTGACGACTTGTGTTTATTCAAGTGGGATCCTCATTAACTTTATCCATTGTGTACAATAAAAGCCAAGAATTTATCTTCTGCAGGAAGTGAGTTGTAGCAATTTATCTGAATGAAAAACAGACTTGAAGGGCAGACTGTGCAGAACACACACCTGTGTTTTCCTGTTAGAGAGGGAGGTGCCGTCATACTGAGACTTCAGGCTTAGGCTACAGTGGTGAGATGTCAATGTCTGCAGGAAAGATGTCAGAGAATTCCACTGCGAGAGGTTTTCAAAAGCCAGATCACTGTTGTTTTGTCCAAGAAACGGTTTCACTGTCTTACGTCTTCAGCATGTTTATGTTTACTCAAATCATCATTATCAGATCCATTCTAGGGAGCTAAAAAGATTTCTTTTTTGTATTATTGGTTTCATTGGTGGTTCTTGTATCGGTGGGAACATTTCTTTTGATAAACAAAATATTTCAAATAATAATAATAATTGTATAACGTGTCCTACAACATGCACAAAACACTGTCACCAAAACCTTTTTACATGGTAGCAGAAGAATCTGGTAGAGAATGACACAATACGCTGGACATGACGTCATCAAACGGTTTGCCAAAAGAATGGCTAAAGGGATCTGCTCTCATCTATTTGTCATATTCCTACAACATAGGATTGAATATCTCACTCTATATCATGCAACCCCTTTTCCCAAATAATCAGAATAAAAAAAAGATCATTATTGTTAATGTATATTTTACTTATTTACATAAATAAGTTTGTCCTCTTGGTTGGTCAATCTGGTGGGATCGTAGGAATAGAAATTGATTAATCTAATCTAATCTATTAATTAATGAATCGCTAAGCAGTAGAGAATCAAAAAGAGTGAATGATTTTTGAAACCCAAATGGCCTCCAACTGTGGAATGACTCAAAACTGCTTTTGAGGATAAAACCTGGAGCAGATGCAGAACCGAGTACTTTCTATCTTTTCTAACCAGCTGAGGGAGTCAGAGGGCAGCAGAGAACACCACTGAATCCACTAGAGTCACTGTTGGAGGCGGGACTAATGCACTAAGAGCAATACACCTACACACTGTTTGTTTAACCAGCTGATTGACTGTGAGTTTCTGCTTTTTTATTTACTTTTTTTTTACAGTCGGCCTTCATCACGGTTGAGAGCAAAGATGAAGATTACAGAAAGCTGCAGTTTCTTCTAAAGTTGAATGCTGCAATCAGTCTGGTTGATCCTGATTTGTTAATGAAATTATCTTCAAATAACTTTTTGTCAGATGTTTCAGTTTTGTAGGTTTGAGCCTCAGTTTTCTGTGAATTTTTGTGTTTGCTGAGTAACTATTTTCATTCCTGTTTGCTCCATTTTTCCAGCTCTGGGGGTTCCTGCTTTCCTTGTTGGTTCAGGTTTGTTCTGTTTTCTGCCCTCGTGGTTCAGCAGGTGTCAGTTACCAATTACCCATATGGATTACTCATTACCTCCCATAGTACACATACTTTGTGTATACAGTGCACATGTACGTTTGGAGCTCCTTTGTTTAATACTTGTTGCTGTGATCAGGTTTCTCTGTGAATTTCTTTTAATTTGTGTCTCATTTTTTATGTGGCTTTGGTGTTTTTGGACATCCTGCCTGTCTGTTCATCACATCAGCGTTTTGGAGATGTTTCCACCTGTTACCCTGCACAACACTGACAGCTGCTTTCTAGTTCGATAATTTTTTTTTATGTCTTAACAATAGATTAATGATGCTATAAAGGTTTATTAATTTGGGATTTGTTTGCCTGCTAAAACTTGATTGACAGTAGAAATTTGTCTTTGACCGAACTGAAATTCTCATTGGTTCAAATTTAAGTATAAATTTGACATTAACCCCTTTTTTTCAGTTTTACTAGTTTAGACAATGAGGCATTATCGGGCCACTGTTGAAATTTTCTATAAAGAACTAATTGAAGTTCCTGAAAATGTCTCTTATTATGCAACTAATAAGCTTGCTATGTTGAAAAAAGGATGCTTAACTGTGGAATTTTCTCTAAATGTGGAAAAAAATATATTTTATATATTCTTAAATTCTAAATTCCCAAAAGGCCTTGTAGATTTCTAAATGTTCAGGAGGGTTAATCTTTCATCTTGACAAACATTCTTAGCTCCAGATGAGCACGGCTGCAGAAGCTCAGCCACAAATCAACCAGACAGGTTTAACATTTGGCCCAAAGCAACGGACGCAGCAGCTTTTACTAGTCTCAGCTCCTGATTCTTGACACACTTAAGGGAACCACGTATTTCCTTTGACAGCTATACAGTTCAGAATGCTGCAGTAAATTTCACATTTGGGGTCTATTTCAGTTTTTTTACATTGAAGATTAGCTGTGAAAGAAGCTTTTATCTCAATAACTTTGTTTTCCTTTTTCCCGTTACAAGCAGAAATCAAGATTAGGTAAAATGATGAGGTCATGAAATGTTGTGAGTAACAGTCTTCCAGGAAACCAACACATTTCTAACTGCTGGTTGGCAAACATGACAGTGAGTTCAATGCTCACTGGCGGCTGATCTGAACACGTAACATGAATGCATTCCAGCCGCCTGAGGCAGGAAATGGGACTTAATCCAGAGACTGCATGGGTTTTACTCGCACTTCTACTGACCTGCAGAAATGTAACCTAACATAGCTCTACTTCCTTCCAGTTCTGCTTCTTCCATTGAAGATGCTTTTCCATCACTGAAGCAGAGGTTTGGAGTTGGTGTAGTAACCTCAAGCTTCAGTCCAGTTTAAAGACCCACTCCTATGAAAATTATGTTTTTAACATGTTCTTGTGGCATTTTCCTTATTATGGATGACATATGAAAAGACATTTAAGTTTAAAATAGCATTTCCAACTATTTCTTTATTTAAATTGTCAATCAGGAGCAGACAAAAATTAGTCTTTACTGTTTGAAAAATATATATATATTTGTGAGGTAAAACATACACTGGGTGGGACACAAGCTTCCTGCTCTGCTCCATTCTGATGCATCCACTTGCAGAAAAATAGGTCCATGTACGTTGTTGTTTTCCTAAACTGTAGGGCTGGATGGATCCAATATCGCTAGCCATTTTTGTTGCACTGCTATTGTTAGGTAGAGGGTGTGAGGGGCTGTAAGCTAGCAGGCGAGCATGCAAAGAGAGTTCTCAGCAACTCAGAGCTGAATTTCTAATAAACTTCTGCCGCTTTGCAGAAACTATGTCCAAGAAAACAACACAGGTTATCTGATTATGGCTAAAAACAGCATCATCATGAATAAAAGACCACTGAAAGCATGTTTACGATCGATCAAGAGATGATCAGAGTGAGATCTTAAAGGAAATATAATAAAGTAAGGTGGGCTCCATTACTGTAGATCAGAACAGATAAAGATACTTTATTGATTCTAGCCTGGGAAATTTGGTTGATGCATTAACAGAGTACAGGATCAGAAAAAAAACAAACAAATAAACAGTGAATAACAAAAATCAGGGATAAAATCAATCTGATCCAAACAGCTGGTAGAAAAACAAACATCAAATGCAGCTTAATTTAAGGATGATGAGTTGTATAGTCCAATGGAATGAGTCAGGGATGAGCTCCTGTAGTGGTTGGTGTGGTAGCAAAGCTGCCTCAGCCTCTTGGAAAAGGCCCTCTGCTGTCCATCAAGTACAGCATGGGGAGGTTGCTGAGGATTATCCATGACAGAGGAGTTTATTCAAAGTCCTCCTCTCCATCACTGCCTTAAGTATTCATTTTGCACCCAAAAACGTACTGCTCCAACCATTTTCCTACTGTCTATTAAATAGCTTCCAGTTTGAGGTCAATTTAAAAATAACTGTGCTTTCGTATGAATAAATATTTGGCCTCATAATTGACTGAAGGGAATGAAAATGTTTTTTTCAGTGAAGTTGCATGGATCTGCTCTATGAACCTTTTATCCTCTTTGATAAGCAGGCTTGTCTCGTTCTGCGACACACAGTGGTGTTTCTGCTGTTGAACTAAGAGTGGTCCATGAGTGGGCGCTGAGTGTCTGCTGCTGGACCGTCCTGACGTGTTGACAGACATCTGCAGCTGGAACTTCTGAGGGCTTTCTGAAAGCATGTTTCTCAAGTCAAACTCATACAATGCCCTCAGTGTTCTCAAATATGTCTTCTCCTCGTGTGCTTTCGACAAACAAACCCCCAGAGACGACGCTGGCCGGCTTTGTCTGGACCCCACATGCAACGAGGATTCAGATGGTTTGACTGCGAGATTTATCTGAAAATCTGTGAGGCTTTTTCTGTGTAGAACAGATAACACCTGCTCTTCTGCATCTGCATTTTGATTTGTTTTAAAACACTAGCTGTGACTTGTTCTCTTTAAACTTTAACTGCATAAAAAGCAGCTTAATAGGCAAGTCAGTGGTTAGGCAGTGGTTTGAGTAACATGGAAATCGAGACAACGTCAGTGATCCACACACAAACCCGACAAGTCACACTTCAGAAGAACAAAATCGTCAGTTTTTGGCCTCACGTGTTGTCAGCTGTTGCAGCAGGGAATGCTGAGAGTGCTGCCATGACATCAAGCATCAGGAAGGCTGACTCCGATCTATGCCCTCCAGCTCTGCAGTTACACAAATTTCCTCCCCCAGAACACCTGGTTTCCTTTGAGCGGAGGCTGCTGCCGTCTTTAAAACACATCACCTCAGAGACCACATCTGCAATGTAACATCACCCGTGTCATGTAACGTAATTATCACAAACATTGTTGTTATGTTGAAGCTTTTTCCAACTAAATGTGTTGATCCTGACTCGGTTTATGTTTTCCATGAACCTAACTTGTGCTTCACTTCAGATCAAAACACTTGTTGAAAGGATACCAAAAACAAGTAAATGACTGGATACTGTGCACAGAATTGAAGGAAGCGGCCTCGCGGCTGTGTGACTGTGTGAAGAAATGAATTATGATGACATTATAAAAACAATTGCTTAGAAACATGCTGATCAAAGACTCTTTCTGAAAGAAACAACCACGACACAGAAAGATTATAGCCTGCCAGGTGTCAAGTTTGTGTTTGCTCATCATGGGATTCCGTACATCCTTTTGGAAACTGGAAACTGTCAGGAAAGTTTGAACTGTGGTGGAAAAGTCACATCAACAGCAGGAAGTTTGGCCGTGTGGAGTGTTTTGACACATGTTCTTTCTCAGCATCAAATTTGACAAATGGAGCCTTTTTTAGATGCTTCTAAAGCTCATTCAAGTGTCCCAAAATACCTGAACTGCCTTCACCTGTTTAAGGTACAGCTCTTTTTTCATTAACCCCTTCACACCAAAAACATCACTGGTGATACCTAAATAACCCTCATTCTTTGACATACCTAAACTTTTCGAACGTTTCCGTGTTTCAACATTAATCAGTTTCTTGTGACGCAAAAGAAGCAGCTTTTCTTGAGGGTGTTGCACCGATATGCAACGCATTACTGACTTTTAGAGTTGCATATCGGTGTAACGCTGCTTCTTCCTGCTTCAGAATCCACTGGAATTATGTTAATTCTGTAAAAGATTTGAATAGTTATGGTAGCTAAATCACTGAAGCTAAAGTTCAGATTTTAAAGCATTAAAGCAGTTACAGTTTGGAAAAAAAAACAAATCAGGGAAATTCATGTATGCCGTGCAGCGACAGACTTCTTTTCCTTTAAGCCAAATGTTTAGAGTGAAACCAGTTAAAAGTCTTTCAAAACTTCCCATAACTAGTTTAAAAGAACTTCTCAGGCGATGGATGAAGAGGAGGAATCCAGACACTATCATTGACATGTTTGTAAATGTTTTTGAAAGTAATGTGCAAGAACAAGTCTGTATCTAAAACCACTGCAGATGTCTTCCTTCAATGACAAATGTAAACTCAGATCTGGATGCTCCAAAGCAACAAACTGTAAACTTCAGAACTTGTTGAGGTTCGCATCAAACCAAAGATCTGTTTCTTATTAAGTTGATTCTATTATTTGTTATCGTCACATGTATAACAAAATGTAAAGTGCAAACACACTTCTGTTGATCACGTCAAGGCGGAATCTGAATTCTTACCCTACCGCTCCACTTAAAGGGGCATTTGTGGTAGGGGTAGGGCGAAGGGACTTCTCTACACCTCTGCTGGTAGGGTGTTTGGCGTTGCGCTGTGCCACATTTCTTCACGTGGGTGTGCTCTGGAGCACAGATGTTTACATTCATACATCCATTTTCTAAACCTGTTCGGTCCCTATCGGGGTCACAGAGCTGCAGGAGCCTAACCCGGCTGTGACTTGTTGTTTTAGCATGACTTTCCAAAGTTATAGACGTTGTTATTTATTTTCAGAGCACTGACAGCTATTGGCTAATGTAGATGACCTGCGAATATTGATGACGTCATCGAGGGGTAGTGCCTGTTTGGGCCATCCAAATTTGAAGACACCATTAGGCCTCATTGAAATGAATTGACTTTAAGGCTCAATTGGTTGGGTGTAGGACCTGTAAACAGGAAACCAGGGTTTGCTTCCAGGCTGCCTGGCAACTATTGATGAGTGGCAGTAACCTCTGAATTTGAAAACACTATTTTTCCATTTCTCTCAGTTTGGAGGGCTAAGTGCAGGGGTAGGGGAAGACTTCGGATTCTGCCTTAAGTCTGGGTCCCTCTGTGCCGGTCTCCAGCCCGGATAAAATACAGGCTTGTGTCACGAAGGGCATCCAACATAAAACTCTGTCCCAAAGCGCCAGTGCGAATCATTGAAAGCTGATGGAATATGCCAAAAAGTGAACAAAAAATTATGGAGCATTTGGAAAGAAATGGTTCCTAAAAATTGTTGTTCATAAAGCTTAATTTCAGGAACTGGTACTTCCCAGAATACCTTAAAGGCTTCAGTTTTAGCAGTGTGGTTGTTATGTAGATACAAATCAAAATCCACCACTCACCTTCTATATACCAAGTAATCGCAGTGTCTATCATCACCACAGGATATTGGAAAACAGATGTTGGATTTCTTTTGCAAAAAGCCGAGACAAATCTCCCTCTACCTTTAATATGTTTACACCTTGAGTCACGTCCTTCAGTGAGTGCTGATATGAGAGCGTGTCTGAGACAGATCGTCAGATCCTGAAGCACCACACTACTTATTAACTCAGAGTTTCTGATGCAGTCACAATTTCCTTCAATGGGTCAGTCCGAACTCTTTTGATTTCCTGTTTCATCTGAGGTTCTTGTATCAAAGACACGGGAAATGGATGAAAAGAGATCCGATCCAACATGTGGAATTGAGGACAGTGGAACCTGGTGGGGTCAGAAATAAACAGACACTCTCAGAGGAGTTTGGAGTTTCTGCAAAAGTAGAATAAGAGTTTCTTTTTATCTACAGACTCTTGGGGTCCAAAAATCTATAGGTTACCCCTTCTTGCCGTATGCCACTTATTTGCAATGTATCTTTAAATCCACTTAATTTAGCATCACCTTAAAAGGAATGAACACAGGAATATTTTTTGTCATTAAAAAAATAGTCATGAAGGGTTTATTAATAAATAGAACCTTAACCCTATTGACCTTTTTTGTGTTGTTCTGTTGGATTGACCAGATAATACAATGTTGTTGATTTCCTTTTACCAATTGGAGTAACTTTTTTTGTCCCTTTACTGCATTAGAATCAAAGAAACAAGGACAGAAAATAGAGCCCAGTTGTTGTGCTGCAGGTGTGGTGGAATTCTGATCGTTCCTGTGGGGCATGTCATAGTTTGAGGTTTCCATGCTGTGTGTG
The DNA here is from genome assembly GCA_014656515.1 of Oryzias celebensis. Taxonomy (NCBI): domain Eukaryota; kingdom Metazoa; phylum Chordata; class Actinopteri; order Beloniformes; family Adrianichthyidae; genus Oryzias; species Oryzias celebensis. Next base: position 25,211,135 of record BNCR01000006.1, on the reverse strand, counting down.
TGTGTGTGTGTGTGTGTGGTTCACCACCAAGCTGATATTTTCCAGCTTTTTCTTCCTCTTTTACCTCCTCTGCTACTGTTGCTCACAGCCGAGACGTAGCCAGGCCAGAACTGAGATCACCACCACAGACACGCCCCTTGGGAACACGCTCACAAACACACCCTGTTTGACACACTGACTGGTGCATGCATCACAAATGCCCTGCAGTAGCAGAAAGCATGATCCTTCCATCAAAAAAAAAAGAATAAAAACTATCTGAAACATCTGTTTTATTAACAGAAAACTTCCCCCTGAAGCTTCAACTTCTAGTTTCCCTCAAACACAACATTGTCAGATCAACTGTTGGATTTTGGAGCTTCTTTCATCATAATTATAGTTGTACTAGTTTCTTGAAAACTGCAAAGGCTAATAACTAGTTATAAAAACAAACTGGAAAAATGTACAATTTTAGATAAATGACCTATTTTGTAAAATTGCTTCTGAACATTGTTCAGCTCCTCCTTTCACTGCAGTGAGCTCCATCTTTGTAGTGCACTCGTTCTTTGAAGCGCTCCTCATATGTAAATTCAAAGTGAATGATTGACAGAGTTGTACTCCGATGATTCTTTGGTTAAATGCTTCAGATCACACCATTGTTCCCTGGGAACCCTGGAAGCTGGACAGATGGGAAGTTTTAAAGTCAATTTGTGGAGTTTTTCAACAAGAGTCTGAAATATAGGACTTGAGAGGCAGACCAATGATAAAATGGAAGATGTTGCAGCATCCATCAGATCCTTTATTTATTCATTGAAACATCCTTCACACTTGACTTTCATCTGCCGCCATCCCTACAAAGTCACATGACAGCAAGGAAATGCAAACATTCCCCATCCCAGTCCTGTACTTACTAATCCACGTTTCCAGGCCCTCAAGTCTTCATTCCAAGTGCCCTCTTGTCAGGAAATGGAACAAAAGAATTTTTTGTGCGGCCTGCTGTGATTCACTGCTAACACGCACACACACACACACACACACACACAAGGTTTGGTCTTTGCAACTTAGCTCATTATTTCTGACTGAGAGGTTTTAACATGAGCAGCAGTGTGACTAAGTGGAGAGTCAGGTGGAAGTTTAAGAAAAAGTAAACGACTCTTTCTACAAAGAGTTTCTGTTTAAAGATTGCAACATTCCTTTTTTGTATTATTTTTTTCAAAAAAAAACTTTATTAACAAAGCTGAGACTCAAAACACATCAAAGTACAACACTGGGGGAAAAAGAAAGAAAGCAATAAATGAGACAAGAAAAAAAGGAAAAAAGCACTTTCCTATTATTCAGAAATGTTAAGTCCCACTCCGATTGATCAACATTGATCATCTTTTGATCTATTGTAAAAATTTTCCAGTGATCTTTTAATTATGATTATGCTGTTTTCACTAAAAAACGAACGTTTGCTGTTTTTATTTTTACCAAAGTGCATTTGGTTATTTTATTTAACTCTTTTTATCCATCATGTGTTTTTAAAATGGTTGGTTAAGTATTACTAAATATAATTTTCATTGCTCAATGATTTAGGCAAGGAGTTATGCAACACACACGTAGAAAACTAAGAATATGTATCCTCGTAGGATCCCGTAGGTAAAACTTTAAGCAGTCACACCAATTACTCGATGTGGTTGAATGCAACCGTTTGATGGAAGGCTTCAAAATAAATCTACAGAATTTATCTTTTTATGTTGAGTGAATAAAAACAGTGTCATTATATTTTATGTAGAGCAATAGCAGTTTATTAGAAATGCATCTCTGAGTTGTGGGCAGGACTGTTGGGGCAAAGTAAGCATCTCCCCATCCCCATCATCCATTTATCTTTTCTGCTAGCTTACAGCCCCTCACACCCCCAACCTAACATTACCAAAAACGGTGAGCAATATTGGAGCTATCCAGCTGTACAGTTTTGATCCAGATTCTAGCTAAGACGAGGAAAACAACGACGTACATGGATCTGTTTGTCTGCAAGTGGATGTATCAGAATTAAGCACAGGAAGCTTGTGATCCGTCTTTGTAGGTCACACCTACAGGCTTTTCCAAGGGCATTCAGTCCTCTGTTCTTGATTCACAAAGATTTGAATGAAGAAATCCACAGAAATGAAATTTTAATGAATTTTTGTGTGTGTCCTCCAAATGTCAAGGACATGTTAAAAACACCAAAAACACAATTTTCTCCAGAATGGGTCTAAATCTTTCTTATGTCGTTGTAGTCATCTCAACTTTATTGTGGTTCTTGTCATTACAAACGGCTTTTTAACCAAGAAGGTGTTACACTCCAATAAAAAGCAATCTCCATCAATGCGTTTGAGTATAAACCATTAGCTCTTCTCTGTAACGGGTCTCTTCAGACCCCTCTACCTGAATGGCGCCGAGAGAAAGGGGCGGGGCTTCTCGCGCCCGCGGCAGATGCAGCAGGAGCGCAGCTCCACTGCCAGCACTCACTCACAGACGGAGTTGAACCCGCGCTGCAGAGAAAGTGACTGGCTGTTTGCTGCCGTCTTACAGGGAAAAACAACCGTGGAAAGAAACCAAAAACTGAGGAAGACTGGTGTCGCCCTTCAGAAAAACCTGCAATAAACCCAGAGATTTTATCTTGAAATTCTTTTTAACTGTATTTAGGGAAGACGGGATCGGAGTATGAATTGAGGAGCAGCGGTGTTGCTCATTAACAGGTGAGTTCATCTTCATTCTTTGACACTTTCTTTCAAATCCAACCCGCTCCGTGCGTAAAAGGCGCATCTCCAGACCCTCTGCGTCACGGTTCTCCTTGAAAGCGTTTTTTCTTTCGCTCAGTTGCGCGCCGTTAGCTTCCCATGTGGGTTTTTGGTTGGTGTGTTTTGAGTCTCCAGGTTATGAGTCATTTTCCTTTCAAACTAAAAACATTTTCTCTGTTTCCTGTCTCCTTTTGTGTTGAAAAGAAAACAGCTGGACAGCAGGAGTGTGCGCGCGGGAGTGTGTGCAGGTGCGCAACATTTTAACCATCGCGCATAGTTTATAACAAAGCAGGTTGCGTCAAACCTCACGTCCCACTTAGACATTTTTAAACTCAAATAAGACCTTTCAGTGCAACTCTGAGTTTTTAGAGCAGGATTTCAAAGCGTGTGCTGTTTGCGCTGACGTCTCTGACAGTGCGCATGCCTGTGAATTTAGGTGACGCATCACGCTTTAAATCCGTCAAAATGTTCAACTAATTATTTCATTGATTCATGCCTCCTAGTAAGCATGTGAAACACAGGTTTGTGGAGCTGCTGGTTCATTTCTGCGCTCTGGCTGCATGTGGGGATGGTTTCAAAGCCACATCCACAACAGGGAGCTCATCCTACAAATGCTGCTCTGGCGCTTCCCGCTTTTACTCCCCTTGAAAGCATCTCCCAGTGGATTAGTGTTTAGTCACTGGGGTTATTTATCATTTCATTGAATGGCCCCTTGCCTTTACCCCTCCCACCTCTTCTGTTTTAATTGAGTTTATCTCTCCTCCCTGGAGCTTTTGCTGTCTAAACTTAGGCAGTGGTTGCTTTGCCCAGCAGAGCGGGCTCCTTCCTCTCTGTGATTCATTTGGGAACACAGCAGCTGAGCACCACAGAGTCACTCATTTCTCACCACTGCTTTGTCCGAGTCCATGTGGCCACAAGCCAAAGTAACATTGAGACCGATGCTCCAACTCTCTTTGTATTTGCTGATTGTAGTGGTGTGAGTTCGCCATCTCCCCTTGACATAGATTTGTTCAGGGCTTCAAAGAGATTGAAGTTTCTTTTGAAAATGTTACACTTCGTATATTTAGAAATATCCTCAGCGGTGTTATCGTACCTTTTCGTTGGATCACTTAGTTTAATTTAGTCTCTTTTCCAGCTGAGGTGGAACACTTGCTATTTGTAGTGGTGTAAAAGTCAAGTGACGCTGTAGTGACATGCATCATTTGTCACTTTTACATCACAACCATGGTCTGTATTTATTTCACAAAATAAAACATGCTGCAAGGAGTACAGGTTACCCTGTTGGGCAATCATACTCATTTCCAAGAAAGAAGAACACTCAAATAGCTTCATGTAGGGCTCTGCAACCTAAGGCACCTCTTTTATTCCTAAGTTGTGACTCTGTGGCTTTAAGAAACATGCAAACAAGTTATATAAATAATGGGTTTATAGTCATTTATGTTTCGATTTTTTTACTTGTCAGATAACTGAGTAAAATTATAGTAAAAAGGTTTAATCTACTGTCAGAGTGCATGGTTTATTATTAGAAGAAGCCTAAAACATATTCTTATCTTCTGCTGCATTGTCTAGATCTAGATTTCCTAGATAAGAAAAATGGATTCCATCAATGTTGTTATACTGATGCTTGATAATAAACAGAAACAGGAGATAGATTCCCTTCCTGACACAACCCTGTATTTTTATCTGGGCTGGGGACTGACACAGGGAGACCCAGACTTAGCCCCCACAATGGTGACAGTGAGGCAGTAAAAGGTCTTGCCTAAGGAGCCTCGCTAGAGTAAACTAATGGCGACCCCTGGGAAATAAATTCTGGTTTCCTATTAGCCAGTCCTGCATGCAGTCAACTGAGCTGTCCAACCTCTCAAAAGTAAAATAATTTAAAATTGTTATGTATAGAAAAATATAACATTGTTATAATTAAATTATTATTAATATTTATAATCTAAATTTCGTCAATAAGTGGCTTAACTGTAACTATAAGCGTTAAAGGTTGCAGATTACTGCCTCAATCAAAATGTTTGATATACAGAATCATGTAAATTTGCATGTTCCGTTTCTTCTTGTCTGGTCACAAGACATCATAGTAGCCTACAGAAAAATCCAACGGAAGTTTTTCCACTTTGCAGCACACTGCATATAAATGAAGCCTAAACCTGTTTTTCCAAATTGGACGCCAGGTTTTTTGTCGCAGCGGTTTTGATAGAAGACTCTGGAAAATTAAATGAATTAATATTGGAAATCTAACATGCTCAGCCTTGTTGTCCGCCATCATTACTGCGCTAGGACCAACCTTGTGTTGTAATATGTCACAATCCAAACATGCTTAGACCTCAAGACTTCTCTGGGCTTACTTGTAAAACATTTTTTTGGTGTGTTTTTCTGAAACAGGATGGATTCGCTTCTCTTCTCCATGTTGCTGTTGGTCCTTTGCCCCAGTGTGAGAGGCTGGTGTGACCATGAATCTGAGAGGACAGTTCTCAACCTTTCCGTCACTTATGACCTTCCAACTTTCACTGCAGACTTTCCAATCCAGAACATGGTGATTCTGGATGGGATCATCTATGTCGGTGCAATTAACAGGATTTATGCTTTAGCCCCCAACCTGACAAAACTATCAGAGTACCACACAGGACCAGTGTCGGCTAGTGAGACCTGCGGCCAGACACAGGTGAGAGGGGGCAGCAGTAAGAAGGTTGACAACAGCAACATTGCTTTAGTGGTTGAGAAGATGTACGACCAAGGCTTGTACAGCTGTGGCTCTGAAGACAACGGAGTCTGCCGCCGTCATGTCCTGAACGAGGGCACTGGCCTGAAAACCGTAGATGAAGATGTGGAATGCTTTGCCAACAGGGTGGGGCTGGGTAATGGTCAGCCCAGTGACTCGGATGTGGTTGTGAGTCCATCGGGCTCTCAGGTGCTCAACGTAGAAAGCAACATTATAAACTTTTTTGTTGGTAACTCGGAAATTCCAGGTAAAGATAACATAACAGGCATGACAACACATCCTCACACCATCTCCCTGCGGAAGATGAGGACAAGCCAAGATGGCTTCACTTTTGAGTCCAGCTCCTCATACATGGACCTGATTCCATCCCTCAGAGGAAATTATTACCTGCGCTACGTTTACTCATTCCACAGTGGACCCTTTGCTTACTTCCTCACTGTGCAGAAGGTGAGCTGGGACTCTCAAGCCTACCACACACGGATCGTCCGGATGTGCTCCTCAGACAAGTCCATCCGTCGCTACGTGGAGATGCCCCTCGAGTGCATCAGCACTAACAAGAGGCGCAGACGCTCTGCAAGCATGAAGGTCTTCAACATACTGCAGGCTGCTCATTTCACAAAGGTGGAAAAAGGCGAAGATGTGCTGTTTGCTGCCTTTGCCCAAGGAAAGCCAAACTCTCCAGAGCCAACCCCCAACTCAGCCATCTGCATCATGACCATAAAACAAATCAACGAGAGGTTCAGATGGTACATGCAAGAGTGCAGCACAGTGGAGCCGTATCACTTCACGGGATCGGACAGAAAATCCTGTCACAATGTGGTAAGAGCTGGGATTGGGTCCTGTGGGGTGAATGAACCTCTTGTATAATGTGCAGAAAAATGCAAATAATGGGAACTGCAAAGAAAAAAATAACAGATAGGATGCAGGTTCTGCTTTGCAGTGGCTCCTTCCATATGGCTGTTAAAAGTTATTTCTCCTGCAGGCGCTGAGCGTTAGTGTCATCATGATGTGGTTTTACGATGTACTTGCAGACACTTGAATGAGGTCACTATCAACCAGCTGTTGTGTACGCACGACTCTATGTTTATCAGTTTGAGCTGTAGACTTTGGTCAAAGAGATTGTGTCACAAACTGGGTGGTCTCAGGTTCAGACAGGTCTGATGTCTACTTTGTTCCTGTCTCAAGTGCCCTTGGGCAAGATGCTGAAGCCTGACCTGCTTCTGACTTTGTCCTCTGACCCCTGTGATTGTACATGAGCTAAAGCTGGTCACTAAACATCTGAAAGTCTGGTGAAGCACAAAAGGCAATCAAAAAGGTCAATGTAATTTTAACACGTTTCAAGCAAATTTCATAATGCTAGTTTTGCTAAATAAATACATTTTATTAAAAAAAATGTTGACTTGAAAAAGCAAAAAAAAAAAAAAAAAAAATCAAATACTATACTTACTCTTACTAGACTATAGGGTGTACTTCAAGGTGCATCATCACTTACGTCATATATGACACACCAAACTATAAGGTGCATTAAGCCAGACAAAAGTCCATTAGTCAGTCAAACTTTATTACCAGCATTCACAGTAACTGAATTGATTGTGAAACGCTGCACATTAGCCACATTAGAAGCGTTATGTTAGGCGGAGAGCAGGAAGGGGAGGATCCAAGCGCAGGACACAATTGAAGTTATGAAGTTTATTTGAGGGTAAGGCGATGAATGTTGATGGCGGAAAGTCCAGCATTGATTGGTCTGCGTCGAGAGTGGAGTTGGATGAGCCCAGGGGAGCAGCAGAGGTGGTGGAGAGAAAGCGGGAGCCACTGGCAAGCAAACACACTAGTTAGTCGGCAAATCTTTGACACAAGAGTGGAGTCCTAAGACACGTCTTGAGAGCCAGGACGTTACCGTCTTGGGCAAGCTAACAGTCTGGCACCAGAGCTGGGATCTCCACGATCCTTTATACACCTGCTGGAGACCCAGGTGTAGGCAATCATGGTGGCTGTACCTGGTGGCTGATTGAGCACAGGTGGGAGCTGTCATGGCGTCTGACGACCCACAACACGTTAGCCTTGTTAGCATTTTCACAATACCTGTACCTCCCTACCTTGTTTCCAACTCATATAAAACAGACTGATACCACTAAAACAAATTTACTGTGACTACACTAACTCCCAACCTTGTTTGTAACATGAAGAAAAGAAACACAGTCTGACACTGCAACACGTTAGCAACGTTAGCCACGTTAATGCATTCACAAGGACCAGTTCAAGTCCTTGTAGCTTCCAACCTTGTTTGCAAAATAAAAAAATAATAATAATAATTGATACCTCTAAAACGAACATGACTGACCACGTTGACTCCCAGCCTTATAAGTAAAGGGGAAAAAAAATGCAGTCTGACATAGCTACACATTGGGCACGTTAGCATTTTCACGGTAACATGTGACCTTGTCTGGAGCAGAATTCATTCATATGGAATTCCACATTATAAAGTGTTTTTTTTTTTTAAATTAAGGTTTTTTAGTGCACCTTATTATGTCGAAATAAATAATTATTTAACACCTACAAAATAGTTAACAAAAAGGCATTGAATAGCAGTTACAAAATGAATCTTTGATTCAAATATATTCACCTAAAGTGTAATTCATATAATTCACTAAATGTTGTGAAATATTTAAATGGTCTTTCAAACTCAAAATATTCAGAAATTCTTGGCTGTGAAACAAAAAAGCACAAATGTCCTGAACCAGCTGCATGTGTTTAACCAGAATAGTTGTAATAGCAGAAAACATGCTAAAGGTTTTAGCTGCTAAAAAATGCAAAGAAGAACCAGAGGTAAATCTCAGCAGTGTGAGACGTTCTCAGCACTCACACATCTGCAGTAGCAGCCTGGTTGATGTTGGCTCACCATAGCATAAAAGGTTATTTAGTTGCAGTATTTTTGCATTTCTTTTCATCATTCATCCTTGATGCAAAATTAGAGATTAACTCACTGAGCTACAGTTTTTAAGGTGAGGTTGCTTTTGTCCATATTTGGTAAACCTTTTGTTTCTTGATGCCTTTTTAAACAGTCCTCCAGGCTTCAGATGTTGAATGAAGGGAGGAGAAGCATGAAGGTTCAGTGGCCAAACACAACTTTGTTCTTCTTTGGCAAAATGAGCTATTCTGTCCAGAGTTCATCTGATCATATTTTTTAGTAAATGAGAAGTTAAATGATGCCAAAAACCAACAAAGAAAAACAATGCAACACTAATTAGGCCTTTCATTTGAACATAAACTTGTTACTGACAAATGGTCTTTAGAAAGCTGACATTTAGCTCCTCTGTAATCATGGTTTCATTTTTAACCTGTGCTAAGAAGCCTTTGGCTTTTCAATGCAAGGCAGATGTTTGTCAGAGTTTTTGCGCTTGGCCTCTGTCCTTCAATCTGTTACCGGTGGTTCCATCCAAAGACCTATAGCCCTAATGGCACCAAGTCAACTGACATCTCTGTCCATCAATATGCGCCCACAAAGCTGCATTGTGACTGCATCATTGCTTAACCGCAGCGTGCACGGTGCTTCTCTGGTCAGGCTTACAATAGCTGAAGTCTGTGATTAATTACACAGTGAATAGTTTGTCCAAGGGCATGCACACACAAGAGTCATGGGGACACACCCAACACACTTCTGACAAAAACTCCTGTGAAAACATTAGCCTCATTCGAGCGTAACCAGTCTGTTACTTTTAACTTTCTTTTGCAAGAAATATATCTCTGGTTCTTTAAAAGTCCAGTAATATGAAACCTCCTTGTTTAAATGCATCATGTCTACAGAAGTTTTGGTTGATTTCAATCAAAAGGCTGTTCCAAAATTTATTACTGAATAACTATTACACATAACCTTCCTAAATATTCAGACTGATAGAATGCATACAAATAATCTATGTTGACATTTTGATAAATCTGAGACTGTTCTGTACGCGTTCCTTGGTTTACACTACTCACTACTGATGATTGATCTGCAGGTAAGCTTCTTTAGAAGTTTCAAACTGTATTGGACAAATCTGTTCAAGTCCATGATGCAGAGTGTGTTTGGATAGCCATGAGTGATCGTAATGCACTAAAAAAGATGGGGATGTAGGCTGGCAGGGCAGTGATGCTACATTCACATCGGACATTTGAATTTACCTCATGGTGTTCACACTGGAGTGTCGCTACCTGATTCTAATGTCCACCATCTACAGTTGGAAAAAGCTTGATGTGAAGAAGCAGAGGCAGAAGATGATCCTCCTGAGCAGCCTCTAGCCAGCCGTGTTTGTGAGGCCTCCTCCCTCTTACTCCCCACCTCAAGCTATCATAAGCATCCTGAGTTTCTTCAACAACACCAAATCCTTTTTATAATCTTATTTTAATGCCTTCACTTTACCATAGAGATCTCCTATTTAGAAGAAATTACTAAGAATATTTGCAGGTTTTCCAAGATGATTGACATCACTTAAGCTTTTAAATTGACTATTAACTCAAACAAATTGTTGTGACACAAACATGTAACTATTCTCACCAAAAGAGTCTGAAAAAATGTTTTAAATAGGTTCAGAGTTTTACATGATAATGTACTAATTCACTTACTGTTTTTTTATATTCCACCAAACTTATGTAATCAAAAAAGCAGTGTTTGAAAAGATCATTCCATTAAAAAGGTGGAGTTTACTCAATTTTCTAAAATTGGTAGTGATTCACAAAAAATATTTTTTCTTAAGTCAGAAGCACAATTTATGCAGAAGAAATAGTTCTAACGTTTAAAGATGGAAAAAAAATATTTTGACTTTCTGGCAGGTATGATATAAATATGTCACAGAATAGCTGCTGTGCAGGGGATCAAACCACACAACTTGCTTCTGGTTATAAAAAAAATAGTACTCCAACTTCATGCATAGCAGCATGTGTATTTATAGCTGCATGTGAGAAATGCTGCACAAACCTGAAGTTTCAAACATCAAAGGTCTGTTTGTACATCCTGATGGTGACACATTACATAAAACCACTGTTTTGGCCACTTCAGAAAAGTGTACTGTTCATTAAATTGAATTCCTTCCGTTTGACTCACTTGATTATGGGGTGATTTCAGTTTTGCTGGAGGTACAGGAGCATCTCTGTGCCATATAATTAGCTGAAGAGTGCTTCTGTTCCTTTTACTTCATGGCACTCGACATAGTTTTTATATTTTTGCAAAGAACATGTTGAAAAGTTGATTTAGCTGCTGCTTTTATACTACCTTCTGACTGACGCAGACAACTGATAGTTCTGCTGTTTGCAGCTTTTAGGAAGAGATTTGAATGGTTTTGGTTTGATACTAAAATATGTTTTTTGTGAATATAGATAGTTTTTTTTATCAGATCCTCCTGTCTGACATAAGTACAGTGGGAAAAACAGTTATCTTGTTGCCACCTGATGCTTGTTCTTTCATCCTAAAATTGAGTTATCTAATCACTTAATAGATTTACAACATCTCTAGTGGCATACGACAGGTAGGCTGTTATGGTTGTGTTTGGGGGGCGATAAGTGCAGTTGTAAATTCATAAAGGTTGTAAACGTTCAGAGAATTGCTAAAGCAGACGTTTTATTTTGGTTGTTTGCTCTGGCAAACTGCACATTTCAGATGGACAAGGATGTGGCTGAAAGCTCAGAGGATGAGCATATATGGAGTTTTAAAGTGGTGCGTGTCAGTTCAGACGAGCCTTTTAAGTTCAGTTTAAGCAGTAGGATAAGATGAATGTTAGAATGATGAATGCCTCTTTTTTCAGCAGCCTGTGACAGAGCAAATGTGCTATTTCTTCTGTTCCGTCAGACAGCAGACTCCCCCAGGGTCTTCCATTGAAGGTTTAAAAATGAAGAAAAGAGGGTTTTCTTCACCATAAAGCAGGTTTCTGAATTTAAAAGCATTACTACACATTTAAGCTCCTTAAATATTTGAACTGAGTGAAGCAAACGTGGGTAGAAAGTTTGCTTTTATTTAAAAAAAAAATCTCTGGTCATAGTGTCCAACCTCAAGCAAGACCTGTGTGAAACCTTTGTCACATGCAGCCTTACAGGGGTTGACTCGTACAGATGCGTCAGGTTTTGGGGGTTTAGAGGCCCGTAGAGCAGGGGTGTCAGAATCCAGTCCTCAAGGGTCGGCCTCCTGCTGATTTTCCAGAAATCCTGCTCAATTTGCTGGTCATTACCTGGATCAGGTGTGTTTAGCCAATCAGGAGCTTCAATGGCCAGTTGGTTGAAAAACATGTAGGACACTGGCCCTGGAGGCCTGGAGTTTGACACCCCTGCCGCAGAGGGTTGTAGAGAGGAGTAAATACATCTTTTTGGAGCGCAGGTGTATCTTGCAGTTCCCTTGAGGCTCATGCAACCACATAAAGGGACATCATGAAAATGGAATGTACCATTGTCGTGCGTGTGATCGGTGTATGGTAGAGTATATGAAAGAATAATGTAAGGGGCACACACTCATGGTGTACAGTGACGTATGCCACATTCCAGCTGTTTGTAAAGTGCACCTTACTGACTGCTCGCAGATCCTGCGCACACAGGGTGAGCAAGTGAAATGTAGAACGTCCACACAAACTGCACTCTGATTCCTACCAGTCAGGGTGCACACAAGGAATGTGTACTTTTTACATGATTAGCTCTAACGAGCACTTTTCACAGTCCGCACAATTTGGGAGTGTTAAAAAAAGCAAAAAGTGCACATTCCACAGCCCTGTCTCACCTACTTCCCCTTACTTTATCTTTACATGTTGTTAAAGTGTTCTCTACGATCTGCTGCATGTCCATAGAAAAAAGGTGCATAAATATTTTTATTCCACGGGCTCACCGACTGGTCTATGACTTTAATATTTCCTGAGGGACACCTGAATGCCACATGCAGGTTTGCCCATTTTTTGCTCACAGACAGTCTGTATCCTCCTGTTAAGGGCTAATATGACTGACGCTTGAGATTCATTCATATCGGAAAAACTAATCTCAAAGGGGTCTCCTCAGTTATTGAGGGCCACTTCTAACTAACCCAGTCTAAGTTACCCTGCTTAACACCCCACCCCCGCTTTGAAGAATGTAAGTCTAGCACCAAGGTGCTACTAATGTCAAACTTTGACTACCTAATGAGAATTCCAGACCAACTACCAAGTACCCCTGAATTGACTAAAAATGCAGCAACAGAAGCCAAACCAAAGCTCTTCACCTCCTGCTAAAATCTCTCAATTATGGGAGGTTTCAGCTAACAGTGTCACTTTCAAAGCCTAGCCTAAAGTTACTCTCCTGAGTATCACGGAGTACAGAACCGCTACCATTTGAGGCCTTCTCATTCGGCCATTCCCAGCCGTCCACCGCAAGAGCTAGAACATTCTGGAGAAATAAAGAACAACCACAATCGGGGTCAAAATTATCATCAGATTAGCATTGATTAGAGAAAGCCAACCAAAGTCTGATGGCTTTTAAATTGAATCTTTGGTCTGATTGATTAAGTCTGCTTGTAATATAATTGATTGTAGTGAGGAGGTTCTGACCAACAGACACCTTAATTAGACCCCTTATTTTAATGGACAAGTTTCAGGCACTGGTTTTTGAATAATAGCTTTCAAAAATCTACCACAGACACATTGATTTTTATTAGATTACTTCGATGATTAGTAAATATAATAAATATCAATTTAAGGCAACATCAGGAATTTATGTTTAGTCACCGAAGTCAATACGATTGGATCCTTGTTAGTCAGTCACACAATAAAGCCTTTTTTTAAGAAAATGCCAACTACTAAAGTGAAACTATCTTTTGTTTTTATATCTATAAGGTAAATCTTATGTCTACCTTATTACGGTTGTTAACAACTGTTGATTGCAAACATAAAATAAGGTTGCTTGGTATGGGGAATCTCAGGGTCTGTTTTAACTGAAGGTTTGTGTGGGTCAAACCTGGTCAAACTTGACAGAACAAAATTGTTATGAATCGTTGGTTGAAGGAACCAAAGCAGTAGACTAGGCTTGGTTATCATGGTGCAGAGGTAGAGTGGTCAACCTTTCATCGAAAGATTGCAGGTTTGGTTCCCACCCTCCCTGCCCATGTGTTGAAGTGTCCTTGGGCAAGACACTGAACCCCGCTTTGCTCCTGGTGGTTAGAGGTGTGCACAGATGTGTTTCAAGTGTTCTTTTAATTATTAAAATTTCAGTTTTTAGCCAAAATCCAAGCCAAAATTATATGCAGCACATCAAAAAATCACCTCTGAGTAGTGGACAGGACTGTTGTCACAGAGTAAGCAAACACTAATTTTCCATCACCCCTTTGTTTACACTCTCCTTCAAGCTTACAGTCCCTCACAACCCCTACCTAACATTAGCTGTGCAACACAAGTGGCGTGCAACATTGGAGCTATCCAGTTGTACAGTTTTGAGCCACATACCAACTCAGACAAGGAAAACAAAGAAGTTCATGGATCTATTTGTCTACAAGTGGATGCATTGGAATGGAAAACTTGAGTATGTTTGAACAAAGAGAACAACAAAGCAGATAACCTGACAAGAAAGACCTGAAAACCAGATACATATGCTGAGGTCCATTGGCACAAAAGAAAACAGTACTGGGTAGTTAGCGTGAACCTCGTGTGACCGTGACTGAAAGGCAACTCAAGACAGAACATGACTAAAACCAACGATGCCACTTGAAAAAAAAAGTGCACAATCCCCACAATAATGTTAAATGGGAAAAATCTGCAACCCATTTTGCATATTTGCCATTGATGAATAATCTATAAGGGCACTTCTGGCAGAAGACACAAAGAACTATGAAGAAAGATGTGCAATGTGATTTAACAAATGTAAAGTAGGATTACGGCCCCTGTTATGGGCCTGTTTTTTACATATCTGTTAGCAGTAGCGGTTTTAGGCATGTGCAGTACGGGTGGCTGTCTGTGGTACAGGCCACCGCTTGGGAAAAAAAAGAAAAAGAATCTGTGCTACGATTGTTTCTCTATTGTCTGTTATATCACAGTGTTTGGAACGGCCTGAAACTATCAAATTGAGGCCCCCTTCAGCTGCACACGCTCCTGTTGGTTGAGAATGCGCTGGAAAGGCGTGTGAAGAAAAACGGGAGGGAGGGGCGGAGGGAATCAGTTCTACAATGGAAGTAATTCAGTGTAGAATAACCACTGTCTGTAAATGGCTACAGCCATTGTGTCAAGGAGGTGTTTGGGCAACCAAAGGGTGAAGATCTTCACAAAAATGACAGAGATAGGGCAATCTCACATCCATCTGTACAATACTTGTGCATCTGCTTAAGTCAAAGATTGATTTAGCTGAGTCTGCTCTGCGATACTACACCCTCATGGCCAGTGCACAGCTCATGCTTATCAGATGTCAGGCTAACTGCAGTCTGTTCCATTTGTTCCAGCTGTACTCCATTCTTTTCTTTTCTGTTCTCTACTCTCTATTCTAGTATTATAACGTGCGCAATCCAAAGCACACACTAAATACTCATTAATAAACTCAATGTGTGCTTTTTTTCACTGTGCAATCCCTCTGGGATTATGGGTGCAAACCCATAAATCCAAATGAAATAGAATGTACATTATCTGGTGGAGACAATATTGTGGATTTTATTTTGGAGCTTCATAATGTCAGATTGTGTTGTGCTAGAACAGAACTGCATGCTAAACATGTCTTTAAACTACTGTTTTGAGCACAAACACTTTGCAGAAAGTGGGAATCATTTTAGTTTATTTAGTTATTATTTAGTGTTGGTCCTTACCCAATAGGAGGTTATTAGATAAAGAAAATATAAGATGCAGTGTTGAAACACAGTACCTAACAAAATAAATGAACGTAGCTCTGTTGCAATAATAAATGAATAATAATTAAGGTACTTCAAAGAAAGATCAAGTCTGCATTGGTTAAAAAATGATTTTAGCATTAATTTATTGGTCTAGTAGAAATGTTTGTTGGTTTTTTTGGCCTCCTTTTGATTTTTTTTCTATTTTACAGTTTTAAGTTGCAGAGGTAGAGAGGTCAACCTCTGAATACAGGATCGCAGGTTCGGTTCCTGCCTTACCCGTCTATGTGTTTAAGTAAGTTTAAGCAAGACAGTGAACCCCCAACTGCTCCTGGTGGTTGCAGGTTGGTGTCAGTGTTTGGCAGCGTGTGTGAATGTATGTGTGCATGGCTGAATAGGACTGTTACTGGAAAGCCCTTTGGGGTGTCTAAGAAGGTGGTGAAGAGCTATTTAAGTGTAGAAACAATTTACCATTTGTAGTTTCATCAAACCACAAAGATCTCATTTGTGGAGACCTCCCTACACTGGAAAAATCTTTAGCAAGAAAAGAAATGTAAACAGCGATGCTTTTACCAGATTTAAAGTAAAAGTATGGAATTTTTCTCCACATGTGGCTATTTATTAATACAATTATTAAATTAATGTCAAAGAATGGTTGAATCTGTGCAAGCAAAGACATTGCTGCCAATAGCATTGAGAGAAAGGGATGCTCTTCATTAGGTTATTGGCCTTTAACTATGTGTGCAGTGAATGAACTTGTATGTAGACTCAGTATAGCATTACAAATGATTTTAATAACTTGAATTTGAAAATTCAGAGGAGAAAAAAAAAGTTCAGAAAAGTTTAATAGCTAGCATCAAGTCAGTGTGTGGTCATTTGATCATGAGCAGTAGTTTTCCACAAACACAGTGGTCTACAGCTACCAGACAATAGGAGACAATGCTATAAATTTCCCAGTCACGACTCTTCATCACAGTGTTCTGCTGTGGAGATCGCACACATGCTTATACCTGCTCATAGCATCACTGAGATAGTATTTGTTTGCCTGAACATGAACTAGGTGTACAGAAAGATGTAGCACAAACACCACCTTAATCAACTTTACTGATAGTTTCTACTCCTATTTTAGGAAAGTTTTTATGGCTCTTAAACAAAACAAAGCCAAAACGAACTGAAAGCACTAATAAAAAAAAAATGTAAACTTTGCTTTTGTTGTGATGTCAGGGAGTGTTGAGCTGTTGAATCCAGTCTTTTGTTTTTCCTGTCTGCTCAATTTAAAACACTACATAAATAGTTGAAATCAGTTGTTTTTATTGCAAGCTACGGAAGACTTACACTTCAAAAGATTTTATGAATCCAGAACAGACAGATATGGAACAGGTGCTTACATGAAAAAGTGGCAGTTACAGAATGGAGAAGGAAACGTATGAGTAAGAAGATAGCAATAAGGATAATTAGAGTGGCACAAGACACTGCCATCTTTTCCATGTTCTCTGCTGCCAGAAATGGCACAAATTGTGTTCTGCGTGCCTAAGCTTGTTCTCAACGTCACTGAATTGGGAGCAGAGCCCTACAGCAATCAGGAATCAACAAAAAAGGATATAAGTACAATGGTCTTGTCCAGTCCTGCCCCCTTGTTTTCTTCGTCTGCTTTCACACAGAGGACAGAGAGTGAATGCTGTTGGAGAAAATGATTAGATCTGGAAATTTACAGTACACTTCATCCAATCTAACACCTGTCAACTCAAATGCACTGATGTTCCAGCATTCATGCAGAGCAACAAACAACAAAACAAAGCATGATCTTTTGCTGACCCCAACAGCAGAACATCTTTAAGGTAGATGTATCCTTCCATACACAAAGCAGTCATTTTTCAGGTTGTCAGGTTGATTGGTTGGTTGGTTGATTGATTGGCTGCTTGACTGGTTGGTTGGTTGGTTGGTTGGTTGGTTGGTTGGTTGGTTGGTTGGTTGGTTGGTTGATTGGCTGATTGGTTGGCTGGTTGGTTTGTCTGTCAGTTTGTCTGTTAGATGGTGAGTGGGTTGGTTTATTGGTTGGTGGGGTAATGGGTGAGTTGGTGGTGAGTTTGTTGGTTGATTGTCTGACTGGCTGGCTGGGTGGTTGGTTGGTTGGTTAACTGGTTGATGAGTTGGTGGATGTGTTGGTTGGTTGGTGAGTTGGTGGGTGAATTAGTTGATTGGTTGGTTGGATAATGGTTGGTTGGTGGTCGAACGAGTTGGTTGAATGATTCACAGACTGACTGGCTGGTTGGTTGGTTGGTTTGAAATATTTTAATTTGTAAAGAGTTAACTCAGATATCCCAGAAATGTAATTTGTGTGCAGAAAACACATCAACAGTAAGATAAGCAGAACTGTATAGATGTTTATGTCTGTAGTATTACTCCAAGAAAACAAAGATGCTGATAAACAGCTATAAGAAACTAACATTGTGTTTCTGCACTTAAAATGATCCGGGTGAATACTCAGATCTGATTGGCTGATTAGTGTTGATGTACATCTAATAAAGTAGTTCCGGACACAAAGCCCAAAGGTTCTATATCACTGCGCAGGCTTCTTTAAAACAAACTTTTTGCATAATTTCCTGGACAAAAACAAGCGGTAAGAGGTGAACTTTCTCTCTGAACTGATTCTTTATTTTACCTATTGTAATGATCAGCATATATATCGCATTTGTTAGTGACCATGTTGTGCCCCACGAAGTGTGCATTTTCAGAAATGAACGCACGCCATGGAAGCCTGTACCATCCGACTCAAAGCGGAAAACAGTCACTTCTGACGTGATTAGTCTGCATTAATATTATTATAATGTTTTTTTTAATTAATCTTATGCGTTAACGTTAACAGCCCTACTTAAAATGTAATCCCTACAAAACCCAGAGCAGTTTGGCTCTGTCAGGCAGGCGCTGCTGCAGTAGTTCTTGCTCATCCTGCTGCATCACGCACGTGGATTTACAAGAGAAAATGTTGATGTTTTGAGTTGTGCAGCCTTCTTCTAGCACTGGCCTAGCTCACTGTGTGGGACATCTTAGTGAATGAGTTCATGTGTAAAAGTATTTCCTGGCTAGTTTCTACATGTTTTTACATTCGCTCAATGATAACGTTTGGACGAAAGGCTGCAAAGTTAACAGTGCGCAAAATGAGCTTCTTGTTTTGCAGCAAAGCTGAAAGGGTTTGGTGTGCACATCTAATCTGTTTCTAGATAGAGGGGTGTAGTAAATGTGTGGATATGGCTGCTAGTTAACTTTTAGTAAACAGTAAATGTCCATTCAGGATACAGACACTAGAATTTGATGAGTTTTTTCTACATTTTTTCATACATTTTTAATGTTTGAAATAAAATACATTTTGCATTTTCGTGAAGTCCCTCAATAAATTTAAAACAACGATTTTTTTTTTCCCAGAGATTCACAAAACTGCTTTTTATTTTGCTAAAACTGCAAAGAAACATTTCAAAACTTTGATAACTGACAATTCTGTGCTACATTTCAGAGGCACATTTCTACTTTAAAAATAATGATTCTGTTTCGTGTAGATCTGAATAGTTAATGGAAGATGCAAAGAAAATGTTGTTTTGTTGTTTAAATGCAATGGCATTGCATTGCATACAGGGTACATTTGACAGAGTTGTTTGTACTTTAAACAGGTACTGAGAAGTTTGATTTTTGCTTTGTTTTGTTGACAAAGTGAGACCTCATTTGCAGAAGCGATCTGCTGATCCACTGTTAACATTCATCAAATAATAAGAAGTTGTCAAAATAATTATAAATTATAAAAATAAACCACGCAGTTGAACGATTTCTCAAATGATCTTCCTACCAGTGTGGAGTTACTTGCCAGCAGTGCCTGAAACCATTGACGATATACTTGTTTGGTGTGATGTATGGGGGGGACTTTGCTCTGTTTGAGCACATGAGTCAACCCCCCCTCAGCTATTTCCTAATCAGCCCCATGTCTCCTCATCCTCTGCTATTTCATCACATGGTCATATTCTGCTCTCAACTGAAATGAGGCATGAGGATGCTTATCTGTCAACCCCTGCGTTCAAATGAAGGACAAAAAACAATCTCCTCTCTTCCCGCTGTCCACGCAGTGGCCTCATCTCAACCCCGGATTACTTTTATTCCTTTGGCTCTAGTTCCTTCAAACTTTGTCATAAGATCTATTCGCATCTTTAAAAAGCTGAAGATCACTGAAGCAGCAACTAATCCTGGCAGACAGGGGGACATAAAGGCATACCTCATCTCCATGTTGCTCCAGTTTAGATTTTTTTTTCTAGTGGTTGTTGTGGCTTTTAGATATCTGGAGTTCTTTTAGAATGGCTAACTCCAAACAGGTGTTTCAAATGGAAAAGATGAACAAGTATTTGTTTGACCGAAGGAACTAAATTGGATTTAAACACCATTTTATGCATGTGAGCAGCAGTAGTGGCTCCACAAATGGTGCAACAGAGAATCAAGATCTACAGCTGGCTCTATTAATTCCACCTCATTAATGATCTGCGATGGCAATGAGAAAGTCACCTTCAACCACATGCAACTCTGAAATCTTAAGGGCCAGTTCACCCAACCGATGTGTTGCACTTTTCTCAAACCCCAACCACAAAAAAAGCCATGTAAAAAGCTGCTGGGTTCCTCATTGTGATGTTTTTAAACACTTGGCACTTCCATGAATATATCACTACCAAATTCGAGTCACTGATTGGTCAAAGTTTGACCTGGTTTAACTTTCAACGCATTCAATGGCCACATGCTTGTGTAAGTAGAGCATGAAAACAGTCTTAAAACTGTGCGTAGCTATGTGTCAATGCAAAATTTAGGAACGCTCCAGACACGTTTACTCATATCTACAATGACTTTTTATTGAAAGTGTCACTTTTTCGTTATATGGGTGCCGCCATTTGGAGCCAGTGAATAATCACGTTTCTAGGGCAACTACTGTCTCCAATGAGGAATGTGCTTTTACGAAGTCCACACCCCTGAAAGAGGCTTAGAGAATCTGTCAATCAAACGTTTCAGGTGGGGCCAGCAGGCACATGCTTTTACTGAGGCATCTGATTGGTCAGTTATAACTTGAATAACTTGGGATAAAGATAAAATATCTTGAAAAAACTAGGTTTAGCAAGAAGATGTTAATAATAATGAATCAGCGCAAGATCGGTTATTTTGACAAATAAAATGACTGAGGAATAGCTTTTTATTTGTCTATAGAAATCCATGGGATTTTGGCTTCTTGGAACAGCTAGTGCTTCCTGTTTAAAACACAAGCAGGGAGAGGTCACTGTCCAGTTTTCTCTTATGCAGTCAATGGTTTTGTCACCTTTTTGTTTCTCCATGTTTTTTTGGTATGTTTAAGTTTAATACATGGCCTAGATCATGCAAAATCAACTTTTTTGAGCTTTCAAGTGTATTATGATAAGTTAGAGTTAGTTTCTCACAAAAAACAACCCCAAAGTGGTATTTTGCTCTTTTCACATATCTCTGAGCACCAGCCCCTCCCAATCCACAAGAACGAGTGAGTCCCCACAGTGTGATGTAGACAAGAGAGAACAGCCCCTTCCAGGAAGAGTCTGTGCTGGCAGCACATAAGCAGAGCCTATGAAAATAACTTATATTTTATAAATAATTTGTTCTTTAATGTGCAAAAGGTAATATTTGCTTATATGCTGTATATGGATTGTTTACTCTGAAAGGCTTAACAAAAGTATAGTAGAGGCTCTTTAAATGTTTAAGTTTCTGCTACCAAGCCTGGCCTCCTTCATATTGTATCTTACACCTCCAGTTCCTGACAGTAAATGTTGAAATGATGTGGTTTGCTTCGATGTTGAAAGGCAGTGACAGAAATCAGTGAGCTTATGGGAATTGATGCCAGAGCTGTCTCCTGCGTGTACAGAGCTGAGCAGAGCTGCTGTTTTGTTTCCGCATGCCTTACCTTATTTCTGCCAAAATCTTCTGTCTCTGATAGCTGAGGTAGCTGAGATAGCTTATATCTGTTTTGAGTTTGTAAGAAGGATTTCTTTCAATGGTAACACCCAGCTTTTTTTTTTTTGCCAAATACCAAAAAGAATGAATCCAATTTAGCCTTTACATGAAAGAGTGCCTTGTTCCCATTTGATTCTGCATTGGGAAAGTTAGACTTTCATCCAGCCATTTTCTAAACCCCCTGAATTCCTTTTGGGGGTCGCAGAGTTGCTGGAGCCTATCCCAGTTACTGTTGGGCGCAGGCAGGGTACACCCTGAACATGTCGACAGGCTGCCACAGGGCCACACATTCACACCTAGGGAGAATCTAAAAGGAAACTGGAAAAAAAACTTGAAGATTTGTTTTGCGTTTAACTGACATAAGACTCTCAAGACGATATGTAAAAAATGACTGTACCAGAATAGAGGTACAGTCAGAGGTGGACCTAGAGGCATCTGATTTGTACCTCTTCAAGTCCACCAACTTACCAAATGATGAACTACAGATTGTGAACAGTTTTCAAACATTTAACTACCACACTAAGGCTAAACTTTTGTCAAAAGCTGATCTTTGCTCATGAAAGCTCTGCCTAATTTGTTTTTAATAATTGGAAACAATAATAATGCAGAGATTTGTGTTATTACGTTATTATGAATCTGTGTGGATATTAATTCATCTAATCACAGTCATTTCTGTAGTCCTTTTGCTCTGAAACATGAAACTTTAAAATCCACATTACCGAATAAACATTAGCTATAGCTATAAACAACCCTATAAAAAAGTTGACATCATACTGGATGCCAAGATGTTCAAATTCATATCTATGTGTGGTAGACATTAAAACATCATAAATGTGTTTTTTCTTTTACCTGCTGCTGGTTCTGAGTCAGAAACACATGCAGACAGAAATGAATGAAAAAACATCTCCAAAACTCCTGGAAAACACCTGGAAGCGTGTGGCATACCATGGCAGATTACAGGAGGACATTTAAACACCATTGGTTTCTTATCTGTGGATTGAATTGACCCTATCAAGTGAGATTCAAGCCAATACAATGAAGTAATCTTTGTGCATTCTAACCAAATGGAATCTGACACCATGGCCATTCCACTGGAAGATTTCACCTCAGATGAGAGCTAATCCCCACCATTTCCTTCAACCAGCAATCCTCACACAATGCAAAAGAGGGATTGAGGCTGAAAGTGTGCTTAGGTAATGGAGGTTTATCAGGAGTAAAGCCTCTTCTTCTGCCCTCTGTCCACTCTTCTGTGAGGCTTTTATCACCCTGCTGTTCTCCCAAACACAAAGAGGCTTTCTAGTCGCTTCTTGAGACAGTGCAGCTTTGATCTTTTACTTCCTGTTTAATGATGCCAGGTTTATTCACGCAGCAACAAGTTGCTCACTGGGAGTCCCAAGCAACTTTTCTGGGAAATTGTCAGTATTTTTGCTGAACCTCTAGATATGTCAGCAGTGGGACCCCAGCAAATTAGAGGCATATCTAGTGACAAAAAGATACCCAAAAAGTATTGATGTACTTCACCGTTTAGATTTTATGGAACTAAAGAATTTTCTGTAATTGGCAAACTGGCCATGCAAATAGTTGCTTTTGTTCTGTCCCACTCGGCTTCAGCCCTGGACTGCAGGGATCAAATCGTTTTCACAAATCTTCTTTCTCACTCTATGTCTGAGCAATAATTTAGCCTCACCTCATATTCAAAAACTCCCCAAAGTTTGCGCACAACTAGTACCTGTATTAAATACATTTTTGACATAGTGAACGACTCCCCCTAAAAAACTGATGACATCGCAGCTGGTGAAACCATCAAAAACTTAATGTGGTCAAAACCTCTTATGGAGTTAAAAACTACAGTTCAAAACTCACTAAACATAGACACAAGTTTAGGGAATGTTCAAAGGAAGTTTTAAAAGAATTATGGGATGGCCACGGGACCTGCACTTTGGTGGTTGTGGCAAATTGGGAAATTTGGCAGTTTTCACACCTTTGCTCAATGTGAGAAAAGAAAACTTGTTGGAGTGATCTCCATCAGGTTAAGTCTTCAACCACAACCAGTTTCATTGACCTTTGACCTCAAGAAGAGGCTGCCATCTTAAATTTTCTCCCCAAAAATCAGCTTTTGTTCCTTCTACAAATTTTAACTGCTCCTAGGGATTTCCACCTTTTGCCTCCTAACTCCTCCAACATCCCTGGATAGCTACTTTAAAAAAAATAAATGTTGTATTTAGATTTTGTACAGCGTTAGTGTGGCAAGCTCGCAAAAACGAGCTTGTTGCTCCCTGCTGTTTGCACATTTTTTAATAGAACATTGTCAAAATTATATACATGAATTGTTGCCTCAAGCCGAACAAAACAATATGACATACATTGTGTACAAAAAACTTCTGTTGCCAAGGGAGTCCAAATACTTTTGCCGTTTCTTCTAAAAATGACACCCAAGTGTTTGTCACCCCCAGGCGACCAGAACATAAAATGGTTGCCATGGAAATAAGACCAAGAGAAGGCTGTAATTTTGAAAACGTTTTTTTTCACTAATTTGTCACGTGCACCTCTGACCAGAATGGCAGGGGAGATCAAAAAGGGAGCGTATAGCATCCGTTCAGCCAGTGAGGGCAGGTTTTAAAAAGGGGGTAATTATGGGCGGTTAAAGCGAGGGCAGGTTGGTCTGTGGGCCGTACAACGCTCGCAGCTTTAATTTAACCATTTATAATGAAATACATTTGGTTGCTGCTTTTATTTGCTTGCTTTGCTAAGTGTTGTGTAATGGTGGGAAGGACACATTATAGAGTCGACAGAGCTTTGAAAGTTTTGCCTGCAAATCCACTCCAGGTCATTGAGTGACGGCAATCCCAGAAGACTGCACCACAGAAGTGCCAACTTCCATTCACACACGTTTTTAAAAAAAAGCAGCAAAATGCATTAGTTCATGTGTGGATAGTTCTTGCAGTGCAAAGTGCTGCTGTTTTGTCTTCTCTTTGCTTCAAAATCCAGTTTAGAGATTTTTGCACTTGTGGCCGCCACCTGTCAGCTGTCTTTGAAACTATATATGGAGCATTTATAAAAATTTGCTCCTTTGGCTGAAACTGACTTAGTCTGCAGAAGTGTCTTCATAAGATTCCAACTGGGTTTCCTGGGTGGTTTTTAATGTTTTTTTAAACAAATGTACCTTTTTAATTTGGGAAAAACAGGGAAACATGAAAGGTCAATCACAGACCAAAAAACCTCCCCATGATTTTCCCTTCCACGTCTACAGATTCCACAGCAGCAGCCGTTTTAATTTGCTTCTCCTTATCTGGCCGGTTTGCTGACATTACGTCCTTGAATGATCTCATCTCATCCATGGCTGTGCTGAGATGAAGAAGCCCGCATGGTCAGACCTCACGATGACCTTCAGTGGATAATCTGCTTTGGTGCTGAGGTGCAGACCGTTGCTGTTTACAACCTGAGGTTATCTGGCTGCTCCTCAACGGCTGCTGCACAGCCTCAGCTCTCCAGCTGCTGTTGTTCTGCATCGCAGGGGTACATAAAAAAAAAAAAAGAAAAGTACAGAGACATATTTGAATGGTGAACTGTTAAGTAGAAAAATGTTCCTTCTTTTTTCATTCTGGGCTTTCGTACTTACTGAAGAGTCTGCCATGGAGAATCTGCCAAGTTTCTCAGGATGAGAATGGAGTTTATTATTTCAGGACATTTTGATTTTTTTGGGGTTGTATTACTTTGGAAAAAGTCAGAATCTCTACTCATGTCTTTACCTATAAATATGCAGATCCTCTTAGCATAAAAACCCATACAGAGTCACAGCATTTTGCATTTGTCTTTACTTAGCAGCTGCACTGAAAACCCTCCTCTGCCACTGCAACAGCCAGTTCAAAAGTGTAATGCTAAAGTTAATTAAGTCATGCATGTTCATGATTGCTTTATTCCCAAAGCAGCTTCAACAGTAAATCACCTTCCCCTTTACATTCCTAATGAACAGCACATGTAGGAAATGCAGCTTCTTTACTAAACACGAGTGATTGCTCCGTTCAGCTGTCAGATTAGAGATCGATGTGACCTCAGATGGACATTAATGCTCTGAAATAATGTTGTGCATGACTTATACACCAGCTGAAAAAGCAAGACGCTATACGATGTTTCTTTGTAACCTAAAAGTGACCCTTTGTCTTTAGCCATTTAGTGAAAGTGCAGTCAAAAAGAATTAGGATTGGGTGTTTGGAGACTTGCACAACTAAATGGATCCACATTACATTGCTGTCATTTTTGCTTCTGGGAGCAATTTATAAAATGCACTATTGGGTCTGCAGCAGTAACTTCAGGCAGCGACTGGGTAGTTGATCAAAACTACAACCATCAACAATCCAGTGAACTCACTGATGGAAGTGTTCAGTTTTTCTATGGCTCCTTCTGGCAGAAAACTTTTTTTCTGTTTTTTTTTTCCTTCACGTTCCATCAGTGTGTGTGTGTGTGTGTGTGAAAGGACTGTGATGGTAAAGCTCTTTGGGCCTTCAAGGAAGGTAATAAAGAGCCTCATAAGCATTCGCCACTTCCCATTTATGACATTAGTAAAGGGCTGCACAGTGGCAATAAGGCCCTGGTTCAAATCTGGGCTGGAACCTTCCTGTATGGAGTTTACATGTCCTTTTCATTCATGTGTGATTTTCTCCCACAGTCCAAAAACATGCTTCATAGATTAATTGGTGTATCTAAATTGTCCCTAGGTGTGCATGTGAGTGTGTGCCCTGCAACAAACTGGCGACCTGGTCAATGTGTACCCTCCCTACCTTCATCCAACAGTAGCTGGGATAGGCTCCTGCAACAGGAGGGATTCAGTGGGTTCAGAATATGGATGAATGGATGGAATTTTTTTTTCTATTATAGGGCAAATTTTTTTAACTCAAGTTTAAAAATGAACAATCAGATGCCTTTAAAAGGGTAGGTGGTCTCATGTGTCGAACGTTCAGAGCGTTTGATTGACAGATTCTCCTGAACCAGTTTTCACTGGAAGGGGTGTGGTCTTCCTACATACTCACTCCTGGTTTTTATAGTGGTTGCCATAGAAACGTTGACTCAGAACAACTCAGACCAACCACTGATTACTGATGCCATCTGGTTCCAACATGGCAAAGTTCATATCGCGGAAAAATGGCGACTGAATTTTTTTCATTTTGTTGGAAATGGAAGTAAACTATTTTTTATGGGGGAATGCCTCACTTACCCAGTCCAGTTCTCACATACAGTCAACAGATACATAGCAAGAAAAACTAGTTTAGAGTCAACACATTCCTCTTTGTGTACTGTAACAAAATAACTGGTGGCAAGAAATGGCAATGAGGAGATACAGTTTTTTAGCTATTGTTTTCTTTTATATATGAAGGAAAAATTATGTAAGATGTCAGTCATTTGTACGTTGGAGTTAAAGGAGTAGAGGCAACAAAATATTTTAATTTGAAAAGATTTTTCTTAAAAATGTAATCTTTTTCTTGTTGATCCCTCTGGGTTCTGTTCAGTGAAATCCAAACACAATTATCCTATCAACAGTGCTTCTCACTGTTTTTGTCACAAATATCAACTTGTCCATACCAAACAAAAAGAAACTTTATTCAAATAAGCATGTGGGAAATGTTAGCCTCACATGACAGGTCCAGGTTTTTTATTGCACAATGTATGTCATATGTCTGAAGCCTTAATGAAACACCTAAGATAAAAGCAACAGCTACCCATGATCCCTTCCACGGAACAAAGTTCGTCTGATAGAATAGTTTGAGTTTTTTTTCATGTGAAGATGCAACTCCAAATATTTCATGTGTCTTCAATTTTCAAGACCGTATTAAATAGCTGACCCAGCTAATTCCCTTTGATCTGCAGACTGTAACTTAAGCTGCCGTGTCAGTCTGACCAAAAGTTGCATTCTCGAGGCAAATGTGGAAAACACGTCTGAAGAATTTGTTTCTGCTCTTCCAAGAAAAGAGACTTCCAGAGAGCAGTTACAGCTTTCTATTTGCCGTTTTATAAAAGCAGTTTTTTATATTCATGAAGATTCTCCTTCATCCAAGTGACGTCTTGAAATTGAGTCGTACCATCTGGACTTCTTATCTGCTTTTCTTGAAACCCCTCACCACTCATCCATGTAGCTGCATCAATCTCTGTTGTTTGAATCACACAAGTCCTGCATCTCAGATCACAGAAGGTAAACTTATTAAGGTCTGTGCAGGAGCAGAAGCTGCAGAAATACTTGAAAAACCATCTCCTTCAATGATCCCACCAGGTATATTTAATAGAAGCAGAGGAGACAGACATTGCAGGATCATAACTCATTCCGACAATTTTCACACCACTTGGGTGATTAGGAGGCAGTGAGCCTGTGAGCACTGTATTGTTCCTGTGTGAGAGAAGCTGCAGAACAGGCTGTGAATGTTTGTAGCCAAACAAAAGAAAGATACTGTCAGCTTTTGGAGGGACCAGCCATTGGCTTGATTTTTACAAACAATAGGAAATGGTTTTCAGTATAAAATAAAAGTACGATTATTGGGTAGTGTAGGGACACCATGGTGGGGTCCCTGGTTCAAATCCCAGCTGGGTCCTGCTGAGTTTGTATGTTGTCCTCATGCATATGTGGGTTTACGTGCAGCTCTCCAGCTTCCTCCCACAGTCCAAAAAATCATGATTCATTAGTAGGTGACTTTGTGTTGGACTTACAAACTGTCCAGGGTGTACAGTGTTCTCTCGCTATATCACAGTTCATTTTTTTCCAATCTTGCTATTTTGCAGATTTTGTTTCAGAGCAATTATTCTTTTTTTTCTTTGTTTTCCCAACAGCATATTGTTTTCTACGTCCTGATTGGCTGTAGGCCCTTGTCAATTAATCTCCTCTGTTGCTGCCATTTCTCCTGTTAGGAATGGGAGTTTTACTTTACCTTAAAACATCCATATTTCTACTTCACCTATTGCGGATTATTTTTAGAATGTAACCTCAGCAATAACTGCAGGACCGCTGTACCCCACCTTTGCCCTGAAGTATCTGGGATAGGCTCCAGCAACCTGGACAGGTTTAAGCAGGCGTTGATTATAGATGGATTGAATGAAAAGCTATAGTTTGTTGTTAATGATACTACAAAAACCATTACATACCGAAGATCCTTTTTAATTGTGAGAAAGAACATTATCGTATGAATGTTTTCTTGCCGCTCTTGCATAAGTCTCTTGTCCACATTTCTAAAGGCTTTAGTTACACATATCTGTCAGCAATGTTTGCTGATTCCGTTTCATTCAGAAGATAGAAGGGATCCTTGTGTTGAAAGATTAGTGAGCATGAGATAGATCACAAGGTTTGAAAGAAATCATTCAGGTATGAAGTGAAAAGCCTGTTTTTAACTTGACGAAAGCTAAAGTTGATCAGAAACTGTGAATACATTTCCTGATGTCTGATGTTTTATAACAGTCAAAGTAATCTAGCAACTATCTTATCAGAGAATTGCCACAAACACTTGATTAAAGGCATTTCCACTAAAATGGGTTTTGAAAAGCTGATTTTTTTTTTTTTTCCTGGCAACAAAACTTTAGCAACTAGATTTTGTCTAAGCGAAAGAGGACATCTTGAAAGATAAAATACTTGTAATTTACTTATCTTAAGGGCATATGAAAAACATGCAGATTTAGATGTGTTTTAATATGGATCAATAATGGTTGAAATGATTCAGTTTTATGTTCACTTTGTCATCATCAAGTATTTTTAGAAACAGTGATCAAAAATTGATCTCTAATTGGTAGATTGCAGGTCCGGTTCCTGCCTTGCCCTCCAATGTGTTGAAGTGTCCTTGGGCAAGACTCTGAACCCCACATTGCTCCTGGTGGTTATAGGTTGGCGCCAGTGTTTCTGCAGCAAAGCCACCATCAGTGTGTGAATGTGTGTGTGCATGGGTGAATAGGACTGTGACTGCAAAGCGCTCTGGGTCTTCTAAGAATATAGGAAAGCGCGTTTACTGTTAGAAAAGGGAATCCATCTGTTCTGTGATGTGGCAGTTGGTCAAGAAGTGTTTACATCTGTGTGTGAATTACTGCACTGGATAAATCCTCTTTTTATTCTACTAAAAGGCTTCTCATAAAGAGAGAACATACAACTTGGTGATTTTTAACACTGGTATGGCAACAGTTCTTAATAACTAAAAAAAGTGATAAGAAACAGGGCAAAAAAGACTGGTTTCTGCTTCATTTTTGGATCAGGTGTGTCTTTGGTTGATTGAAATACATTTGAAATTGACCAAAAATAGCAACATTTCTTTGCTTTTTGTAGTTGTTTTTTGTGAGTACAACAACAGGATTGGTCAAACTATGAAACTGATAACAACTATTCTGGAGTGTTGATAGAATCTGGAGGGCTTCTTGGCGTCTTCTGGGTAGGCCTCCCCGCTGTGAGACCAGCTGCACTGTAAACACTGGATTCTGTCTCGGTTTTGTTGCCAGACTTTCTGTGTCTCCTAATTGTCCCCAACACCATGTCGCCCCACTACAGCACACAAACATTAACACTTGACCGTGTGCCTTTGTTGCCACCAGCCACCTGTGTTTTTAAGCACACACATATCACGTGTAGTGTAGCTGGTCAGAGAGTCGGGTTACACATTATCGTGCGCCCTGAGCCCAGGTGGAGTACTGTAATGCGTGCTCCAGCATTGCAGCCCCCCCTGCCCCTCTATTCTTGACAAACACGTGTGCACACACAACAATGTGCATTTCACATTCTTGTGCATTTCACTTTCTCCAAAAGATGCATTACAACACACCCCAACGACAAGCAAACTTCTCTGTCGCCTGGAGCACTATTGCACAACCAATCCACAGGTCAAAGGTCTGTTATTCCAGTAAGAGCCAACTGAGCTGCCTATATTGAGGCAGACAGGGCTTCTGCATGTCTGCATGTCTGCATGTCTGCTCACTCGGGTCCAAACATCATGTACATTTCTGATCAACAGAAAAGTTTCTCTTCTTTTGTCATGAGACCCTGCTCTAAAATTCAGACGTTGGTGTGTTTATTCACTGAAGACCCTAAGGCCACAGTGAGTGTAAGAAAATGACATTAAGCCAGTGGATCACCTTTCCCCCACCCCCACAGACTCTCCAGTGCTGTGGGCTTTAAGAGCTCCACGGCACAGAAATTCTATCTCAGTGCTGTTGTTTCAGGGACAATAGCTGCTGAATAAGGACGAAGCCAAAGGTGTACATGTGATGAAGGTTCTCATTCATCCAGGTGACTTTGTCTTGAAGTTCAGTCATGGTATCTGGACGTATTGTCTTGTTTTCATGAAATGTTTCTTCATCATCAGCTTCATCATCCAAGCTACTTGGGTGAGTGGTGAAACATTTCCAGAAGAGAAGACAGTACGTTTAAATGCCATAACTCAACTTCAAAACACCAAACGACTATAGTATCTCACTTGGTGCCCCACGTTATCTGTATTCTAAGAGATGTGTGCATGCCTTAAGACAGATAAACATCAGTAGAACTTTGAACATCAAAAGTCTTCCAAAGGATAGTGCAAAACTGAAAACCCAAAAAGTAAATGTCAGAGAAGGTTCTCCTTCATCCAGGTGATGTCTTGAAGTCAAGTCACAGGATCTAGACACAGGGTGTGTTCAGACTGGACACATTTGGCTTCCCTAAAGTGAATCAGAGTTTGTTTCCCTTCATAATATCAAACAAAATTTCATTCTGAATACACCTAAGTAGACCCTGGTCCGGGACTAGAAACCGCTCTCTGACTCATCTTTCGACGTGGTCTCAGTTCGTTTCCAATTAGACTGAACTCCAGCTCACTCTAAGTATTTCTCAGTCTGAAAAGGCTCTGAACTCAGAGCAGAACTATTGAACCCAAACGACCACTGCAGCCGAGCATTACATGATGCAAACATAGTAGCGGAGCAGCAATAAGACACAGCAACTCATTGAAACGTGGTCGAATGTATGCAGACTGATTAAAGTAACTTTTAACATGATATACGTTGCTTCATAGTCGTTTCCTCAGTAACCGCTTTGCAGCATGCCTCTGTGGTACCGAAATATCAGTAAAAGCGTTTTAGCATTAAAAAGTGTGGATCACCTGACGCTGATACAGATGTTCAAAACTGGTCAGTAAAATATGAAGTTTGAAAAAGTGAACTAGCCCAACAAGGATTGCAAAACATAGGACGTCCGTAATTTTCTCGTGATTCCAGGCCGATGACTGAAGAGATCTTTAGTTAAGTGATTTTGAGCTTTTGAGCTTCGGTTCAAAACAGAAATGTCCAGTTGACGACAGTCTGAATCCAGACCAAATTAAGCAGACTTGGTCCGGACCAACTGACTTTTCCAGTCTGAATAAACCCTTATTGTTTTCTCCAAGACTTCTTCAGGTTTTTATCCAAATGATTTCTTCAGTGATGATGATGAGTCCGCTTGGATGTGTGGGAAAACAATTGAAGAGACAGATTTTTTTAGTCCAGATGCCATAATTGAACTTCTGGACAACCCAGAGCTACAATAATCAGACTATTGATCTATGATTAAAAAATGAAAGTGGACAACTCCGGTATGCTCCTATTCATTTGTTTTTGTTTTTCCCTTTCATGTCACTCTTCAAACCAGTATTTACATCTATGCATCCAGTCACTGTGTTCTCTTCTGCGTCCTGAACAGCAGCAGAGGCTTTCAAACTAGGGAACCCTGTCCCTGTACTAAACAATTTGTATCATGTTTTCTAACAGTTCCACAAAATAATCTTAAAGTTGTCAGAAATTAAAGCAAATCTGAAATGAAGCACACACGCTTTTTTGGCTCCAGCCAGTTCTCGTCTCTCCCACAGACAGCTGGATCAGGCTCATTCATTGATTTCTGCAAAAGTACATGTAGCTACAGGTGCAGAAAAGTTTACTACTAACACTGGTTTAATGCTCCTGAATAATTTTTTATAATCTTAGTTGTAATGACGTGATGTTTACCAGACATGTGAACAAGACCAATATCCATACTTACTGTAGTTATATATTTCTGTGCTGTGCCACTTTTTCCGTGTTACATGTCTTTAATGACACAACAAATGGCATGTTTGTTGGTACACGATTCAAACAGATCTAGTAAAAAATGATTGCTTATTGTCAAAAAATGATTTCTATTCATAGGCATAAATGCATTTGCGTGATGTTCCAACGAGGGTGGGGTGCAATTTTCCTACCAAGCTACAGTGAATCAGTGCAGGGTGTCCACGCTTGTCGTTTCAGATGGCTTACATTCTACAAAAGGACAATTTCTCCCAAATTATTACAATTAAAGTCAGTGTTGATAAAAAATACTTCAAGTAAAGTATCCTGAAGCTCATGATGTTCATTATTTTCTCTTTTTTATGTGATTGGCCTTTTTAGGAGAAAGAGGAACATTTGCTACATAAAAGGATGGGACTTGGATTGTTGTATGTGTCCATAATCACCCAAGCACTAAAGCAACTACATTTCCCATTTTTCTGTACTTTAAGTAACTCTACTTCACAGTGACGCTCTAACAGCTCTACAACTGTGGCTTCATGGAGCTTGTTGCCTTCAATGGCACGCAGCAGCGAGAAGAGCTCCAAAATTCTAGACACCATGAGACTCTCAGTCAAAATAGAAGCAGAGCTTCAAACAAAGCTTGTCAAAACAGGCTTTCCACTGTCCAATTTCATTGCCTTGATCCCTAGGCAGAACAAAGTCATCCCTCCTAGACCTTTTTAGACCTTCATCCCATGGTCCTTGTCCACTTCTGCAAACAACTCAAAGGTCTGTTTGTTTGCTCTGAAAATAATCAGCCTGAGGCCTGTTTTTCGATCAGCGTGGCCTTAGTCTTTGTTGCGATGAAGTCTATGTGTGCTCTTGTGAAGTCAAAGGAGTTTTGGCTGGAGTTGTGGGTTTTTGCATGTCCTGGCTGGCTTCTATGTGTGAAAAATGCAGGGTGCTGTATGAAAGCTTCATATCCAGGGCAAGGTAGATGTTTGAAAAGGTGTCATTGCAGATGCAGATTAAGCAGCCTGCAGCTGTCTTCAAAAGACACAATGTTTCTTCCTTTTCTTCATAAAACATGTCACCTGTTGTCTGCTCTCCCAAATGTTCTGATTATTCATCAATTTCGGGTCACCAACTGTCATTTCTAATCAAGTTTAGACCCTTTTCCTTTCTTTATTACAGATTAATTCAGTGAAAATCAGCTACTTCACCGTTTCCAAGCTGTGCTTTTGGCATCAAAGCCTCCAGTCTTTTGCCAGTTTTGAGTTTCTTCCACATGTCTTATTGGTTTAAGTGACTCTTTATCTCTTAAACTGAGACCGCAGGCCTCAGATGGCTAATTTAAGCAGAGTTTGCTGCTGCCAGTTTGATATTTAGCCAGAATTCTGGTTTATTATGCCTTACCCCTCCTGCTCAGTTTAGTGGGGTCAGACGGTTAAAAAAAAGCGTTCTTGATTGATTATTTGTTTTTCTTATTGCCAAACATTGTCTGAAAAGCTATGTGATCCAAGTTGTCATCAATGATACATTGTGCCCCACAGAGCTCTCTCCCTGAACACACAGTATGAAGATACTTTCAGTATATTCTTCTGCTCCTTTTCCTACTTCTTCCATCCTGCGACACATCTGAAGAGGTCATTGTCCACTGAATTTGAGACAACAAGAGAGCTGAGGCGCAGTCAAGCTGCCAGGTCAAGAACTTCAAGAGCCACTAGATGCTGGTCACCTTATGGGTCACTAATAATTAACAAAACTTGAGGCTAGGACACAGGCCATGACCAAACCCTTAAAAAGTGGGAGGTTACTGATAACGATCCCAGATTTCACTGTGGTCAGAGTCTGTGCTTTTACTACAGAAGCTCCAGTGGTTTCAGACACAACAGTCAGCACAATCCAGCTACATATGAAACCAAAGACTGGAGCTGGAGCAGACTCCTGTAACTTCTGCAGGGAAGCAGATGCTCTTGAGGAGGAGGCTGAAAAGAAAAGGGAAAAATGAAGATTTCCAGAGAGAAGAAGCTAAGTTAAAAACAGAATGGAGATCTTTTGGCCGTTTCACATAGAACAAAATGGGTTTTTGCCCTAGAGGAGCAGAGACCTCCATTACGAGCTTGGACTGATGAAGGAGTAGCTAAGGGGGCTTAACAGGTTGGGCTTTTAACCCTCCCCCATTGGGTCAGATATGAAAGAAGATAGTTCAGTACGATACAATATACCATGTGGTTGTCAAACGACTGGATAGACAAAGAAGCCTGTCTGTAACAAGATAATTTCTTAAAGTCACTGGTCTTTCGTGGTAACTTAAGGGTATACTGATTTTTGAAAGTCGTTTTTTTTTAAGTTGAGCATGACCACACTGATATGTGAACATTTCTTGACTACATTTTACTGTAAGCCCTTTCTGGTGTCATTCAAATGGAACCGGTAATCCTCATTTTTGATGCCTGTGGTTTCTCTACAGACCTCCTCAGACGACTGCGACCCCCATGAAGGCATCAGTGAGGGGAAAGAGAGTGCATATCGCCTGCAGGTGACCCACTTTGTCCAGAGGTTGGAGTACTGGCACACCGACTTGACAAACACATTAGTTACATCAGTTCTGGCGGCTCCAGTCAATGATGGCACCGTTATATACCTTGGAACTGCAGATGGACGCCATATTCAGGTACAAAACCTAGGGCCATTCCTATTCTGTTTTATGACTGCTGTTCCTGTGCAGTTTTGCTGTGTAGCTCATTTTGACCATGAAATGAGGAAAACTTTCATGTGCTTTCCACAAGTTGGCACTTTTGTTAATGAAAAAGAACGCTACTTCCACATCACTACTAAATCAGAGTCTCTGATTGGTCGAAATTTAACTGGTTTAACTTTCAACATGCATTCAATGGTCACGTGTTTTACTTAGAGCTCTAAACAACTTAACAACTTGCGTGTAGCGACACGTGATTGTGAGAGTTTTGAAAGCAGAAGCTTGAAACGCCTTTATACGTCCATTTACATAGAATTTTCATTAAAAGTAGCTGCTTGAACTCACTGAGCCCAATGTAAACATAGTATTAGTGATCAATATTACAATGACAATATGACTTGCAGTACAGTAACAACACGCAAAATAAAAACGGCTAAGAAATGTTTATAAATTCACTGCAAGTTTTATTTAAATAAAAGTCGCCATAATTTATATTGTAAAATATTTCAATAGGAGACAGGTAAGATTTTGTATGTTGGGTAAACACATCAAAGAACAACTATCAACCTTTATGGTAGCACTGGTCAAGACTAATATGGACAATTAAAAACCATGCAGCCAGTGTGCGCTTGAGCTTTTTGAAAACATAGTGGTTTCTCTGTTCATGCACGTATGTGAACAGTAAAGGTAACCATTCTATTGCGATGCATGTATTTCACAAGCTGATATCCCAATTAGTGCTGTCAATCGATTAAAAAATCAATCAAATTAATGACACCTTTGAGTTGTGATTTATCACAATGTTTTACAAGTTAAATTTTATACAATATGCAGTTATGTAGAACACAGTAAAAGGCCAGAGAGACAATGTTCCCTTCCTTTTTAATGCCCGAAATCTTTACATTTATAAAGTATTAACTCATAAGTGTAATTAGTGCGCACAAAACACATCGCTAATAAGATATGCAGAACTGTAAAGACTTTTATGTCTGCAGTAGTACTCCACAAAAACAAAGATGCTGATATACAGCCATAAGAAACTAACATTGTGTTTTTGCACTTTAAATGGTTAGGGTGAATTCTCTTATTCTGATTGGCTGCTGAGTGTTCTGAAGAAGTTCCAGTCACAATGTTGTAAAAATGCAGGTTTCTTCAAAACAAACTTTTCCTTCATGATGTGGACAAAAACAAGTGGTAAGAGGTGAAATTTCTCTCTGAAATGATGCTTTACTGCACCTATTGTGACGATGAACATATATATATATATATATATATATATATATATATATATATATATATATATATATCCTTTCCTTATCGTGATCCAAACCTAATAAATAACAAGAATAAAGTTCAAAAAATCGATTGAATATTTATTTATTTTGTAAGTGACCATGTTATAAGCAGAATAGTGCCCGATGAAGTGTGCATTCAGAATTTGACGCAGGCCGTGGAAGCCTGAAGCAGCAGAAGACAGTTGCTTTGCTGAGTGTAATTAATCAGTGCTAAGACACTCATTAATGTTAACATCCCTAATCGCAATACATTTTCATTTCATCGTGCTACTGTTGACATGACAGTAAGTTGGGAAATCACAATACCCTGCTTGAGGCACATCTTGCGCCATGATTCTGTTTTTGCGCAGTTGGATTAACGCTGAACTGTGTTCAGTGAGCCTTTAAAAGGGGCAGTGTTCCAGTCTGGCACATAAACAAACAGCTCCTTCAAACATGTCAGTGCCCTGCAAACGGCAGATTCCACTTTCCCATTGCAGCTTCCAATGTGTGGCTTTTTGTCTCATTTTAACATCATAAGAGGCTTTAAAGAAGAAGGGATGGTCTTAATAACAAACATTAAACGCAGGTATTTGATATTTGTGTCATCTGTATCGATGAATGTGGAAGAACTGCTTTTAACTACTGCAGGTTCTCTGTAAGAATCACAGTCAATTTTTTGTTTTTTCTTTTTTTGTTTGCTTACCATTGGTGTGATATTTTGAATTCA
Organism: Oryzias celebensis; assembly: GCA_014656515.1. Classification (NCBI taxonomy): domain Eukaryota; kingdom Metazoa; phylum Chordata; class Actinopteri; order Beloniformes; family Adrianichthyidae; genus Oryzias; species Oryzias celebensis. The sequence continues at coordinate 25,174,194 of BNCR01000006.1, read as the reverse complement.
TGACACACGTGGACATGATGCACGCTCAGGACGGACATTATCAGATCCTTTTACCTTTTCATTAGCTCTCAAACAGAATGATAACAGCAAGCTCAGGGTGTTTTCTCCTCCTTCTACAGCCGTGAGATGCTTGTGAAGTTCAGTGAGTCACAGTGCAGTGTGCATCAGTAACATCCTACGGTGAATGAAATGGAACAGTGAAAACTGAATGACCTCACGTGTTTTTGAAACACAAGAACGAACAGACATGCATGGAGGAAAAACAGCAGAGGAGACTTGAGAAAAAAAGCTTGACAGCTGCATGGAAAAAGCAAGAGGGTTAGACACTGAGGTTCGGGGGGGGGGGGCTTTCAAGCTGAGCAACACTTTCGGCTTTGCCGACATGTTCCATTTTCTTCCAGATGAGGGTCCAGTGCAGCTGTTGCTGTGTGTTTCATTTTGAGGAGAGTTTTGTTGGTGACTAAGTTGGCAGAAGTGGAGAGTTTTAGTTTGTAAGTTTTAGTTTTAGTTTGTAAGTTTTAGGGGAATTTGGTGCTGCAGCAGTCAATCTAAGGTAATGGAAGTTTTACAGAACTTTTTAGAACTCCATTTTGTTAACTGTTAACAAAAAGAAATAAGCTGTAGAAGAGGTTTTCAACACTTAACCAGTTCATCACAAAATGCTAAATCATGCTAAGGCTCCTATCAGTGAAGGTTCTTTTGCATCCAGGTGATGTTCTCTTGAATTTGAATCATTACAATCATCACACACAGTATGGGCCCTCGGTTTCAATATTAAGTCAGTGTTCATTGTTGAGCGGCACATTGAAAATTCGGACGCACTGCAAATATTAAAATATAATATTTTGCAGTATGACATTTCCAGTGTTCAAAAATGTGTACTTTGCCAAAGAATTTGCATTGGATCAGCCAATCAGAAACTTTGCACTGCCCCGTGTCATGTTGATGACGTGAGCGGTGAGTGGAGTCCAAAACCAACACGAAGGAGAATCTGATAGTTCTACTCCTGAACTTTATTTTGTTTTTCTTATTTGTATTAAGACAATAATAAGAAGTTCTTCTAGTTTTATTCTTATATTTAAGTCATCAAATCATCAAAGTCGTCAAACTGGATCACAGAGAGACAGAAGTACTGCTGAAAGTGTCTGTCATTCTGCAGCTCCTGCAGTAGAGGGTGAACGTCACTTTAATTATGAGAGTCTCTGAATGACCTCATGAACCCAGACATGGAGATGTGATTACGGATACTTTTGTAGCGTTCTTCAAAATAAATAAATCTGTTCTCTCAACATCAGTCCTCCATGCATCGTAAAGGAGAAATATAGTCAATGCTTCCATGTAGCGATGAGGCTAAAAACGTTTGTCGGATGCTCCTCCCACACACAGCAGGAGCATTCAGTTTATGAAGAAGTGTCAAAGTGTGACTGTGTTTGGTGGGAATGCAGCATAAAGGGCTCTTGTTGAGCATAACCACTACAGTTTGATCTAAATCAAGACCTTTTAAGGCTTTTTAAAAACCAGCTTGCATTTCTTGTATGAAAAATGAAGCAATGAAATGCTAAATGCATTGACAGAAGCTTGTGAAGGATTAAAGTAAATCGATGTTTGTTATCTGAGGAATTTCAGAAGCAGGTTTTATCAGGTAGAAGCTGAAATGTTAACATTTGTGTTCAGGGTTTGATTTGATTTCTGAGGAATGCAGTTTTGTTTCCTTCCTCACCATTTTGGTTTTGGCTTTGTGTTTGCTAGTTCGACTGCAGTGTTTGATTAATTTACTCTTAAAACGCAAAGACCTGGGTCTGAACTGGTGACCCTCCGGCCACCTGCTGCTTCAGTCTGAAGCAACGCAGCAACAAGAATTGGTGAAAGACGTTCGTCTTTGCCGCTGCCCCACACTTCATTGTTAAGCCGATAAAAGGAACCTGTCAGCTTTTCATGTATGTTTGTTTCCTGGTTTTTCCCAGTGGATGGAGCAAAAACGGGAACATGGAGTAGCTCCATGACATTACCATCCCCCCCTCCCAAAAAATGGACTGATTTCTGTCTCAGGAAGCGTTTCCCTCGACTTTCCTTGAGCCACTGTGGGAATAACACAGTGGTCGTGTTTATTGGCCCAACTTCCCCTCAGTCTACTTAATACAATAAGCTGTAATTTACACCACTATTACCTCTAGAGAGATGCTGTTGTGTGGCCTCGTCCCCAACGGAAAGCCACCTATTATGCTCGCAGTTACAAAGGTGACGTTGATCATGAGGCTGGGAGGCAGTCGGAGGAATGATGCAGGAAAAACAAGGCATTTCTGAGGGCCGGGCCAAGCAGTGCATCAGCAAACTGACAAGCTCCCATTTAAGTGTGAAACAATGCCGAGTGTTTCTGAGCATTTAGTGGATGCTTTGGCCTATGGGAACATGAGAGCAGTAAGCAGTCATCAGTTGGGTGCATCATGTAACAGTTGGAGGGATTTCACAGATGTTTTTGTTTGTTTCTTTATTTGAGAGTTAATGTAGTGAAACCATAAGAAATCATGCAGGCTGAAGAATGAAAAAGCATTTTTATGCATCTATTTGATTTCTTTAAATAAAAGAAAAAAAGGCAACAAAGTTTTTGTGTTGTGTGTGGATGCATGTGGGTGTTTGTTAAATTTAGAAGCCGTAACCACACACTCCATTAGGAACCCCTGCTGCTCTGTTTGTTCCAAGGCCTGTAATTGCAGCATAACCACAAGTGATAAATGCTGCTCCAGGTGTGTTGTCTGCAAGGGTGTGTGGAAGTTTGGAAATTCCTTTGGGTTTGTCATCATTACGTTTCTATGAGGAGCTGTTGTTGTGTGACTGTGAAATATGTTCATGAGCTAAACTTGAATTTGATTCCTATTCATGCAATAAAAGGCAAAGTGCAGCTAACGTTTCAGTGTCATGTGAGTCATTTTGGAAAAACCTCAGAAGCATTGATCATTTTGTTCACAGTTTCTTGCAAACGTTTTGTTGTAACATTTCGGTTTATAACCCTAACCGAACCGTATGTGACAAAACGCCATTGAACTGAATCATTGAAGAAATGAATCGTTGCATCCCTACTGCATTGATTTGCATATGTTCACATTAAACGTGTCAAACAAGAGAGTTGTGCTAAATTCTGCTTTATTACATTACCCCAGCCTTGGTATGGCCCAACTGAAACGTTTTTCTTCATTGTTAATTGCTTATTAGCAAATAAATCTTTCTAGTATTCATGTTATTGTTTTGCCACACACAAATCCTGTATTGAACCAAACCAAAACCATGACCTAAAATCGAGGTTTGAACCAAATCTTCCAAAAGGTGAATCATTGCATCTGTAATAACTGGGTACATAGTCCTAAATGCAGGTCATGGGGGAATAAATGCAAGTGGCATTCTTAGATTTTTACGTTGCAGCAAAATCAAAATAAAATGGAATCTTTAGAGTTTAAAGTAGAATGGATCAACTCTTGACAGAAGGAAATGTCGTCTTTCTAACTGGACACCCAAAGACCCTCAGATTTAGAGTCAAGTTCAAGTTTCAGAAAAGTAAGAAAGACTTAAATGGAGTTGAATTTGAAACTTCTAAAGGAAGAATGAAAAACACCAAAAACATGTTTACTAACTCCACACTGCAATCATATTAAGAACATTTTTTAAAAGCAAAATAATCTCAGTTTAAAAAACACATTATAATGATTGCATTTTGTTTCTTAAAATAAGAGTTCTTGATAAGAACATTTAGACCCTATTGGCCGACTTTGTGCTTATTTAAAAAAAAAAAAAAACGTTTTTTTTTCCATTTTAAGAATTATTCTTTTTTTAGGGCCTGTTTCTGCAGTTCATTGACGTTCTTTAATGTTTGTGCTTCTGTGCTTCTCTATTTTAGCTATAAAGTGGTTTGAATGGCAGCATAAGAACACCAGACTGACTTTTTAAAAAATATTTGTACTTTTCTTTATGATTTTTCAACAGAATTCTCCTGCAGGTTTGCATTAATAAAATTTGAATGACCTCCGAGTGTTTTCTTACATTAGCTGATAAATGTTACAGTGATGTGTGGTCCGTTCTCTGTTCTTAAATACATAAATAGACTTCTCACTCTGCAGCTGGAAGACAACACAACAAGCACATTTAAATAAATGACATTTAAAAAAGTGATAGGAAAATTAAAACAACAACAAACCATCAACAATGCAAAAAGAGACCTTTTAAGTTCCTTGATAGACTTCCCCCACAGTTTACTCTGGACAGGGCGGGGTTTAAACAGTGACATACACTCCGTGTTTATTTTCACTGTGGTGGTATAAAGCTCTGAGTCTTGTCCACTTTAAAACTGCTGACCAAAGTTTACAGCGGCAGAAAGTTTACAGCGCCTTGGGCACACTACTAAAGAAAAGAGGCGTGACTGGACATCTTAAGTGATCTGACATAACATGGACTTCTGATTTGAGGGTCCAGGCCCTTAAGCACATGGTTAATCCAGTCAGTGTGTGATGCCCTGTCTTTCTGTGACCAAACAAAAATCTGCTGAAACCAGTTTGTACTTATGGTCTTTCAGAAATCTGAAAAGGCTGTAAAAGTTGTGCAGTGTGTGTACTCAACTTAAAGTAACACCAGCTGTCTTGAACCAAAATTACAAGTTCCTAATACTTTGCTTTCATTTTGAGATATTTTGGATACACAAAAACTATAAATTAGTCCCCCCAGGAGTAATCTAAACCAGAAAAAGAAGAGAATTTAGGCACAGAAACTTTCTGTTTAGGCTGACTAGTTGAAGTGCTGAATTTAGCTGGCAATAGTAGCCATTGTTCTTGGTTATTGTTATTTTCTGTTTTGCCTCAGTCAACAGTGCTGTCAGGCCCTTCCTTCTTCCAGGTGCTGTACTCCCGGTCCAGCTCTCCACATGTGAACATTCGCCTGGACTCAAGACCGGTCTCTGCCAGTGTAGCACTGCCGGGTACGGACCATTCAAAGGGAGCAGTTATAGTGGCCACAGGTAACAAGGTAAGCTGTAATGAACCACGTATGGATCACGTTTCTCAGATTTAAATTACACTTTAGATTTAAAGACCCACTTTGATTCAACTTGTTCTTCTTGGTTTGTTCATTAACGTGGTCTTGTAGCTTTTTTCTTATGGTGGAAGACATATATAAAGAAAATTTATCTTAAAATTGCATTTCTGTTGATTTCTTTTTTCAAATCAGTTTGAATCGGGAGCGGACAAAAAAAAATGCTGTTTGAAAAAAAGTTTGTTATGTAGAAAATATGCTGGCGGGCCACAAGCTCCCTACTCTGCTCCATTCTGATGCATCCACTTGCAGACAAATAAATCCGTGTACGTCTGAGCTGGAATCTGGATCAAAACTTTACGGCTGGATAACTCCAACGTTGCTCGCCATTTTTGTTGCACCGGTAATGTTAGCCTGGGGTTCTGAGGGGCTGTAAGCTAGCAGAAGAGAGTGTAAACAGATGGATGACAGGAAATGGGGCAGGGTTGCTGCGCACAAGACGACTTGTGTTCATCTTTTCACTGTCCTGATCTGTGCCTGCTCCATAGATCACTAAAATCCCGCTGATTGGCCCTGGCTGCAGTCAGATGACTACCTGCACATCATGCTTGCTGTCGTCAAAGATGACCGAGTGCGGTTGGTGCAACGGACGATGCACCAGAAAGAACGAGTGTCCAGACTCTCCCGCATGGACTCAGGACTACTGCATGCCTGTCATTACCAAAGTAAGGGCATTGTAAAATTTCACAATGTTGATTAAAGCAAAAAAGCTGTTTCCTCATTGAATAGATTAATTTCCTTAGAGACTTTCAAATTTCACAACACACTGGCAGTTGCATGTTTGCCTTAGCTGAGCTTGATTAAGAATTGAAATGGTCTCTCCAGTTTTTTCCAGCCTCTGGACCACTGCGGGGCTCTACAACCGTGACAATCTGTGGTCACAACTTTGGCTTTGACAAAACAAAGACGTTCAAAGACTCTGAGGCTCCAGTGGTATCTGTGAATGTGGCGGGGGCGCCGTGCAAATCAACAGAAGAGAATATGAGGAGGTATGTGGGTGCGTGCCACCCTCTCTTGTTTATCTGCTGTCTGCTGCATTCAACACATGACTGCCTTAATTAAAAAATTGCTGGGAAAAAAAATTTAAAAAATGGCTAAATCCTAATTCTCCACTCTGCCAAATCCACAGGGGCCATGTCCCATGCAACGTCCCCTTCCTGCTACAAGCAACCTCATTATACATTAGGGAAGAAAAAAATAAAAACGCTGCCCACACAATCCCAGATGAATATTGTGAATTGTGCTTTCCTGCTGGATACTGCATGATCATTGAATTAGGCTAAACGCTGGGAGTTGTATCAGGGTATAATGCCTGGTCTGTGTGTTGTTTTGGGGGTCGGGTGTAGATGGACTGAGATCCAGTGTTCCCCGGTGTTCAGAGGGAATTTCACTCCGTCAGGACACAAAGTGAAAGTTACCAGTGGTCATAAGGTGGCCATGATGGAGGGATTCACGTTTGTGGTAAGAAATCTCTGTTTTTTGTTATTTTACATTTGCTCAAAGCGGATGAAGAAGCTTTCTTCAAACTTTTGGGGGTTGCAGCATATATTAACTGATTAATTAAATCAACTGTTTTGTCATTCTGGACACGTTTCTGCACAAAGACTAATCAGAAACAGATTTGGAATTTGGTACATTCTTTCTTCATTCTATCACAGACTTTTTTCTTCATGAAACCTCTCAACTTTAGAGATTATTGTTTGTATCACTAGATTTACAATTGCTGTGAAGTTCTCTGTCTATTTCATGCTTTTTACACATTCAGGAGGTGCATGGTAAATAGAGGATCTGGACCTGGCGTGCTCCATGCTTAACACGGACCACAAATAGTTTCTCAGAGTATTGGAGGGAACATCCTTCACAAGCATATTAACATAAAGGCTATAAGACCATCTCCAAGCAGCTTTCTGTGAGAGCTGCACCTGGAAAACTGAAGACAAAGTAAAGATCCAGATGATAGAGTTGGAGCCAACGATCCCAGAGTAACCTCCAAAGAAATTGAAGGTCAAGTTACATCAGAGTCCGATCACATCATCAGTTGGCATTTTAAACCAACAGTGAAATAAAACAAATAACAAAAAAAAGCAAGATGAGGATATTTAACGATACATATCAACAAACAACTAAGCTCCCGGAAGACTATTCTATGGACAGATGAGACAAAACTGTAACCTTTTGGAGAAGTGGTCATCTTTCTGTACATATATCCAAAAGCGAAGCATACCCTGTAGTAGAAGATGAAGACTCAGTTAAGTTCTGCAACTGCTGTTATGGTGTTAGCTTTGTTACTTTTTTTGTTTGGGTTTCAGGAGTTTTGTCCACATTTGTGAGAAATGACCTCTTAAAAGCAACCAGGGACCCTGTTTTTAAATGTTGTATCTTTCTGCAGATGAGGCGTTTACAATTGCAAGAATATTGTGGACAAATAAGTTGTCGATTGCAACCGCAGGTCATAAAAATAAAGCAATCTAATTGCTATCCTACACAGTAAATCACTGTGTTATGGCATTGTAAAATTATCTTACACCATTGAAATGAATGTGAAGAAGTAGCACATCATAAGTGCAGCTTTATCTTTGCATCCAGGATCCTGTGATCAATGACATCTTTCCCACATTTGGTCCAAAGTCCGGAAACACCATGTTGACCATCAAAGGAGCTTTCTTGGATACTGGAAATGAGCGATCTGTAACCATAGGGATGAAAATTTGTCAAATTCAGAGGTCAGTGTACTCATTGTTCTAGTTTATCTATATGCTGTGCATCATTGTTTTACTTAGGAAAAAGTATTCAGTATTTTGAGCATTCTTCAATGGATTTTTGTTTCTTATTCAAAATCTTTTTCAAACACCAAACATCTTGTTTTTTTGTTTAGCTTGACATCCACCATGATCACCTGTAAGACACCTTCACACACTTTTCCCTCAAAGGAGTGGGTAAAGTTTACAGTCGATTCAGTTGAACGCCAAGCGACCACACAGTTTACCTACAACGAAGACCCTATCATCAGCAACATCCAGCCTTCACACTCCTTTATGAGGTAAGAGATGGATTTGATCCTGAGCCAGTGTCTAGAGTTTGCATCGTCCCAGACTTTGACGTTCTGGAAGAGTTTGGACATCAGTTCTTATGAATGTCACCTTAACTCTTTGGTTTTTTTCATCTTTCTTCATATAACAGAAGGTAGAATAGAAGAGACAGAAAGATTTCTGCACACAGTCTGAGTCAGATTCATGTTTAATTTTACACCAGGAGGAAGTGAGTGGGAGGTGACAAGTGACTTTTCTGCTAACACTAATAGCAGGTCCAGCCCAGTGGGAATCTCCTGTGTCAGTCTGATTCTAATGGTGAGATCTTTTCTCATTTTCCTCTCCCTAGCGGAGGCTGCACGGTGTCGGCTCGTGGCTTCTTCCTCCAATCTGGACTTCAACCGCAGATGGTTGTCACCGTTGGTCAAGATTCTGCTGCAGTCTTCCATGTGGTGGGTAGAAAAAGAGATTCTTAAGATCAAAATGAGGCACCAGTAAATTGTCAAAGAAATGTTCTGTACGTTGATTTGGGCAGCTCTAAAAGTTGTACAAAAGTACGATTGCATTCAAAGACTAATGCAGACATTGGCAGCTGGCCTGCTTTGGGCCTTAGTGTTATTTAAAGCAGAAGTTGCAGACTTCTGACTCTCAGTGTAGACACACATAACATCTGACTTTATCCCCTTGGAAACCATTGTTACGCTAAATCCAAAGGGACAGATTATATAATTACAGCGAATTATCACGATTAACCCTGCATTCAGTCTCAAGGTGGTGAAAAAAGAAAGATCTCAAGCTGCAGCATGCCAATGGTGAATGTTTTGACTCATCTACCCAGGATGGATTACCCTCCATCAATCCCTTTATCTTTTGTATGAAACTTGACTAATACGGGAGTGCCAGCAGGTTTACTTTTTCCTGCCCACGGGCTACACTGCATTAATTTTTTTCTCTCTTGCAAAAATGAAAACATCACCTTTACTCCAGTATATTTAGTATTTGTTAAACTGCTTGTTCTCTCTGACCAACACACACAACAGAGGGTCTGTTTTTCTATGTAAATCTTAATTTTTTACGTTTGCATGTGACTGATGAGCAGGAAGGGGCCTCTTTTTCGTTTGCTAGCGCATAACCACCACCTACAGTTGGCTTGGTGTGAAATGTCAAAGTGGTGCAAATCTCATGAATCTTGCTCCAGGCCTTTATTTTCACAGCTCTATTCCATTATGTGAAAGACTTTGTGCCATAAAATTCCAGGCACAAACCCCAATTATTGATGTCTCCTCCACGACCAATTTTCAAACGGTTGGCACTTCTGTGAATAAAAAGAAACGCCATCCATACGTCACAACCAAACTCGAGTCCCTGATTGGTCAAAATTCAACGTGGCTGAACTTTCAATTGTTCGTGAAGCCCCGAAAATTGTCTTAAAAATAAGCATAACCAGAAACACACATACGCATATCGCCCATGAGTAGCCGGGTTAGGCTCCCGCAGCTCCGTGACCCTGAAAGGGACAAAACAGTATAGAAGATGAGTGAATGAAAGAATAAATGTCGTACCAGGTTAAAATTGTTTTTAGTTTTTTTTTTTTTGTTTGTTTGTTTTTGGAGCATATATTAAACTCAGTTACAACATCTACCAGTTACTTATTACTGAACAACAGCAAAAGAAATCTTTTTACGTTTTGCATATTTTTTGCAGGAAAAGAGGAAAACTGAGCACTTTACAAACTCAGACTCTCATGGATGGTATTGTAATTATTCAAAACTAAGCCCCTCTAAATCTGTTTAAAAAGAAAAATAATTCCTGACAGGGAAGAAATGCCACAGTTTCAGTCAGACACGAGACCAGAGGAAATGGAAAATCCACAGTCTGATGTGTAAAATTCTGATCCAGCCGTCACCTCTGACTCGCATAGTAGCAGAAGTGAAGTTAGGCAGTAACTGCTGTTTGCAGGAGAAACACACTGACTCACACACACACTCTGTTACACACACACACACCTGCTTGGTTTTTTTCTCCATAAAAAGCCTGGAAATGCTTTAAATGATGGAACCTGGTGTGCACAGGGCTTTCACCCCTCTGTCTGCAGGCCTTTATCATCCCTAAAGTTGATGTGTCATTTTAAAGAGGCATTAAACTCATATAAAATCTTATTGTGGTTGAAAGTCAAGTCATCTGGTTTATCTTGAAATCTTGATCCACCTTTTTTTTTAGAAACCACAGAATGTCACCTGAAGCCTTCCTGTACAGACAGGGTTATGTTACCTGAGGACAAAAAACCTACGAGACACTAAACACAGTTTAATAACTTTCTCTAGAGTCAAACAAAGCATGTCCTTTAATTTAGTGTTTTTTCCCCCACAATTTGGAAAAACAAATGCTTACAAAATTACAAAACGTTATTTTTTTTAGAGACTGAAACAGACAACTCACTTTTGACCTTTAAATATTATGCAAGATTAGACATTTCCAACTCTTTACTGATTGTGGAACTTTATCAAATAAAGGATTTTGAAGTGTCCAAAGTCTGGTCTGGTCACCACAGTTTACTTGTTTTGTTGTTTTTGCTTCAAATATAAATAATTTTGCCATTCACTATGCCCTAGTGTGAGGAACTAAGATGATGACAGTTTTTCCAAGAAGTTTGTTCTCCAACACACTGGTCAAATTGTAAAATACAGAAACCCTTGGTGCTCAATTGCTCACAGCCTTTGGAGTAAAAGTGACAAACTGTGCTGTTAGAAGTAAACAAGCAGCAGTAGGTGTGCTGTTGTCTCTACATCTGTGGTGTTTGCCTTAGGGATGCCATGCGAAGACAAACAGCGCTCTCAAATGATGTTATCTGTCATTGTGAGGCGCGTGTCACTACAGGTTTGGTTAGGAGGCAAGGGTCGGTAAAAACCTATTGAATGACACACATGCTCTTTGAAGAAAGTTTCAGTTTCAGGCATTTTTTAAGAAAATGTCTTCATGTGCAACCATTTTTTCTTTTTCTGATGCACATAAACACACTCCCACACCACCCCCTCCACACACACACACACACACACACACACACTTCAATTCCAGTGTCATCTTTCAGTTTGTCTTTCTCAGGTCACTGACCTGCACTCAGGTCAGGGCTCGATGGGTCTCCAGGGAGTTGAAGCTTCAGAGATCGAAGGCTTATGGCCCAAAAAAAATCAAGCTGATGCGCGTCCTGTGGTTTTTGTTGATAAATGTGAACAAATAATTGGAATCTTTCAGTGTTGAACTGACAGTTGTACAGTAGGTTCATGTTACAGGAGCAGCCTGGTGTAGAGGTAAAGTGGTCGATCTCTGATTATTGTGATTATGCTAACACGTAACCATGTTAGTAACATGTAAAAAAAAAACAGTCTGACTCTGCTACACACTAGCTGTGCCCGCGTATTTACAATAACACCCAACTTGGTTAGCAACTAGGAAAGAAAAGCGACTGACATTTTGACAGAGCACCGTGTATCTCTCAGAATTGCTTCAACATCAGTAAACACAACCACAATGAATCCATATACCTATATAAAAGGCACTGCAATTTTGTTTTTGGGAAAAAATTAAAGTCCAATGCTGATTATCTTTTAAAGTATTTTGAAAATGTTCCCAGTGGTTTTTGGAATATGATAATACAGTTCTGAGCCAAAATCAAAAACCTGTGTTGTTTTTGAGGACATAGTTTCTGCAGAGAGGCAGGTGTTTAGTAAAATTCACCTGAGTTTTGGGTTTACTGTTGGTGCTGAGTAAGACGGCACTGACATTTGTTTGCACACTCTCCCACTAACTTACAACCCCTCATAACCCCAACCTAACATTAGCAGGGCAACAACACTGGTGAGCAATATGGAAGCTTTTGATCCAGATTCCAGCTCAGATGAGGAAAACAAAGACGTACATTGATATATTTGTCTGCAAGTGGTTGCATCAGAATAGAGGGGATCAGGGAGCTTATGGCCTTCAGATCGTAGCACCTACATCACTGCAACAACGCCACCTTTTTGTTTGCTCCTGATGCACAACTTGGATAAAAAATAACACAGAAATGCAATTTTTATTTTCTTTTAATATGTCCTCCATCATGAAAAAAGTGCTATAAGAACACATTAAAACTGCAAAAAATATATATTTTAATTGGTCTTTAAGGCTTTTAAGTGTTCCATATAGTGCAGAAAATACAGTGCACAGCATTTACCATTTGAAGTGGTAGACTGTAGGGAAATGTTAGAAATGTGAGCATCTGTGTGTTTTAAGGCATGCTCCTCTGTGAGAATTAACACCAACACTGAAATCAAGCATTTACTGCACATATGTATGCAGTTTGCATCAAACTCCATAAGAAAACAGTCACAGAAAAGCTTTTGATTTTTTTTACTGCACAGGAATTGAATTGATACTAAACAAAGAGTTGTAGCAATGGATTTAAAATGATATTTTACACAACTGCACATACAAACCTAACTTATTGACAAAAAAAAGCCAATTTATTCACATCAAACTACCGTTGAAGTACTGTAGTTAGTGTTGTTAAGAATCAGCACAAATTCAGGCTGTCAGAGTAAAGGCTGGAGGACTCAGCACTCAGAGTTAAATGCTAAAATCAAATATTTTATAGAGAAAGACACGGAGCTAAAGGCTTAAACAAAATCAGTATGGTTTCTAATGGTTTAGAAGGGGATCACGGCCCAGCTGTTGCATGTCAAATTCTTTCCGTAAATGGGATGAGTTCAGGCTCAGCTAGAGAAGAGACAGTATAAGTGTTTTATTGTCTTAACCCTTTAAAACCGAGGCAAGATCTTTTACAAACGGGCATCCCTGAGGTTTCCACACTGGACTAATAGGGTAACCGGAGCCAGGCTGTCATGCCTAAAGAACTGAGTCAGTACATCCAAATGAGTGCCATTCAGTCAGCTTTATAAAGCCAGTGTTGAGGAATGCCAAATGCAGTCTTCAAGGTGCATCCAAGAATTCAAAGAGATCCTCTAAGATTCAGATTTTGCAAAGCCAATGGCAGAGAAAAGAAATTCTAGAACTGCTCATAAATAGATGGAGCAAAGCATAAAAAATAAGAGCCAGTGTTGACTTAATATCTGCCCCTCAGATCTCTGGTAAAGCCTGGTCTCCACCAATCTCAGATTTCCCACAAACATGAAAGAGATTTCTGTTACAGTCCAAAAAGCTGCTGTGGTCGCAAGACCTAATCACCACACATAAACATGAGAAAAAAAACTATAAACAAACTTTTTCTTTACTGCAGAGAACCACTATTTTTACAGAACTTAGATTCCTTGGTTCCGGAACTGCTTTGCAGAATCCCAGTGTTCTAGATATTTGATTTTAACAACCGCAGCCAGACACCTGTCGCCTCAGCTCAAAAACTGATTTGTTTCGTGTCAGCCTTCTCTTCCTATCTTCTCCTAGAAGACTAAATCCTTCCAGCTGACACCTGAAAGTCTCTTCAAGCGTCTTTCCTTTCCCATGCCCTGATAGATTGGGGGGTTGTCCGTTGTTTGACTTATTGGTCAGCAGTTAAGGTGTTTAAAGAGGCACACAGTTATGGAAGTTGGTCATCAAAAACAACAAGCATGTGGTGTATTTAAGTTTACACTATACAATATTTTGTAGTAGATAACAAAGCACCTTTAAAATTAGATTGTCACTTACTGTGTTAAATAATAGTTAAGTACCATGACCTAAAATTGAAAAAAAAAGCCCAAAGTGTCCAATTCGATGTTACTTGTTATTTTGTGAACTAGACACAAAACATTTGGACATAGTCAATCAAATGTCTTGACAATTTCAAATTTGTGTTGCTTTTCCGTTGAAAGATGCTGAGTGTTGGTTTTAATATCACCTCTCTGCACACCACTTCTACGATTGTGTAACGAAGAGGTGGAGGCATATGGGTCCATGTGTAACTTTTTATTTTTTTATAGTAAACAGGAACACACAAGGGCAAGGCAAGACTTGATCAAAACAGGCAGAAGTCAGGACATGAGGAGAGATAATCAGGTAACCTCTCAGACTGAATGCAATGCAAAACAAGACTTCGGACCGAGCTCTGCTCTGTGCCAGACTATATACTGGTACTAATAATACCGTGATGGGGAACAGCTGGGGAAAACCAGAGACCAAGAGCTGAGGATCATGGGAGGTGTAGTGAGGATGAGGGTCAAGGGAAAGTCCATATTCAGGAGATGGATCCCTCTGGAGGTTGGAGGGGGAAACTAAAGCTTGGGTCCTGACAGATTGTCTCTTTAGCACATTTCCCTTTATATTTAATCATATGTTAGCGTCAAAATATAATCCATTTGACAAAGGCACTAGCTGCATTCTTGATCAAAACAGTGGAGGCAGGACCAATCAATATCACTGGGTCTTTAACAAGCTTCAACAAAAGTCTAAACACCAGTTTTGTCAGTTCAGAAAATGTGTTGCACCTTCTGCATTTTCTCCTTTGATGTTACATAATCGTTTACATAAAAACAACAAAAACATTTTTTAGCAATACCAGGGTCTGCTAAGACAAATGCTACAGTGATTACGCTAACTTCAAACTTTGTTAGTTACACGGGGAAAAAAACAGTTTGATACTGTTATACGTTAGCCATGCAAGAAGTATTAGCAAATACACCTTACCTGAAACTCCCAACCTTGTTTGTAACATGTAAAAAAACAAAATGACACCACATAAACAAATTTTACTGTTAATACGCTAACTCCTAACCTGGTTAGTAGCATGGGGGAAAAAAACAGTCTGACACTACTTTAGGGGAGTTTAGGAGGGCTGTTTCTCTCATCAGCCCACATTAAGCTCCGTGGTCTGCCCCAGCGATTGTATTTACAGCTGCCTCAGACCTAAAGCCCCTCACCTCCACTCCCCAAATGAGAGGAGACATCAGCTGAACAATGAAACTGACTGAGATTTCCTCTGATTCACTGGATATTTTTCATTTTTTTGTGTTCATGGGGAAGTGGTGTGGATGGGGGATGTGAAGGTTAAGCTATATTTTATTCTTGTTTGTGTTGTTCCTTATTAAACTGTTTTTGTAAAGGAACCCTTGGTGACTACACATCCTTAGTCATGCATTTCATGTACTCAGCTGACTGGGTTTTCAATGGTTTTTGTTGCTGATCCAGGTAAACGTGTTTGTGTTCCTCCATGTGCGACTACATACTACAGAGGCAGACTGGCAAGTGTCTGAGGAAGCTTCAGTCATGCTAGAACAGAACTCTTGCCACCAGAGTAACCCTCCAGGGAGGAAGATCTTTATCTGAGCTGGCTGTTGGATTTCAGGCAGTTTCTAAACTGTTTTACTATACCACCCTTCCAGAATGCGCATTTATAAGATTTTCAGCTGCTTCAGATCCCTGCTTGAAGGGAGACCTGCGTATTGTGTTTATCAAAGTTTAATGGAAATTAAATGTTTAATAAAACTTTAATTAAGGAAATAGTTAGCCGCTGAACAAGAACAGGGTTGAACAGGGTTAAATAAGCATGCATTTTCTCATATTTTTTATGTTATAATAATGTTTATATTATAAAGAAAGCACTGTTTTATTACATATTTTACATCAGTTTATGTCCTCATTCACTTTTTCCTTTTTTCAGTGCACCGTAAGCAGCCCTCGTATGTACAGCACACTAGTACCCATATGTCATATTTGCATGTAATTTACATCATCGGGGGCGCAGCTGTGGTGCAGTGGAAAGGGCTGTCGGCCTCTGATCGAAGGATTGCAGGTTCGATTCCCACCCATGTGCCCATGTGTCGAAGTGTCCTTGGGCAAGACACTGAACCCCACATTGACCCTGATGGAAGGTTGGTGCCAGTGTTCATCAGCGGAGCGACCACCAGTGTGTGACTGTGGGTGTGAATGGGACTGTGACTGTGAAGCGCTTAGTCCTTCAATGAAGGTAGAAAAGCGCTGTATACGTATATGCCATTTATCCTTACAAATACACTTACCACGTGCATAACAGTTGTACGTTTCATGTTCATGTCGTGTTTTAAGGTGTTCCTTTTATCCTCAAAGGAACTGCAGGACAGACCTCTGGCATGCAGTTGCTCCTATCTGTTACCCTCCATGGGGCCAAACATCCCAAAAACCGGCATTATCCGTCTGTGTTAACCCCCATTGGAGTGCATGTGACTAAGACTTTAGCCTGTCAGCTCACAGACAGAGCAAACCAAAAGAACAAGATCCAGTTTCCATGATTCACCAAGGAACACTCTCACACGGACCAATTTACAATTTAAGGGCCTCAACCAACTGATCAGCACCCTAACATTCTGTTTTGTTATGAAGCAATAGTCACTAAAATAATAGAAAGTTAAAATCAAATAGGATTTTAGAAAAAGAAATCTGTTCAGTGACTCAAAATAAAAAGTGTTGAGCTGGTAATGCCACTAAACATTGGTTAGCTTGAAATCTCTGGGCATTGTTGCTGAGGTCAAAGTGCCTCTCAATGATAACTACAAGCCAAAGCTGAGTATTTCAAAATAAATGTAAAGGAGAGGAAGAATTTGCTTTATGTAAGTGCTGGACTGTTTGTTTTTGCGTTTCAGCTGCAAAAGTCTGTTCAGTTTCAATGTCAACTGTGTGACTAATGTCTCATGGTGCCCATTATAGGCAATGAGAAACAGAATAAAGGGGCAAATATATGATACATCCACAAATGTCTTTGTTTCTGGAAATGTGGATGTTCAAACAAATGATTCATTCCATTGTGCTAAAACAACATGCATTGCTGTTTCAGGACCCTTCATGACCAATGGCATTGACGAATGCTGTACTCAGCTGAGCTTTGGCTAAAAAGGCAAACTTATAATAGTGGATTTAATGTGTTTTTCTCCCTGTGGTGTCTTCTCCAGAGCTGCGTGTATGGTGAAAACCAGACCTCCATCCAGTGCACTACTCCTTCCCTCGCCAAACTGGCACTTCACCACGCCTTGGTCACCAAAGTAACTTTTGTCCTGGATGGCTATTCAACTCCTCAGCTGGACCTTATCTATGTGGAGGATCCATTATTCCAGGACCCAAAGCTGACCTCAAAAGACAACAAGAGCATCGTGGAACTTAAAGTGAGGGTTAAAAATCTGACAAGTAGAACTGAAAATCATAAATGTCAAGAAAATATTGAAAATACTGTGTCTCTGTGATGGACTGGCAAACTGTCCAGGGGGAACCCCTCCTTCGACCTTCGGGAGTTGAGTAGCAGCCCCGTGACTATCATAGGTTTATAAGATAAATGAAATATAATATTAAAATTAACAACAACAAAAAAAAACATGGAACAGAAACTAAAATCCAGTATGTTGTAGTTGTCAGTGATGGTGGTCATGAGGACCCAAAACAGAACACAGAAATACCTGGCTACCATACATTTAAAACATTGAATGAATAAACGTAACGCTTTAACACTGGAGATGTTGTCGTTATCCCCTAAATAAAACATGTACTTTGACATTCAGTAATTCTTTGACCATTTATGCAATCAACATGATCCGCTGGTTCTGATGCAGAGAAAAGTGGCTTTTCACTGATGAACAACACTGCGACAGAATTAGCTGATTTACATTGATTTAGCACAACAGCGCAAGGTTGCTTTTCTGCACTCCAGTGGAAATTGTCTTAGTTGCAGAAATGGTTACAGAGTTATGGAAGTCAAAAGAATGTAAACACTGCAGCTAAAGCTTAAGTGTTAAAGAGTTAAGACATGACTTAGGAGCAGAAAAATACCTGAGTGACAAAAGCATAAAAACAGAACCATAACAAGATCTGACACAGAACAACTGAAACCAATGACTTAAGTAGACTGAGACCAATGAACTGAGCTGAAACGGCTGTGGATGATTGTTTGCTAAAGCAGGTGTGTCTGTAACTGAATCAACTGAAAGCCTGATAACAGAACATAAGATGAAAACAACATATAGGAACATGGAACATGATTTTATGATAATAGATAATATGGTAATAGATAAATGATTGATACTTGGGTGCCAAAATGAAAATACAGCAAACTGCAATAAATTCCAACACAATCACAATTCAGTGGAAATAAGTGTTTTAGGACTTCTCCTAAGAGTCGACTTGGACTTGGGTTGAAGCGGAACCCACTGGATGGTGCACGTCAACTCATAATCCTCACGCTCATTCGCACGTACAGCCGTCTACAGTCCAGATCAAGCTGGGAAGGAAACAATACAGAAAGAAAAACAGGAAGTAGAGTCTGTTTCCCATCGTTTAGACCCTCTACCCCGACCTCCCGTCTTTCCTCCAGTGCTATCCTTCTTTATGTACTGTCGGCCAGTATTGTTCTCGCTGAGGTCAAAGAGCTTGACATATTAATGCAACTTTTCAAACAAGCCACCAGAGTCCCCAGAGTAAGTTTTGGGAACACAATGAAATGCCCATTTCTTTCTTTCTGTGTTGCTTTTTGACTCGACAACATGCAGCAGCTGTTCTAAGACTCTTTGCGATAGTTCTTCACAGTTTTTTTTTTTGCAGGCCTTTTTTTGTCTTCTCTCTTTTTCTCTTGCTCCGTTCCCAGACACAACCTTGGCCCCATTGCTAAACCTTCCACCAGCCCAACATGCATCCGCTATTCAGTCTTCCCTCTGGACCAGAAGAACCCCTCCAAAGTGTGTGTGTGTGAGAGGGGGACTAGGCATTGTACTGAAGCATGCCACATCTAACGCCATCTGATAACCCTGCTTTGCAAGGGCCTCCCGGATAAAAGTCAGTGCGAGTGCCATATGATGAACCAAGCTCTGAATGTGCAGCAAACAGGCAACTAGAGGAACGTTTACCTCTAACTGTCAACTTAGTTTCACAATGACGGCTCCCGGAAGAGCCAGGCTGTTGGCTTTGGATCAGCGTCTGTCTTTTCTCAATACCAATGATAGCCCTCATGACTGAGCAAAAATAAAAGCCTCTGGTTAAAATCCTGACAGTTTATTTAGGTATTATTGTGACACTCTCCAATAACTCTAACTTCAACTCAGTGTGAAGTTCAAATTGGTGTAGTTGTGATGGCTTAATTGCTATGCCAAGTAAAGGAGAACGTTATTTTCCGTGTGTGCTGGGTGTGTTTTTGTGTGTGTAGGAACAGGTGCGAGGCTCCAGCCTGTGTCAAATTGGAAAATCCCAAACTGTCACGCAAGGAATGTGATCATTTGCTTTATTGCCTTCTGCTGCACACAAACAAGTGTGTGTGTGTGGGGGGGGGTTATTGTGAGAAAAGAAACCCGTGGAATCACCGAAACACAAGAAACCCACTATCAGAAAAAATACAGGTTTGCTTGTAAAACACTTAACACACAGTCACTGCAGCTCTGTAGGCTGTCTGAGTTTATTCTTGTTAGATTTACATTCCTTCTACTAAACATCTCATTTATTTGGGCCTCATCTCACCATCTGACACTCTACTGGCTTCAGGTTGCACACTGTCTTGACTTTGATGTATTCTCAGTCATTCTGAACTTCCACAACACTTATGCTACGTACATCCAATCCTACCAAAGCCCCTGACTGGTCAAGTGGTTGAACTGAATGCGTGTTCATTGGTTTCGCACTTTGTACGTAGAGCCCAAAAAACAAATGTAAAAACGTGCGTAGCGACACGTGAACACGAGAGTTTTTACTTCAGAAGCCTGAAATGCGCGTCTACATAGACTTTTGTTAAAAGTGGTCACTTGAACATGTGTTTCTGAGCCGATGTGACCATAGCATCAGCAATCCAGTGGAGCTCTGTTGTTTAAGGTCTAAACAGCTCACCCTAGTATAGTGTTTACCTCCTTTTCAGGTCAGAACAATCAGGGACAATTTAACTCATTAGATCTTTTAAAAAACAATAACTTATCAAGATTTTGGTTTACACTTTAACTCTTATTGAAACAAGATTGTGAAATAAGTGTCTTCCTTTTCTTTTTTTTCCCTCTTTCTTTTCTGCAGGGTGATCGTATGGACAGGGAGGCAATGAATTGTAAACTCCTGACAGTTTCCAACCACAGCTGTGAGAGCCTGACAGTGGTTGGAAACACTCTGAAGTGCACTGTCCCGCCTGAGCTGCAGAACAAGGAGCTGGAGGTAGAGGTGAGGAACAGCTGCACAAAACAGACACCAAAGGAAACTCACCTGTCCTCCCTGCAGCAGTCAGTGCACAAACACTTTCCTTAGGAAGAACTTTTGTTTCTAGAAAGTCACAGGTTACAGCAAACACATGTCCACACCCAAACCACCAGTTTGCACATCCTCCTCGTAGCAGCACCATTGTTGACACTGATGTAACTGTTGTCAATGTTAATGAAGCAGGATGTAAACTATTCATTACAAGTGAAAAGAAGGTATCCCTTTAATAATGTATATTTAGATAACATTAAATTTTATCTTTATCTACATTTTAAATCCAGTGATCAGAAATAATGTGCAGTTTGTTTGTTTTTTGGAAAACCTGACTTGCAGCCTCATTGCTGTGAACCGTTGGAATCAGCTGAAGAAACAAAGTGAGAATGATTGACACGGGTGTAAATTTGCTTTACTCAAGTGTTTATTTTAGCTTCTGTGTTTACGACCACAGAGAAGCTCATTTATGGTAAAACTGACAATCAGGCTTACCAGGAAAAGATAGAAAAAAATTCCATACTAATCTCTACAGTTGGAGAAGTACCCATTATGGATGCATGATTGGTTTTTGGTACATTTCCTGGCATGGTTGCAAAACATGTACCAAAATATACGTTTGATCAAAGCTTGAGGAATGTCAATTTAAGGAAGTAATAAAAACAACAAGGCCTGTTTATATTGTTAAAACAATAAAATACAAAAGCATGAAGCCAAAATATGAGCTTCCTTTTGGCTCTACATGTTAATCTGTTCATCTTCAACTTCTGAATCTGATTGTGAATCATCTCCTCAGACATCACTGAGTACGGTCACAATCACAAACTTCCAAATGAAGCAACTATATGAAAGTTCCTGTCTGCTTGTACTCTCAGAAGGAATTTCATCAACAGGATGTTATCAGCTCATTTTTCAAATCAGCTTTTGATTGGAAAGAGGCTCACAGCAGTGATGCTAAGCATGCTGCTGAAGGTGAATACCATCCAACAATCAGCCAAAGTGACTGAGCCTTTCATACCATACATTTGTCTGCCAAAGTGACTGACCTTCGTACCATGAAGAAGAAATATCTTTGCATTCACTGATTTTATTTTTGACAAAATGTATACAAGGTTTCTTTGGAGCCCTGCAGTTGTTCATTGAGGTTTTTCAGCATTTCTTCATGCCTTGTTCTCTTGAAGTCTTACAAGAATTTGTGAGTAAAGCAATAAAAATCCTATTTTTCTTCTAGTTTTGAACCATTCTGATGTAGATTTACTGCTGAGAGAATTAAAGGGATTTTTTTAGCTTCCGGACTCACGTCCAGAATGGCTGGATGAAGTACATGATGGTTTGACGGTTTGTGGTTTCCTCACTGACTGAAACATGTTGAGGTTTTGTTCAAACCCTCTTGCCACATTGTTGTCCTCTCCTTGGACATCATTTCAGGAGCTTGTGGCCTGTTTTTGTTGTTTTTTTTTTTCTTCAGATTCTGTTTAGTGAACTTCACCCGTGTTTCTGTGTTTAGTAAGGTGTTTTCCTGGCAAACCTCCAAAGCAAACTGTACATGTTCAGTCTTAATGTTTCTGTCCCTCTTGTAAATATTTACAGTTATTCAACGTGGGTTTTTTTAATCTTTCATCAGAGTTGCGCTGTCTCTCTTTACAGTGTTTGCAGGGACAGAATGTTGCCTTTAGAGGAGAACATTCAATTCCAAATTGTTTGGAACCGGTTCTACGGCTCTGCATAAACTATTGTACTGTCATTTTGACTTTACTGATCTCTGTGCAGACATTTCTAAACTGTGTTTTTACACTAGATTTTATATAGAACTATTTTAATTTGTAAAACAGATTTTATCTTTTCTTTTAAAAGTTCAGTGAAATCAGAATCTAAAAAAATCAGACACTAACTTAATAATTGTGGAAATACTGTCTGACCTGAAACTGGTCATTGTTCCAAATGAGGCTGGGGACCACTGGCTTAGAGTAACATTCAAAAATTGTGTTGGTTAGAAAATTCTCTTTGTTATCTGAAAGTATTTTATTCCTGAAATATTTGCTGGTTGTAAATCTGCAACAACCAGAGGAGAAATATTTACTTTTTTTTGCAGCACATCATCAGCATTACCTTTTTAGTTCTTTTGACATTTTTCAAACAAGTTAATTATTTTTTTTAATTAACAGAAAACCAATAGATAGGCCATCCAGTTGAGGTAACAGAACCTTTTGGCCATGTTGAACTCTGTCTTATGCATCCTGGGAAATTTGTGGAATTCACCACACTCCTTCAGCATTCCAGATTGTTCACAGAAAACTTCAATAACTCCCCCGTACTAATGCCAGCTTTCATAAAAAGCAGCTCTGGGAGAATTTATTAGACAGTATGCTGAGTAAAGCAGCTCAGCAGACACCTGTCGGGCTTATCACTGTCATTCAATAAAGACAGTCAAGAGTTTAAAAAAAAGAGAGACAAAACCTGGAGACTAATAACCAATTATAATGGGTTATTTATATTTAAGACGTACTTTAAATTGGTTTTACTTATTTGGTCAGCCAATATCCCATAACCTCCCAATGCCAAATGCAAACACATCTCTGACCCTCCTTCAGAATAAAACATAGACGAATAGTAAATTCTTTGAAGAGCAGGTAAAACTTAATTTCCGCTAAATTTAAAAATGCTGGCTATAATATGACTGATATAATCTGTTCTTGACTGTTTAACAGACCGTGCTGTCTTATCCCTCCATAAGTGTGAGCTCTGCCGCTGGTGCAAGCTCCCATCATGATCTTCCTGACGTTCTACTGGAATATAGTGGCAGACACTTCTTTCTAAGGCTAAATTCTAAGCCACATCGTCTGTATTTTGAGTTCTCATAATGTTTAAATATTGCCAAACATGGGGTAAAATAATCTTGTATTGACGGTGCTGCTGACGGCAGTGGATTTAAAACACAGATGGAAGACCCTGATCTATTTGCATCCACTCCTCCTAGTTTTTCACTTGTTTTGTCAGAAAAGCCCATATCAGTGGCAAATGCACAAAACCCATTTCTCACACTGTTTTGCTCGTGTACAACTGTAGATAATGAAGATGCTTTATTTCAAACGTGCATCTTTAAGGAAAAAACAAAAAAGGAAAAAAAAAATATATATATATATATAGGTGAGAAGAAGTAGAAGCCTTTTAAACTCTCACCCTCACAGACCAGTTATGAAAATACCCAGAGCTGCAATCCAGGGAGTAGAAGAACATCATGCTGAGACGTTTGCACACAGTTTGTGCACCGATCTTTTGGTAAATAACAGAGATGTTCACAATGCTTTTGGACAAATCCAAGTCAAGTCTCAAGCCTTTTGTCAAGTCATTAGTCTAAAGTCTTCCATTACTGTCACACATTTCCAATGAAGTTATGTAAACATCTTAAATAACACAATCACTGACAATTGGTGTTGTAAGACATGTAATAAACATTTTAGACACAGAAAGTGATCACACTTCGCTCTCCTCTTGCCAATAGGGTAGGCTATTGGCTGGGTTTCCTGCTGTATGTTGCTCCCACTTGCTAACATCGGGGAGACCCACCAAATTAAATAGCACACAGATGCAGAAATTCGAAATAAAAAAAGAAAAACCTGTAATCCAAAACGCAATGGTGTCTACATGTCTGACAAACAGCAGGACACAGCCATAGAACTTACATTTTCTTATAGTCCAACTTCAATCATCTTTAGTTCTGTTGTCAAAGCTTTACCAGTGGTCTTACATTTATGTTTATACTATTTTTAGCCAAAAAAGAAAAAAACTGTGTAATTTTCTATGACAGAGTTCCTGTAGAGCGGCAGGAGTTCATTGGAAACTTTGCCTTTGAGTTGTAGACATGACTACATGGAAATAAGCTTCTGCTGCTATCCCATCATGCTCTCACGCTAGCTTACAGCCCCCTATAAGCCCAGACTAACATTAGCAGTGGAACAAAAATGGTGAGCAATATCGGAGCCATCCAGTCGTATAGTTTTGATCCAGATTCCAGCTCACATGAGGAAAACAAAGACGTACATGGATCTATTTGTGGATGCACCCAAATGAAGCAGGGAGCTTGTGGCCCGTCCATAGTAGCGCCTGCATCACACCTATATGCTTTTACTAACAGCATGTTTCTGTTTGCTCCAGATTCAGAAATACTCAGAAATGCTGTTTTAAGCTGAATTTCTTTCCGTATGTCGTCTATCATGCGGAAAATTTTACAAGAACATGTTGAAAACACAATTTTCATCAGAGTGTGTCTTTAAACAAAGATGAGACGACGCTTCAGTGATGAAAGAACGGCACACGCGAGCTCCCTGGAACAAAACACAACTTCCGGTTCCTACCAGAAAAAGATACAACGATGTTAAGTTTTATGAAATCTCAAGTCACTAAGGCAAAGTCTCCACTGAGACTCAAGCCAGAGTCTCTAGTCTGAATGCCCATCTCTGGTTAATGAGAGATGACCACAAACATGACACCCCTAAAGTCAAAGCATCAATTGGAAAAGTATAAGAGGCTTTAGCTTCTGCTGCTGACGGCTGTCTTTGTGTTTCTCAGTGGCGACAGGCAGACTCCATCAGGACTCTGGGCCGGGTGATGCTGGCACAGGAGCAGGACTACACCGGCCTCATTGTGGGCTGCATTTTCTTCAGCTTGTTGCTGCTGCTGCTGGGAACAGTGCTCATGTGGAAGAGGAACAAGCACATTGATGGTAAGACAGGGAAGGCGTCTTTCTGCAGTTAGAGTCTGCTTCAGTCCAGCTGCCAGAAACTTTTCACATTTTAAACTCTTTGTTCAAAAAGTAAATAGAATTTGTAGCATGTGTTAGTATTGTTAAGTAAGCACTTCTTTGTATTATCTTATAGTTGACATTTGTCTTTTTTAACCTGTGTGCATGTATGTGTGCTGTTTTGTTTGTGCTTTGTGGGTTCATGTGGGGAAAACCGGTGCAACCGCTTTGCCTCTCTCTGTAATTTATGTCTCATGTGTCTCCCTCTTTTTCGTACTCCCCTGTCATCTTCTTTTCTGCCATTCTTCTTCTTCTTCTTCTCTGCTTGTTTCTAGATCTGTCTGAGGTGTGGTATGATAGCCGGGGTCACATCCAGCACCTGGACCGGCTGGCTAACGCGAGGAGCGTCAGTCCCACCAATGAAATGGTCTCCCACGAGTCAGTGGACTATAGAACAACCCTGCTGGAGGGTATGTCAGGCAGAGCAGCCTCCCCAACCAACCCGTACCCTACTTCCTGTACGCCGTCACTCCATGAGGGCTTAATGCATGTTCAACACTAATATCAAGATCAGTGAAAATATATATATATTTAGGACATATCACATTAGAAAACAATCTTTTGTGTTTCCATTTATCAAAAAAGAACTGTATTTCATTTTTGTTCTGAAAACTCTAAAGTTTAGTTTTTAACAAAATCTTTTTTTAAGAAGAATGTATTGTCTTGCATTTAGTGAGGCCAGTTACTATACTTTCCTCATCATAAACACATGAAAACACAGTATTCTGCTTTGGACAATTATTTTTTTTAATTCAGTTCAATTCCATTTTATTTATATAGCCCAAAATCACAATACAGTTGTCTCAATGACTTCACACCAGTATTTGTACAAAAGAACTTAGAATTTCACCACGAAATTTCACTTTTTCTGAAAGCCTCCACAACCACTGTGCAGGCATATGAAAATGCTACTGCTGCCTCCTGATTTCAATTTCCATCATGCGGCCACCTGCCAAATTTGCTGAAAAGCTTTTTAGAACACTGAGTGGTGGCATTTTGGGATATGTGACCACAGTCTAACGAAATGCTCAGAAATGCCGTTTTAATCTTTAAATTCTTCTAAATATGTAAATCTGAAGCCCATCACAATATTGACTAAAGACTAAACGTAGCAGCTGATTACCTTTGAAAGGGTATGCTAACCCAAAAGGTTAACTAGTTTTGCCGACGGTTAGTTGTAACTTTACAGTATAATGTGAAGTGTTTCAGATGAAAACAAGAGCTCTTCAGATTTCTCTGCTTCTTTGAACTCTTTGCACTTGTGGGTTTTTGTGTATGTGGCCCTCAGCGCTTCAGGGAGGCTCCAGCTAACATGATCCTGTAGATGATGATGAGAAAAGAGTTTTGTGCTGCTTATAATCTGAGAGGCTAAACTTACTGATGAGCTAACGGCGCCTTCAGGGTGAGCTGGATCAGGTGCTCAGAATCCATATCGAAGCTTTCAAGCCATGTGAGCTCAAGCCGGAGCTTACACTGCAAGAACTGAATCTTTACAGAGTAAAAGTATCTTGTTCCAAGAAAAACTATCTTTCTTCTGTTTAGCAAAAAAAATAAAGTTTTTTGATAGCAAAATTATTTCAATGTAGAAAAAAATGTTTTAGTGATTAGAATTATTTTCTTAAATAAGAATTTTTGGTAAAACCATTTTTCTTTTTTTTTTTTTTCCTTTTAGCTCATTTAAAGAAATATTTTCAAAGTTTAAAAATGTTTGACCTCTTTTTGGGGGCTCTGTTTTTGAAGCGATACCTTCACTGCTTGAATAACTTCATTTTTCCTTGGAGTTGTTTTTCTTCCCCAACGTTAAAGGAAAACCGGACGCTTTTCAGCATCTATCACCGTTTCAAATGCCCCCCATCTTTAATAATGCTCCTCTCTGATCATGTAACACACCTTGACCTTTTAAGGTCCTGTTGATGCAGTTGCTGACCCCCTCTATCTCTTTTTGACACTCCAGATCAGGGTGTCGACAGGCCTGAGACGTGCCGGGCGGCCCCCCCTGTTTATGGGGGTAACGGGGAGCTGCTGTCTCCCAGACTGGGAGCTCTGAGCTCTGGGATGAGCCTGGCCATGGAGGGCGATTTGGTGTCCCCACTTCTGATGGCCCCCGTCCACATCGACCCATCCTGCCTCCACCCAGACCTGCTTACTGAGGTGCAGCACGTGGTGATCACCAGGGAACAGCTGCTGCTCCACCTGAATCAGGTCATCGGCAGAGGTCAGTCTCTGCGTCGACGTCTCAATGGCTTCTTTTTCACTGCCACTAAAATGTAATGCTTGGGCTCCGGGGAGCTTCAGTCATGCAGCTGATCCTGTCAGCAGAAGTAATTCAATTCCCTCACACTGGTTGAAGCTATGTGGGTGTAGTAGTGGGTGATTTTTACCATTTGGGAATGAGAATTTTTTCAGACTGCAAGTTTATGTTGAGAAAAATGGCTCTAGTCATTCAAATTAGTCACTGATATTGATGCTTTGATTGAAGCTTCACATTTATGCTTTAAACAAGCAGCTTGTCACCTCAAACAAAACCTCCCCATGCAGCTACGTTCACATCAAAGGCTCCAGCGGGCAGATAGAATTCTGATCAAGACTAGATTTATTAGCAGACATGATGTTTGCCACTGGTTTTCCCAAGTTCCATTGTTGAGCAACGTAACCCAACACCCTCAGACATCTGCAGGGACGTGACAGAAGAATGCCACGCTCATTTCAGTGCTGCCAACATGCCGTTTGTACAAAGGCACAGAATACAATAAAATGGTCTATAAATTGAGGAGTTTTGACACAGGTTGTTAGTTTTTGAGGCATAATAATGAATAAAATGTTGTACTAAGTTACTCATAGATATGTAATAGTGTGTGCAGATCGTATCTTAGTAATCTGAAACTTTGCTGTTTAAGGTGTGAAACATGATGAAAATCGTTTTTGTTGATCACTGCAATCACCTTCAACCTCCCGTTTAATGAGGTTGAAGGTTTGACCTCCAACACACAGAAACTAATACTTTTATCCATACCGGAGAACTGCTGGGTTTTCCCAGCGTCCATAATTGTAGCTCACTTTCCAGGAAGAGGTCTGGAACCAAGCTGAGGGGGTCACTTAAATGGTGTCACGGAGCTGTGTCCATTTATGGCTAAAGGAGAGGCAGTGCGGTGCACCAAAGCAATCTGCTAGCAACATATCCTACTGTAGATAATATGATTAGAGCTGGGATTTTATTCAACTTTGAGCCTTAAAAGCAAATATTCACCCATCCATTATCCATCCAACTTCTTGCTCATATTTGAATCCAGGTGGTAGAGGCAGCAGTCTAAAGCTGCGTTCACACCGAATGCGATTTGCGCATCAGGGCAGTCCTGCAGCGCAGAGGTCTGGCAGCAGCAAATATCTGGCTGCACTTTCTGAGATCAATATCTAAATTTTGGCAAGAATTTGCATTGCATCAACCAATCAGGAACCCAGCATTGGCCCGTGATGTGCTGATGATGTGATCAGAGGTGGTATTATTATTATTGTTGTTGTTGTTGTTTGTTTTTATTGTAACTTTTATTTTTTTTCCTCCTTGGACCAGTAATCAACTGGGTCACAGAGAGACAGAAGTACTGCTGAAATTGTCCATCATTCAGACACAGCTCCTGTAGTAGATGGTGAACCTCACCGCACTGGGAGATTCTCGAAATGATCTCATGAACCCAGACATGTAGACGTGATTACCAATGTCTTTTGTAGATCTCTTCAAAATAAATCAACCTGGTCTCTCAACATCATCCGTGTCTGTATATGAGATGTACAGTCAATGCTTATGTAGCGATGTAGCGATGAAGCTGCTTTGGACAGTAGCTCCTCCCACACAAGTTTGCAAATACATTTTTGTTCAAGTGGCCAGCAGCAAATTCCCCCATGCGTCTAAACATAGGCTGAGGACATGAATTCACTGTACAAATTGCGGTCAGTGTGAATGCAGGTTAATGAAAGATACCCAGACTTCCCTCTCCACAGAAACATCCTCCATTTCTTTAGGGGGATCCCTAAAGTGCTTGGGCCTCCTCCCAGTGGGAAATGTCCAGATAGTTATCCAGGAGGCATCTTAAAGAGCGAGCTTCTGTCAATGTGGAGGAGGTTTGAGTTAAAGAACACCGCTCTTCAATGTTAAAAAGCGGTTCTGCTACTAGTTCCTCCAAGGAGACAAAGCTGCTCACCCTCTCTCTATGGGAGCACCCAACCCAGTAAACTGATTCAGTCACTGGTATCTGAGATCTGCTCTTTTGGTCATGACTTAAAGCCCAAGACTATAAGTGGTCTTAGGTTTTGGGTCATTTTTCTGGCTCCGCCTGAAAATTCTGTCCTTAAAATTATGAACAGAAAGGGTGACAAAGGGCATCCCTGGGAACAATGTTGACTTACCTCCAGCAGTGCAAACCGAACTCCTGCTCTGATTTTAGAAAGACTGGATGTCCTTTAATAGGGGGCCATATTTGACTCCATATTTACAGAACACCTCACACAGAACACCACTATGA
This sequence comes from Oryzias celebensis, assembly GCA_014656515.1. NCBI lineage: Eukaryota > Metazoa > Chordata > Actinopteri > Beloniformes > Adrianichthyidae > Oryzias > Oryzias celebensis. Next base: position 25,144,630 of record BNCR01000006.1, on the reverse strand, counting down.
AAAAAATCAAATGCTTTCTCCAAATCCACAAAGCACATGGGGATTAGATCAGCAAACTTCTATTGTCCCTGAAGAAATCTGTGTAAGGTTCCATGATGAAAGAAAACTGTAGCGTTCCTCCAGAACCAAAAGTATCCATCAGTCTGATTCTCCTCTCCAGTACCCTGAACTAGATTTTCCCTGCATGCTGGGGCTCCATTCGCAGCATGCCCACTACTCCTTCTGCTTGAAAAAGGGAACAGTGTTCTGGACTGCTATTCACCATGAATGTGAAATAAAAACAGACCTCTTTTGTGCCCTAAAAGAAAGTTAGATGGTTGTCCTTAACAGGTTTTTAAAGAATCAGATGTTGAAAGATTCTATGCATTATGATGTGCAGGTCACTTCGGCTGTGTTTACCATGGAACGCTGCTCGAGCCAGACGGCCAGAAACTGCACTGTGCGGTGAAGTCCCTAAACCGTAAGTAAGATCCTGTGCACACATGAGGCTATAGGCATGGAGACAATGACAAATAGCACTGTTCTCACACAAAAAGTAAAAAGAACCACTTTAAGAAAAAAAAATACACAAAAATAATTATTGAGTTTGATTCAGCTAAAGAAAAATTCTAGTGAAACCAAAAAAAAAAAAAGAAAAGAAACACGCAGATAATAGGAGTAATGTGGAAAAAAAGCATTTAAAACCCATATAAAATATCATTTTAATGGGCCAGTTGATCAAGCTTTGGTGAAGGACCTGGAATATTAATAGCAAGAAAAAAAATGTGTGCTTTTTGAACTGTGGGGCAGTCATTTTACCAGATGTGATGCGTAATTGTATTTGGCACTTTATGCCTTAGTCACATGAACATCTTGGTTTTCCTCGTCTGAGCTGGCATCTGGCTCCAAACTGTACAGCTGGATAGCTCCAACATTGCTCGCCATTTTTGTTACGCCAGTCAAAAGATAAGATAAAGACACTTTACTGATCTCAACCTGATAATGTGATTGTCAGAGCAGCAGTGGGCAGGCTTTAGTTTGTACAGAAAAAAAACAAACAATGGGAATTCACAAAAATCAACAGTAGAAATCAGCTTATCTCTGCCGCACGGATGAAATATTTTACAGACTCATGGCATGACAATGGAAGGATCCCCTGAAGTGGTCATTAAGGCAGTAAAGCTGCCTTAAACTCTAGGAAAAGGTGCTCCGGTGTCTGTCCAGTACAGGAGGGAGAAGGTCCTCAGGATTCTCCATGAAGGATAAGATTTTGATTCAAGATCCTCCTCTTCATCAATGCTTCAACAGTGTCTAGTTTGCAACCGATTAAAGAGCCAGCCTTCCTAATCACTTTGTAAAGCTATAATGGTAACAAAAAATATTCCAACATCTTGCTGCATGTTTTGAAAGACCTCAGTTTCCTCTGGAAATAGTCTGCTGCAGGCCCTCTGGTACACAGCTTGGAGCTCAGTCTGTCGTCAATGGATACTCCCAGATACTCTTCACCACTGCCACATTGCAGCCCAAGACGCTGAAGGGCCGGGAAGCTTGTTGTTTCCTTCTGAAGTCAATCACCATCTCCTTGGTACTGTCCCTATTGAGCAGCAGTTGATCCACTGGAGCTCACCTCACAAATTCATCCACCAGTTTCCTGTATTCTTCCTCCCACCCACCACAATGACACCCGACAACTACAAAGGCATCAGAGTATTTCTGAAGGTGACATGACTTTAAGTTGTACTGGAAGTCACTGGTGTATGAGGCGAACAGGAAGGGAGAGACTACAACGCCCTGTGGGACTCCCACACCACTCATCACAATATCAGACATAGGATAGGATACTGCCCAACTGGACAAACTGTGGCCTGTCCGACAGGTAATCAGTGATCCAGAGGACCAAGGAAACGCCAACGCCCATCAGCCACAGCCTCAATCGCAACAACTGAAGCTGATGGTGTCACACAAGGGTGGAGACACTGGGGGGATGAGGGGCTGCAGGAGAGTGTGCAAACAGAGAGCTCTCAAGTAAAAGTCAATCAATCAATCTTTATTTATATAGCACTTTTCATATAAAACATAACACAAAGTGCTTTACACAAAAAAACTAAAAATTAATAAATAAATAAGAATGGTACTAAATAAGCAAATAAAAAAACAAATAATCTAAAAAAAAGCACAAATTAACATAAAGTCCCCTCCCCCAGATCCGTACGCAACCCTCCACCTCTTTCAGACCTCCCACCCGCTAACTGATGGAGATAGGCAATGAGAAACAGGCTGAGCATGGCATAGGTTGTTTTTAGTGAAGGGAAGTGGGGGCGGGCTAGCTACACAACAACAGTTCCGCCCACAGCTCAGAGGTGAATTTCTAATAAACTCCTGCTGTTCTGCAGAAACTATGTCCTAGAAAACAACACAGTTTCATAATTAATCATAATTAAAAGACCAGTGGGAACGATTTTACAATGATGGAGTGGAACTTTAACTCATTGCTTCCACATTTTGGCTTCAAATGTATGATCAAAGAATCTAACAGTCACATATTTAGTTGGTTGTTTGTCTTTATCTTTATCCTCATCTTTATCTAAAAAGACTAAATACCCCTCTTCTTACCTAAACATCTTCATGTCCAACAACAATTGTTCAATCTGACATCTGCTTAGATTATATTCCATTTTTATTGCATGATATCACATCCCCCCAATAGCATTAGAGAACTAATCTCAGTACAGCCAGGAATCTTTCAGCTGGAAGTAGCAGTGATGAATGAGCGTCCATTGGCGAGGACGGGGGTGAGGTCCTGCCTAATCGTGTAACCTGTCAGCCACAGCCAAGAGATTGATGCTGGAGCAATTTGGAGAAAAGACCCATGAAGTCACAGGGAGCCACCAACAACAGCGAGGGAGGGTCAGTGCTCAGCCAGCCTGGGGTCTGGTCCACTGGGATTTGAGCGTTTCTTTATTAATTTTAGTGAACTCACAGGTCATGCCATCATTATTCTCAGCTTTTGTTGTGTTGAGACTTCTTCTTGATGCTTTTATCTGAATGTAGCTTTCTCTAAGATAAAAGCTGAGAGAATCAGAGGAGGAATATTTCTTTGTGGTGGAAAAGAGTCGCACTCCTTATAGTATCAAAATAGCTTTTTAGTGTCTGTCTTTGGGGTTTGACTTCAGATGATGGTGAATCATTTATCTAATCTGCACAATCACATTATAGCAAAGTCAGAAAGGCTGAAGTCCAGGACACCAGAAATACCAATGCATTTAACTAATACGAGTTGAGAATGTGTGCAGGTACGAAGGATTTTTTACCCTTTCTTTATTTTTAAGTTATCTGGCTGTCATGTGCTTCATTGCTGAGAGGTATCTGAGGACTGACATTACCACTCATGTCAGAACAGCAAAGCTGCTGCTTTACTGATGAAACTGTAACGCTAAATACACACCATGTGTGTCGTGTTCAAGACCTCTAAACATAAGGTCTTAGCATGTGGTCTTTACACTGGACTATCCTAACCAATACTAACACATGTAATCACAATTAAAAGAGGTGTGAAATGTTGAAAGGGTATAAATCTCGCAAATCTTGCTCAAGCTTTTATTTTCACAGCTCTCCTTTCACAGACTTGGGGTCATATGATTACTGCCGGGCAATCATTAATTTTTCCTTTATGGTCAATTTTCAAACGGTTGGCACTTCCGTGTTTTGATAAGGACACTAAGCATATGTTATTATCAACTGGTTTAACTTTCAGGGCACGTTCAGTTGCTGCACGTTTTGTACAAAGAACCCAAAACTGACTTAAAATCATGCATAGCGAAGTTTTGAACGTGGAAGCCCGAAAATGCTTATGCATGTGTTTGCATAGACTTTCATCAGACGCAGTTGCTCGAACACACGGGTAAGGATTCCGAGCTTTAGTTTGGCTTTTCAGTGGTGTTCTAGGTTTTTGTCATGTTTGAGTTGTTCCCCAGGTTCACTCAAGGTTCATGTTGATCATCCACAGCTGATTTCATTTCTGTCAATACCCTCAGTGTATTTAAGTGCCTGGTTTTCAGTTTTCCCCAGACCATCTGCTCTGTTTTGCTTTGTCCTCCTTTTTGTTGCTCTCACGGTTTTAGTCATGTTCTGGTAAGCTGATTAAATATTCGAGTTCCTGTCACCAAACCTGGTCTCCTGCGGTTTGGCCTCCAGTTAATTACAGCACATTTCTGAGCCTGGTGGAACCATAGCATGAGAAGTTATTCTTTGTGCATTCACAAAGCTGTTGTTACAAAATGTTTTCAACAACCAAAATTTCAAGACAGTAGAAGAAGCTTAAGTTCAAAGGCCCAAATAGATCAAGCTTTTCTCTCTTTGTTTTCAAATAAGGTATTACAGACTTGGAAGAGGTGTCTCAGTTCCTGAAGGAAGGGATCATCATGAAAGACTTCAGCCATCCCAATGTCCTCTCTCTGCTGGGAATCTGCCTTCCACCAGAAGGTTCACCTCTCGTGGTTCTGCCCTACATGAAGCACGGCGACCTGCGGAACTTCATCCGTGACGAAGTACATGTAAGAGCCGCATCAAGCAACAAAAAAAATAGCTGAAGCTTTTCTTCCAATGTCAAATTGATTTAAAATGAGAGGAGACAGTGGCAGTGATGATGAATGTGTCCTGCAGAACCCCACGGTGAAGGACCTGATGGGTTTTGGGCTTCAGGTGGCCTGCGGAATGGAGTATCTGGCCAGCAAGAAGTTTGTCCATCGAGATCTGGCTGCCAGGAACTGCATGTAAGCTTCAGTGTTCCCCTTCTACTGCAAATTAGTGCGTCACAGTGGCAGCATCTCACAGTCATCTGTTGATGCTTAGAGAACATTCTGTCAGGATGAATGATGGAAGCTATAACATGTACAATAAAGCTACGTTTACACCGCCCTCTGCAACACGCCATCAAGCTGCTACTTCCAATAAAAAGTCTATGGAAGTGCACAGATATGCAAGTTTTGGGCTTCCATCTTCAAAATTTTGGCGTTCACTTGTCACTACGCAAAATTCATTCATTCATTCATTCATTTTCTGAACCGCTTTATCCCTTTCGTGGTCACGGGGCTGCCGGAGCCTAACCCGGCTACTCATGGGCGAAAGCAGGGGATGCCTCTGGACTGGTCACTACGCAAAATTCCACTACCGTTTTCAGGCTCTATGGACAATATGCATGGCCATTGAATGCACGTTGGAAGTTAAAACCAGGTCAAACTTGAACCAATCAGGGACTCAGATTTGGTATTGACGTTTGAATGGGGTCCCCTTTTATTAACGAAAGTAACAACCGTTTGAAAAGTGATCATCAAAAAAAAAAATTATAATTGTGGTTTGCGCCTGGCTGGATACATGATACCAGGTCATTCATGAATCAGAAAAGAAAGAAACCTGGGACAAGATTCATGAGATTTGGACCACTTTGACATTTGGCATCAAGCATCTTCCAGCTATAGGTGGCGGACATACGCTATCAAGCAGTAGAAACAGAAGAAGAAGCTTCTCCTTGCATGTCCAGTGTGCACACTAGGGGCTAAACACGCTAAACGTGGATTCTTGAATGTGTCTCACATGCTCAGAGTGTCTGTAGCTTCAGAGAACGTGTTAACATGTTGATGTTTAGAGAGCATTCTGTCCGGATGAGTCATGAGAGCTACACAATACAGTTACTTTCAAAGGCCCCCACTCTTCACATTTATACATGTATCTTGTTGGTTCACTTGTTCCATGTCAGAACAGTGTTTATGGAACCAAAATGATCTGTAGACAGCCAAGACTAATGTCCACAGCGTACTGTAATTATTTTTTTGGTAATCAATCTATTACACATGAACTGTACACTGTTAAAACAGCCCCCTTACAAATAAGTCTGAAATTCTTACTCTATTGGCAAACTTTATTTAATCAGCAAAAAAATAAGTTAATCTTCTAATTTGGTAAGAAAAATTGTGTATCTTTACCTGTGAATTTAAGAGTAACCAGTAAAGTTTGTTTGCACTGGCAGGTTGGATGAGAACTACATAGTAAAGGTGGCTGACTTTGGCCTCGCTAGAGACATCTATGACAAGGAATATTACAGCGTCCACAACAAGAGCGGAGTCAAGCTCCCCGTCAAATGGATGGCTCTGGAGAGTTTACAGACACACAAGTTTACCACCAAGTCCGACGTGGTGAGGAAATAATCACAGAGCAAATCTGATTTTGTTGCATGATTTCTGTTGGCTGTGTCTGAACGGAAAAAGTGTTGCAATGGATTTATAAAAGCCTAACTCATCGCCTTTCTTCAGTGGTCATTTGGGGTGTTGCTTTGGGAGCTGATGACTCGTGGAGCCCCGCCATACTCTGACGTGAACTCCTTCGACATCACCGTCTTTCTCCTGCAGGGCCGGAGGCTGCTGCAGCCTGAGTTCTGCCCTGACGCCCTGTAAGTGTTTGCCCTTTTTTATTGGCTCTGCTTAAGGGTCAAGAACACCAGGGTGTAATATTGTGGGGTTTTTTTAAAAGAAAGAAGCTAATTATTAGGCACAGTCTTAATTAGGGGGTCTAATTCTGTAGTTAACCCATACACAAGGCACACCGTATGATAAGGTGCAAAAAAAGGTAACGGAAGCAAAACAGTGAGTTTAAATGAGCTTTTTCGACTATGTAACAATCCACTCACATTATCTTTTAATCAATCTTCTCCTGCAAAACATCTCCGGTGTTTGACTTAAACAGCTGCGTAATCAAACATATCAGCTTCCCTCTCATCCTTGTCTCGTTGTTGGAGTTGGTCTCATTTTAAGGTGGTTGTTCGGCAAAAACTCAGACAACAGTTAAGGCAGAGACTTTAGCCCATAAGCCCACAATCCATTCCCATATGAAGATGTAACTTGTTCAGCACTGCCTTCCTGTTTTTGTAAAAGAGTGTGCGCTGTCTGTCATCCATTGCTCCCACGAACAAACACGCACACTCTATTTTGCTTTTCCTCCGGTGGCACCGGAAATCTTTCTCTTTAGGCCTGAAGGGAATCTCGAGGATTGTGATCGAACACAAATTCAGCAGGGCTGAATCCGAATGACTCTTGTGCAGACTGGAAATGCATGTGCGTAAAGTTTGGCTAGAAGTTTGAGTGGCGCGCACCACGCAGCCGTGATTGAGAGGGGGAGCGGACTTCCCTGAGCGCTCAAAATCAGACGCGTTCCGCTGTGGTTTCATCTGTTTGCAAAAACTGTCAATTTCAGCACATTCACAGATCATTTTCACAGATTTTGTAACTTGGAACACACAAAAGGGGCACTGGATTGTTTGTTGCATAGCCGATTTTTGAAAAAAGTTTAGGATTTTATTTTCGCCTTATGCTGCGGAAAAAACAGCATTTTAAATTACTTGTGAATGATTGCTAATCAGCTTCTTATAACCCTATCAAAGTTGAAGTTTGTTTCTCAGTAAAATTTTCAATGTGGTGTACTACTGTCACACTTTGGCAAGCAGGAGGGAACCCAGATGCAGGGAAGAACCACAAACCAAGATGTAACAGATCCAAACGATTTAATAACAAGTCAAGCCAAGGAGCGCGTGGCTTGAACACCAGCCAACACTGAAGTCTACAGGAGAGTTGTGTGTCTGACTAGCAAAGTCACAGTCAGTCTGCACAAAAACCAAAAAGACAAAATGAAAACAAAGAATAACCAGTCAAACAAGCAGAACATGACAATTACCTTTCTCTTTTGTAACCTGTTATTTTTGTTGCTATTTTATACCTAAAAAAAATCTAAATTAAATATTGAGTGTGTTGTTTAAGTTTAGATTCAGTTGTGATTTCATGAATGTTGTCTCATAAAACATAACATCTTTCCTTTTCCCCTCCCACACAGCTACACAGTCATGGTTGAGTGCTGGCATCCAAAGCCAGAGCGGCGGCCCTCCTTCTCAGAGCTGGCGTCCCGCATCTCTGCCATCTTCTCCAGCTTCAGCGGAGAGCACTATGTCCTCCTGAACACCACTTATGTCAACATTGACAAAATGAGCCCCTACCCCTCCTTGCTCCCCTCCACAGCTTCATCCTCCTCTTCAGCTTCCTCCACCGAGGCCCCTACCTCCACGTCCCTGCCGTCACACTCCCCGCTCTTCTGTCATGCGGAGCGAGGATGCTGCACCTGAGACGGTCAGAAGAAGCTGGCCGTTGGAAGCCAGAGAAACGAAGCCGTCTGGGGGTGAACTGATGAGGAACTACTGGATGTACTCACCAAACACTGGACACTGCATGCTGTGGAGACACAAGGACTTGTTTTTGGAGCTCGGATTTGTTCTCCCTTAAATGTACATAGGTTGGGACTCATCTCATGCTTTACATCAGGGGCCTTTGTGAGTTTGGGGTTGATCTTGTGGACTTCCACAATTCTGAAGGCGCATAAAGACAAACGTGGGGTGTTTTCCTCAAAGCAATCGCAGGACAGCAATGCCCTTCAAACATTTCCATAGCCATCCTCACAGAAGCACATTGACTGGTTGACTGAGGGCATGTAATGTGACTGAGTTTAAGACGAATATGTTCTCATGCTCAAGAGCTTTCACACCTCCTCAAACCATGAGTACGTGGAATGAATGCAGCTTCATGCAGAGTCGTTTCTGCCTGAAGGAAAGCAGCTGAGGTGGACTGGAGGCGGAGTTCAGCAGGAAGGACTAAAGCAGGATGTGCTGAAAAAAAAACATGATTGTGTTCAGATCACTGGATGATGCATTGTTATGTGTAGACAGTTAGCTTTTGATGCCTAACGCTTATCTGATCCACCATTTCAATCTTTTTTCCTTTTAAAAACCCTACAACTCTTTCAGTGTAAAGTTGGAAGGAAGAGAAAAACAAATTAGGAATAACTCCATGTGGGTTTTTCCTTTAGCTTTTATTGGTTTTTCACAGTAAAATAAAAGTACATTTTACCTCACATCTTTAGTTCATATAAAAACGTTAGCTCTTTATCATAAACATTGGTTACACAACTTTATCCCAGTGGGTAGCAGGCATCATTTCACATGTAGTGTGTAGAGAAGGAATTCGGACGCAGCCTAACAGTTCAAATGATTTAATGAAACTTAAACCCAAAAAAATTAGCTTTTCCATTTCCATTGGCTGCAGGTTGCAACCATTTTTCCACCACGTTGATTGCATGTCTTCTAAAATACAACGGCTCCTTTTGGTAGCATCCCGGCATCAGAACCTTTAACTGTTTGATCTCTTTAGATTAGGAATGAGTAGATGACATGAAGCTTCTTAAAGTTGCTAGTGAAGGCACAGCACAGTGACAGACGCATAAACTGGGGTCATGGAAACAGTGGTTTGGAATATAAATGACAGAAAGACAGAATTGACATTGAAAAGTAAATGTCTGGTTTGCTCCAGGATTCTTAACTTTCTCTTTTGCCCCCCTGCCTTTGCAGTGAATACGTTATGGATGTCTGAAAGAACAACAGGAACTGGAGTTGGACATCTGTCGTCCAACTGGCAATGGCTGGCAGCATGAGATTGCCTCTTTAATCTCCCAAATTTGCCTACTCAAAAAACGTTCGGCTATCCACCTAACAGTCAAGAGATAGCTAGGGAAGATAGCTGCAGCTCTTCATACCCACAAAAGGACATTTGATCAGCATGTTTTTAAAATGCTCAGCAGCATGTCTCACCCTCAAAACATGTCGCAAGATCATATTTATCAGCCACCATTTTACCTTGGCGTCTCTTCAGAAGAGTTTAAAAGTGGGTGTTGGGACCTCTGCTCAGACTGCTACAAATCTAAATGAATCTTCCACCGCTAAGGGGTGCTCTTTGGTTTACCAAAAAGCAAAGCTTTATGATTATTATGTTGAGAATTTCAGCTTAGAAATCCCCAATTGTCCCAATTTTCTCAGACAATCTGGTCAAAGAATTTGATCACAGTGTGGGGACGGTCTTTGAAAGCTCGTTCTGGAATCGTCTTTGTTTAATTATTTGATTGGAAGGTGTTTCGCTTTTTTGCTACAAGGCAGCTACAAATTAAAAGCAAAAACCAGTGACAAAAGTATGCCACCCAGGAAGCATTTCACCGATAGTGATGTGATGTTTAAAATGTTGGTTTTGACATAGAAATCTGATGAATTGTTTTGAAAAGTGTGTTATTCAGCTATGAACTTTTTAGAACCTATCAACAGGGCTTTCCAAATCCAGACCCCCAGGGTGATGGTGCTGTTCATTCTCCAGTTGTGCCTGTCCTACCTTCTGCTGCTGACCTGGATCAGGTGTGCTCCATCACTAAGAAGCTTCAAGGACAAAGCTGTTTGGAATAGAAGCAGGACACAGCCCTTGAGGCCATAATCTCCCCCCACATTCCTAATGTACAGGTTCTCTTTGGTTGACATCCCCTCCAGTACAACATAGAACTCCTGTGTTGTGTAAATATGGAGTCACATCATGTTTATGAAGCTGTTCCTCTCTGGAATGAGGATTGCTAACTGAAAAGCTTTGGGTAGGATTAGGTCATGAAGTTTTAATTTGCTCTGATACTTTAAAAGGAAAGCCTCTAATTTCAATGCTTTGTTAAAGATTTAGCTCAAATCTAAATGACTTTCTTCAGTTTTTTTGTTTTCAGACTAATCCAAACTAATGTCTTCCTGTCTGATTTGAAGAGTAATCAGCTTAACCCGTGAGTGAACTTGTCATAATTGGGAAAATCATAGTGAACAGGCCCAAATGTTAAGACTATGTTTTTTTATGTTTTTATGCAGTCTTTGTGTTTTGTTTTTTTACTTTATTTTGTCTTTTTTAATGGCAGCTGATGCCTGGTATGAATGTTTGCTATGACAGGAAATTTGCTGTACTATATTTTTTTAATAATGACAGAATGCCTCTTTTTTAGTCCGCTGGGGAAGACTGGTGATGAACTGTGGCACAAAACCACTTAGTCAACCCTCTTGAAATTGGGACAAACCACTGCCATTTTGTATATAAGGAGAGGAGGCTCTATGTCTTTTTCATGTACTGATAGACTGTTGTCAATTTCAGATTATTGTAAAAAAAACACACATAACAGAATTTAAACCATCAAGAACCACCTCATGACTGCTGTCACTTTCATTGTGTAATTTCCCATCATTTCATTTGTGTTTGTATGTTCACCTGTAAAAAATCCTGAAGGTACATCTGTAATGTCAAAGCAACTTTAAAGTGTAATAAAGCTATTCCTTATGTCTAATTTGTGTACAACTCTTTATTTGTATTTTGATCAAAATAGATTCATTTTTACATATAAAACACTTTATATGTCAATGAAACCTTAAAGTGCTACAATATTCAAATAATTAAAATAGGGATCATTTACAACGCATTGATATAAAATTCCATCCATTTTCCTGCATTTATCCTGGGTCTAAGCAGATATCTGGACCTTTTCTATCAGACACTTCTTCCCTTTGGTCACATCTGCATGAAACCCTTTTATAGCTTCAGCATGTTTTTAGGAAAAAAGAGGTGAGGTTTTTTCCCCTCCTTTGCATTCTCATGTATTGAAGTAACAGAAGCAAAACCACTGTGGACGATTGAGCCAGAAGGCCAAAACGGGGTGTTAAGCAGGATGAGATGTCTGCCTATTTCCAGGTTCTGCAATGATGGCTTCAAATGTGAGTATGCAGTTTATTAGTGCGTGATATTTTAAAATAATTTAAAAGTATATTTTTATTAAAATAACATTACAGTTCAGTTTATACAGTCAAATGTTACTATAGCATCAACTCTAAAAAGTCTCTAAAAAGAAGGAAATTAATGGTTACCTCTATCTTGATTAAAGGGGCAAACAACCACGTAAAGCAAAGCCTATCTCTCACCTACTAGAGGTGTCGAACTCCAGGCCTCAAGAACCGGCCTCCTGCTGGATTTCCAGAAACCTTACAGAGTTTGCAACTAATTACCTGGATCAGGTGTGTTTAGTCAACAAGGAGCTTCAATGGCAGGTTGGTTGGAAAACATGTAGGACACTGGACCTCGAGGCCTGGAGTTTGACACCTGTGAGTGACAGTCAGAAGGGGAATCTGCTTTGACCAGATGGGTGGTTGAAAGGACAACTCAGAGACACCGTTAATAAGACACACCTGGATTAAAATACCTGCTCAAAGGGGGAAAAAAAAGGTCCAAGGTTAACATAAAGTCTTCAGGTCGGGTTTCATTTTTAATACGCTTGTATTAAACTATGCTGACAGGTTAGAAAACTGGCTAAATGAACCGTACTCGTGCCACTGCTGTCATTAAGCCAGTAAAGCCCACTACAACAAAGAATTGACAGAATGTTGCTTTGTTTTGGAAATAAGATTATTTTTGAACCCTTTGATGAAATCAACAGTGATTTGTTTTAGGTCTCATAATTACTTTTCTACATCAGTCCCTGGCTTATACCATTCATTTAAAAAATAGTAAACATTCAGCCAATGCAAGCACGCTAGGCTCTGCATTTCCCTCAAAGGATGCAGTTCATACTTACCACAAGTTGGTCTCGTCTTTCATCCCCCAACAATGTTTGGTCAGCCACCTTCAGTGCTACTGTGTTCTATGACCCAGGCTGTCCTTGGGCAGAACCCAGGCTCAGGAGTCTGAGCACAAACAGGCATTTTCTTTCAATTTATAATAAGAAGCCATTTTCTCTGAAATCTTTCACTAAAGCTTTAGTCACATCCCGTACGGGGGGTTGGCCCATGGGTGTTGCCGTTTATTGGGTTGTCCAGGCCTGTAGAGAGGAGTGGCTGCGACTTCAGGGGAGTGCAGGTGGAACATACTATTGTTGCTCAAGTGGTAAGAGAAGTTTTTGTACGGATTGGGGAGGGGGTGGTGGTTCCTGTTTATTATAAAGGTGACAAAAAACAATAACCCAAGTTGGAAAGACAACTACTCTGCTTCCTTCTGCTAATCAAACTCTGAAATCGACAAGAGAAGACCCCCACCCTCCCTGTTTTTGCATGGCTGGGTCAGCTTGAGTAATTCCCACAGCGTTGTGGCTGTCTCCTGCAGTAACTGAGACATGTAATAATCACAACCCCACTCACGTTTAAAGAGGGGACAGGTGGGCCTGCCCATGCAGTCGCAGTAAAACTGGATGCAGTTGTGTCTGCAAGAGTCATCAGGTGAGTCAGAAGTTCTGGAAAGCATAACAGAGGATCACAGAACAAAAGCCCCTCGCCCCCAAACCAGGCTGCACAGAATCAGCAACAAATAAACCATCAGAAGATCCTGAATCTGATGTGAAGAAAATACAGAGATAAGCAGAAGCTCGGGTGCAGCCCTTCAGGTATGTGGTGTTTGAAACTCAAAAGCTCAGTGATGTCCATGTACACAGTCTTATCATCAGACCAAAGTCAGTCAGAACCACCCTGACCTGCTGAGTCAACTCACACTTCTGTTAATGAGTCCTGGTTTGAGCTGAAACCTGGGAGCAACAAATGATGGAAAACACACACATCCCTGTGCCTGTTAATAATCCACATCTGAACCTGCTTCACTCTGCAATATTTATAGCGCCACCTGTTGGCATTGGAGAACCCTGGATACAACTTTGTGAATCACCTCGTAAGTGAGCATGTGTTCAACTTAACATTTCTATGACACATACATTGGAACACTAGTGTTTTTATACCAACATCATTTCTTCAAGAAAGCATACGACAACGTTTTTAAATCAAGCCAGGAGATGTGAGGAAGCTGGAAAATGTTGCAGCATAAAGTCAGATTTTCACTCCTTAAACTGGAAACACCAGTGAAAATGATTTATTTTGAAATTAAAAAGGCCCCTTAACTGCATGTTTTTTAAATGTGCAGACAAGTATTAACACACACAGGTTTGAGTCCAGAGGTTTACACACACACTCATCTCATACAGTATATAAAAGAAGGCTGCTGTCTAAAAACTGGGACAGCTTAGACTGAAAAAATAAAATTAAGGAAACACACGAAAAACAAACCGACAGCAGCAGGTCGGATCTCCACTGCGGAACCATGAAGATCTGGTTCTGCTGTTAAAGGTTAAAGGGTTAAAAAAAAATCCGCAGAAAACATCATTATATGAGGGAAGTTCTGAAACCCACAATCCTAACTTTAGAGCACATGCGAGAGCGCAGCATCAACCTTTAACAGTCATGTCCTGAAGAGAGAAAACAAAATCCATAAAGATCAAAACCCCAAGTCAAGCGCTGTGTCTGAATGAGTCAAATTAAGCCTCAAGCCACCATGAGACTTCAACACCACCCATTCCCAGTCCGATTCCAGTCCAAAGATGGAGAGATCATTTAGATGATGTTAAAAGGGATCATTTAATTCTTTGATAATGTATAGTTTTCACCAGGTTTTTGTTTTTTTACAATGACTTTGAGTTACCTGACAGGTCCTTTTAAATGACATGAGCTATTTTGCTGGTTCCCTCACAGTGACAACCTGAGAAATGTCTTTAAAACAGCAATCCACTATTGTCTTGCAAAGGTTTTTTGCTGAAAGATATCAACCAAGAACCACCAGGGATGACAGAGACGAAACATGGATGACTGCAGGTCAGATCAGGGAGTAAAGTACTAAATGAAAGAGTCAGAGTAGAAATCTGTGCATGCAAGCATGGATACATACATGCGTATATGCATGTAATGGGTATCATCACCAGGTGTGAATGAATGAAAATGAATACACATCGTAAGCACTTTGAGCACCGGCGAAAGCACAGATAAATCCAATCCATTATTATTAATTCTGTGACCTTTTCTTTTTCTGAATGTCTGATTCTTTTTTATTGTCAACCATTTAAAAACATTGTTTAGTGAATGACTTTGTTATTACCAAATCTTGATATCTTCAATAGTTTGATATTTATATCTGTCTTTATTTTTTATTGTCTGTTTCATTTGTTTTTATGGCTTTAAATAAATCAATGAACCAAAACTTTTAAAGTTGAAGTTTATTTTGAGTCTCTTTTTCTTTTCTGTCACAAAACTGCACTTACGCCACTTACATTTTAACACTTAGCTTTAAAACCCAGTCCGATCATCTGTTTTAAAACGCGTTCCTAGTGGTCTTTTAATCATCGTGATGCTGTTTTTAGGCAAAAATAGAAAAAGCCTGTCTTAGGACATACTTTCTGCAGTGGTCCAATAGAAATTCTTCTCTGAGATGGGGGCAGGAATGTTGGGCTTAGTCACCCCGTCTCCATTTCCCTCACCCCTCACCATTGCTGAGACCTCTCTGTTTACATGCTCTCCCGCTAGCATACAGCCCCTCACACCCCCAACCTAACATTAGCGGCGCAACTGGAATCAGAAGCAAAATTGGAGCTATCTAGCCATACAGTTTTGAGTCGGAGCAGGGAATCTGTGGCCCCCCAGTGTATTTTCTACATCACAAATTTTTTTCCTCTGCTCCTGATTTACAACTGCTTGAATAAAAAAATGAGCATAACAGTCTTAAATGTCCTCCATCTTCAGAAAATGCTTCAAGAACATGTTATTAAAAACACCAAAAACAGCATTTTCACCAGAGAAGGCCTTTAAACAAACAGTTGCCAATGTGTGCAATGTGTTTCTGTAAAACGTTAAAGAATCCACACACACAAAACAAACTTTCCTTCAGTTGTGTGAAACCTACAGGTTTGTAGATTTACATTCTTGGATGTTTTTGAGGTCTTATTAATCCTGAAAACAGGCATCAAACATTCTGTTGCTTTGCATTTGAAACTGACATGCACGATGACACTGAAGTCAAAGGAATTCCAAGGTCATTTCATTCCTGCTAAACTCAAAGTTTCTGTTGACTCCTCTCAGGAATCACTCCACAGTACCTCCCACAAAAATGTAATTGCTCTGAAGAAAGCCAGTAATCAGGACTGGGAGTACCCAGGTATTCAGGGGAGTGTGATCACAGTCAGGCTGGTGCTGAAAGTCCATATCTCAATCCTGGTGAGGCACACAAGTCCAGATGTTGAGCATATGATAATCGACAGGAGCAATCTCATAGTCAGTCAATAACAGCTTTGACCAAAAAGCAAAAATTCATAAAACGGGCTACAAAAATGTCCTCAAAGGTGCTTAAAATCTGAAAAAAATTTTACTTTGTTTTCCTTTAACCTCTTCCGACATGGCATCCATACTCATGAACACAACATTTAGGATTATATAGCGCAATAGTTATTTCTGCTTAACTGGAGGCCTGGGACTACATGTTTAGAGGGTTAGCTCAAGCACTGGCTCAGGTCTTATAAAGGTTAAATTGAAGAGACCGATACTCTGCTGTCCCCTTTTTCCCCATGAATCATTCACCTCCATCTAACTCTATCCACTCCATCCTCCTCGCTCCAACTACCCTCATGTCCTCCTTCAGTACATCCAAGCATCTCTGCCCTGTACCTTCACACAAGCTGTCATTCCTTTGTGTTCCTAAAGGTTCCCAAAGATAAAACCCTTGCTTTGTTTCTCTCATTTAGATCCTGCAGGCACAAAGAGGACTGCCCCAGATACCGCCAGCAGAGTCTATGACTCCCTGGGCTTTAAAGGATTGCCAAGAGAGAATTTGAGAGACTGAATCACTGATGAGGGTGTTGCTGAAGTGATATATATAAATAAAAAGAAATAAAACATTCAGAGGCCTTTTGTGAAAAAGCTCCTCCTTCAGCAAGGACATCGCTTGACTCTTTTTGTTGCTGGTGGAGACTTCTGGGAGATTAAACATTATATCTGAGATGATTAAGCAGTGGCCTGGTGTGAGTCAGAGTTTCTCATGAAGACAATATGAATTCTCAATGCTACTGTTGGTTGCCAAAGGGCACAAAACTGTCCTATGTCACATTGACTGTTCTGCAGCATGTTCGATTTCTGGAAAGCCTAAATAACATGTTTAACACTTTCTCTTTCTAGTGTTTTCTTACATACAATATTCTTGTATGTACTACAATGTTTACATTTTTATTTGGCTGTCATTGGTAGTGGGTTGTTGTCCCTTAACAAAAAGTCAATATTTAACCCAGTAAAGCATGCTACATCAAAGAATTTTGAAAATTCAATTGTTTTTCTGACTCAAGATTTTTTAAAACCTCTTTGATGAAATCCACAAAAAATGTAAACTTTTAATGTAATATAGATAGTATCAATTATAATAAGTTGGATGATTTGGTAAGTTTTTGCTCACAACCATGTTTATTTAAAACAAAAAATAGTGACCGAAGTGTTCAGGAGAAAAAAATAACACATTCTTTACCCACTGCAACAAATTTGAGCGACACATTTTGGTGTCGATCAAAGAATTAATGATCAACAAATTTTACATTCTTTCAATACAGCAAATAATCCTTCTAATAATGAGTAATCATTCAATATCAATAATTAATAATAGTAATCATTCTCACGTGTCTAAGTCACAATGTGAGGACCCACTCGTTTTCATGAATTGGGAGGGGCTGGTACTCAGAGAGCATGGTATTAAAGAAATTAGAGTTGTGTTTCATGAGAAATTAAAATTATAAAACACTCAATAGTTCAAAAAAGTTTATTTTGCATGATAGAGGCCTTTTAAGGAAAGTTTGGATCAAGCTAAATAGGAGGTCTCAGAAATGCCTGTATCAAATATAGTACAAATGGTTATATAGGGTTAAGTGTACTACAAGTATACCATATTATGAAAGTAAGGTTGCATATGAAGCTTACTTTTATATACTCTCTCTATATTGTAAACTTTAAATGTTTGAAGAAGTATTCAATTAGTCTTCCTACACTACACACACATGGTCTGTAGTATAGTATCTGTACTTATGCTCAAACACACTCATAAAATAAACTTCAAGTTCACTTCTTTTTGCCAAGAAGAATGTGAATAAGATGCAACACTTGAAGAATGTTGCAGAGTGAAACTCGGATTGTATTTTAGTGACTCAAAATGTTCTTCAAATAAAACGTTTTATGTGATATTCATTTTCAAAAAGTTAATATATACAAGTACGGTGACCCTGAAATGCAAATTCCATAAACCGTATCCAAGCTTTGGGAACAACTTAATCAATATATTGGTTTTAAAAATGGACAACTAGTGCAAATGTCAATAAAAGACAAAACTTCGTTTTGAAAAACTAAAACAAAAAATAAGGCAACTTCATCTATTCAAACCCCAGAGCAAAAATATATTTTCTAAAGAATAACTATCTGTCACGTGCTTTTGATAGTTCACTAGTTTTATGTTGTTTTTGTTTTTATCTGATTCACATTTTGAGATCCAGCTGTTATGTTTAAAATTTTCTTAGCGCGCCATCTAGCGGTAATAAGAGGCAAATACAGTAAAGTAAATGATTTTCGCTGTAAAAAAATATACCGGTATATGTTCTACTAACAATGATTGTAAAAAAGTGGTTGAATTGATTTATCTTAGAATGTGATGGATAATTTTCCAAATATTATAACAAACGAATAATCAAATATATTTCAGAAAATTTCTAGAAAAGCTGCTGAAATGAAAAGAACAGATGATTAAGCAATGCCTGATAATGTGTTTGAATATTAATTATAAATGAAAGCCAAAACAAATAAATAAATAATTAAAACATTTTTTTTCTTTTGGAATCAGGCTTCTTTTTGAAATTGCTAACATGCCTGTTTATTTGTAATGAAGCTACTGTATTTTCTTTAAGTTTTTTTTTTCAACCGTCACTGTTTCTGCTGATTAATTTCTTCCACTTTATGCAACCAAAACAACACTTATTTTTTAACTGAGTGATTGAACATAACAGAATGTGGCTTAAAATACAGTAAATTAACAAAAAACAAATAGTAATTGCAGCCATAAGGAACAAATACAGAACAACAGATAATATCCATCCATTCATTCATTTTCTCAACCTGCTAAATCCCTTTTTGGGGTCACGGGGCTGACAGAGCCTAACCTGGCTACTGTTGGGCGAAGGCAGGGTACACCCCAGGTAGGTTGCCTGTTGCAGGGCCACACACACACGCACAGTCACACCTGGAGTGCCCAGAGAAAACCAACAGGCATGAGCATCCCAGCTGGGATTTGAACCGAGGCCTTCCTGTGAGACGGACGTGCTAATCACTGCCATACTGTGCAAAAGAAAGTAAAAACGTAGTATTGCAAAGCTTATTTTAAAGTAGAATTTTATGTACAATAACTTTCATTTACCCTCTTTAAGAATTGAAAGGAAAAAACAATAATAATAAGTTTAAGAAAAGCAAACCAAATATTGTTATAAAAGAACTATTGCAAAATGTTAATATAATAAAGGCCCACAGAAAGACTCCTCATGTGTTTTGATTCACATCAGTTGGAAATTTTGTTAACATATTGTACCTGTATTTTTCATTTATATGTGTTGTGATGTATTTGAAGGATTTTCCGGTTTAATGTCAAATAAATTGAAAATTGTGTTTCTTGTGACACTCTTTGTTTATTTAAAAAAAAAAATGCAAGGCAAATGCAATTACACTTAAATTATTCCTTTTTTGGATAAAATAATTATTCCAAATGTTATATAACATTTAGACATACAGCTAGGACATATACTTGTTTGGTTTAACCAGTTTGGTGAACGATCCCAAAATGTTTGTGTCCTAGTACATTTAAAAAATGAATGGTCGTCTCAAAAGAATTTTCTACGTCCACGCGCCGACATTGATCACGCTGCGCGTTGAACTCTGGGGATCCACCCATGGGGTGACGTCACGGAGCTCTGACAAGCTGGTTGTGCCGGAAGAAAAGATGGCGGATCATGAGGAGCAGCTACCCGATGAGGAAAAGGTAATAAAGCGATTATTTGAAGCTACACCTCAGCGGGAATGGTCTGGCCTGTGATTTTAGCGTGCTCGGGACTCTACCTCCCAGTCTGGCCCGGCGATAAAAATGAAATAGGAAGAAAAGCTAGGCCACAAGATAGCCGTTACTGCTTCTCTTATTTTTAGCTCAACTTCCGCTCATTTGAGACTCTCAAACGCAGACTCCTTCTACGGTCCTGACTCAAAATAGGAACAGTAAACGTATTAGAAATTCACCTCCACATTACCCCTCACACCGTTTTGGTGAGGTGGACTTGTCATTTCATCCCGGTGTCTCCGGTTACGTGTGTTAGGAAGTTTTCAGAGCCCAGGAAATGCTAGCTGTGTAAGTTTAGCATTGCTGCAGCCTGCTAACAGTTAGCCGCACTTACTAACACGCCCTTTTTTGCAATTTTGACGACAACGATTCGGTAAACATCATTAAAACTGTCCGTAAGGATGTTAACTTTAGATCATATTGCTGTGATTTACCTGTAGAGCCCCATTAACACGTGTGGAATAGTTTACAAACTCTGGCATTTTTGTAAAATCAAGCATATTGTGTGGTGCGGGTTGAACACCCACCGGCCACATTGTTAAATCACTTTAAGATTTCTAGCTATAATAGAAGAAGGAATGTTGAAAAAAGAACCTCCCGAATCCCCTTTAACGAGACATTAATTCGGTTTTCTATTTCCTTAAATGTACTTTAAAACTCACGCGCCACCCAGAGATTCACCAGTTACGTTTAATTTTACTGAGCTCTCATAAAATGCTTGCTTTGGCATGTCATTTACTTTTTAACTCATAGCCTATTGCTAGGCTCTGACAGAATTCAGAATAATGTCACGTAATTGTTTGGAGTCTTGAAAGTAACTGTTTTTCTTTTGTTGTTGCTCTACATGTTTTGCTGTTGACCATTGGATTTTGTCTCATGTTTGCTGATCATCTCAGAAGAGTTCTGGATCATCTTACACCAGGGAGTCTTGCTCCGACATGCTAATTTGGCAGTTCAGTTTAATTATTTATGTGTGGATTGAAGTCCACCCCAACCTGTGGTAGATTGGTTAACAACTTTAAAACATATATGTGTCAGCAAAATTACCGTATAAAGTAACTTTTTTAGGATTTAATAAAAGTGTGGGATTGAGTACCTCTGTTTATCTTGTGTTTAGAATATATTTTGAAACCCTTTTTTTGACTCAAAGCATGTAAATAAAGAAGTTGTCATTTTCCTTCTGTATTGCATTGAACCAAATTGTTGATTAATTACATGTGTTTATTTTCTTTCTTTAAATAACATTTTTTGTAGAAAAAGGACTGTTTTCAACAGTCCAAGGTTTGAAGTCCAACTCCATTCATCCTTTGATCTAATTTTAAAAGCGTTCCCGGTGGTTGATTAGTTAAGTTTATGGCAATTTTGGCCAAAATGTAAAAAAACATGTCGTTTTTTACAATATAGTTTGTTTAGAGTGGCAGGAGTTCATTAGAAATTCACAAAGTTGTGTCCGGGACTATTGGAGCAGAAGTAAACCTCTTTGATATCCCATCATCCCTTTGTTTACACGCTCTCCTGCAAACTTTTAGCCGCTCACAACCCTGAGCTAACACAAGCAGTACAACAAAAAATGGAGTAGCAGTACATTTTTGAGTCAAATGCGAGCTCAGACAAGGAAAACAAAGACATTAATGGGTCTATTTGTCTGCATCAGAATGCTTTTTAAACTTAAATTTTAAAATTAAATGATTTTATATATGACCTCCATCATCAGAAAAATGATACAAGAACATGTTAAGAACACCCAACACACAATTTTCTTTTGAGTGGCTCTTAAAGTCGTTTGCTTAGAGCAGTCAACCATGCTCAGACATGCTCCAACAATTTTCTACAGGTCATGGAAAAAAATGGAATGTAGAAAAGTGTGTCTCTGGTATTGTCAAAAATAGAATTACATTCTGATTTATCCTAATTTGCTCACTGTTTGTAGCATAGAACAAATTTTAAAACATGCAAAATAACAAGAACATGCTTTTTGATTCTAGACTGTTTTTACTTCGTTCCTGTATGTTTCGTTATATAACCTGCATAGTATTGTTTAGAAGTTAATGGTTTTATAGATTATATAGCATGTAGATGATTGTTAAAGAAGTGATCCTTTGCATCTGGTTGTGATCTGTGGAATAATAATAGAACTCTTTTTGACTGCTGGTCTGGGACTGGTAGAGTTGGCATAAAGATGACTGTCACAGTCTCCCAGTGGCCTCCTGTCACTGTGTTTTCCCATTAAGTGTTTAATCTGTAAAGATAGTTCTGTTGTAATTCACACTCTTTGTTTCTTGTGAAGGAAACTTATTTTGATAAAAAAAAAAAAAAGTAAGCAGGCTCCTCACAGAGAAGAAGGCTCAAAGGGCAGGGATGTCCATGGTCTGTCTAGTTTAGCTTAGCAATTAGCTGTTGTTTTTAAGGGAGGTGGCCGTGGTGCAGCAGTAGGGTGGTCATCCTCTGATCAGAAGATTGCAGGTTCGATTCCCACCTGTCCATGTGTCAAAGGGTCCTTGGGCAAGATACTGAACCCCACATTGCCTTTGATGGAAGGTTGGCACGAGTGTTCGGCAGCAGAGCCCCCATCAGTGTGTGAATGGGACCGTGACTGTAAAGTGCTTTGGGCCTTCAATGAGGTAGAAATGCACTATATAAGTATATGCCATTCACCATTTACCATATTTTATGACAGATTCTATGTTTTTGTGCAATTATTGGTGAGAAGCCCTTTGAAACAGACATTTTTGTGATATTGGGCTCTATAAATTGAATTGAATTGAAATATAACAGCAAGAAACTGTAATGAACTAACCAAAATACTGAATCAGTTAGATTTGTTTTCCTAGTTTGTTTTACAATTTACATGGTTTGATCTAGTATTAATTTATCTTTAACAATTCCAGCCAAAAACATTTTTGTTTGTTGAAAGGAAAAGGCAGTTTGCACATAACTAGTGATTTTAACTCAAAAGAGGTGAAAAATTCAATAATAAAATGAAAAATTCTTACATTAAAATTATCTGCAAGTGGTTTCTTGACCTTGAAACAATACATGAAAGAAACATTGATTCATAGATTTGACATATTCTATAAGTGAAGGTTGATTGGATGTTGATCATTTCATTCACTCTAGAGTCTAGACAAATGCTGAATATAGCAATTTTGACTTTTTTTTTAGATGTCCTTTTTCTGATTTTTTTTTTTTTCTTTTTTCTGGATGTAATGTAGTTACTATCAATACATAGAAAGCTCATTGACTGGAAATTATATAGGAGGCTAAGCACTTAGTAAATTATTAACCTGGAGGAAGGATTGCACTGCAGAAGTTAAAGATCAGTGCAGACACCAGACATTCAACTTCCTGATTTCAGCAAAGAAACCACACTGGTTTTACAGGAAGTGGTTTTTACTCAATCTGTTAGTTAATGTTTTTCTTGCATTTGCTTGTTTGCCCAGATAAATGTCAAAGATAAAATGTTTTACTTATCCGTTTAATTATTCTTATTGATGAATGGAAAAACAGCAATCAATTCCACAGCAGGCCACTAGGCAATATGCATCTTTAATATAGCTGTTGGCATCACTTATCTGACATGACACAACAAGACTCACCAGTGGTGCTTTTGAAATGGATAAATAGGAAGATTCTGTTAAGGACATGTAGATCTGAAGCTTCATCTACATAGTCTATACTATTTGTTTGCTTGTTTGATTTTTAGTTTAGATTTTTTTCCCTTCTGAATGGCATTTATCTCTAAATTATGTTTAAATCAATGCACAAATATTTGCGTTAATGTGAGCAGGGAGGACCAAAAGTTCAATATGGGTTTCACAGTTCTACTTATGTTAAATGCAAGCACAACAATGTTGTATATGGTGATGGCGCTGTATTCTAATCCTATTTTTTTTAAAAGAAGCAGCCAACCAATGTCAGTCATATTTAACCCTGAACTATTTCAATGAACCATTTCAGTCCAATTTCATTCCCAGTAAAACAATTCAAACTGCTTTCATTAAATCACTAATGATCTCCTTCTATAACTTCCAAAAATCCACTTCAACCAGCAAGACTCAGCTCCATCTTTCAACTGAAGCCAAGTCTTCACCTCCCACCCCATGCCTCACCAGTTGTCTCTCAGAAGTTAGATCTTGGTTTTTCTCTGACTTTCTTTAACTTAGTAACAAAACAGAACCTTTCTCTTTTTCTCAGCAACACTATATAGTTAACATCTTCTTCTCCAAGTTAAGGGTCCAGGAATATCAGCTGGTCTGCCTATTTCCATCAGGGAGATTGCCTTTCTCACCCCATACTGTCTCCATGGTGGTTCATAGTCTTGTTTTTCAGCTGCTTGACTATTGCAGTTAACTTCTTTGTCCTTTATCACAAATCCCTAAACAAGTTTCAAATGGTTCAGAACTCATCAGGTCAGATAACCACAATCCTCACCTCCCATTTCACTATAACACACATACCCACTGGCTCCTGGTCAAATTTAAAATTGACTACAAACTCTTACAAGTCTACAAGTCTCTTCCACATTGCTGTACCCTCCTGCTCTATTCCATCCTAATCTGCCCTTCACTCAGATGACCCCTTTACTAATAAACCAGAAGTTTGAATTAGTCAGTAAGTTTGTTTGTGGTCACAACTCATAGACACCTGTATCTAATGGCAGCCATTAAAAAGTCCATGTGTAGGTTGTTGACAATCATCTGATGTATTTGAGCAAAGTAGCATAGAAAACATGCAGGACAGTGTGCCCCGAGGACCAGGGTTAGGAAACACTGATGTAATAGTTGTAATGTGGTGTGTGCTTTTACACACATTAACCAAGAAGACTGTCTATTTGAAACCAGTGTTTTTTTTAAGCAAAACATATAACAAAACTGCTACAGAACAATGACAGAACTGCTTTTTATACTCACAATGGAAAATGAAAACTTGACAAGTATTTTCCTTATTTTAGAAAACAATACTAAATAAACAACATTCAGATTTTTAGGACAGAACAAAGGTAATAGGTTCAGTGGTCTCTGCAGACTTTTGTTTTCATGTAACTGTGTAAACTAAAAAAAACAATAAAAAACTTTGAAAACGTTTAAATTAAAGAATATAACTTTTTTTTAAATTAACTCTGGCTTTGTAAACAGTAAATATTAGCTCCATGTCTTTAATGATATAGCCCAGAAATGCTATGGGAAAATGAGGCATCTATGATGAACTGCATTTTTGTTGGTATACCAGTATTTTGTTTAGTTCACATAAGCACACTCTCATCCCACCGGGATTCTGTTTGTGGAGTTGGAATGAGTTTATTGTGCTTCCCTCTCAACTTTCTACAAACTACAAGCAAATTTTACTGCAAGGTTGTCCTGATGACTGACTGACGGAGCTTTTCTTTAAAAAGGAAAGTCTTTTTTTTTTCGTTACAGTAGGCTGCCATGTTGTTGCCAAGACATTATATCTTGTGTGAACCGCATGATTAGGGAGGTGTCACCTACAATTCTGTACATAATCCTAAAGGCAAAGCAAACAAATGCATTTTACAATAGAATACCAAACGGAAAATGTCTTTTAAAGCAGAGAGGAAGATGTTGAGGTCCTCTTTGGGAGTGATGAAGATGGATGGGATCAGGAATGGATCCATCAGAGGAAAAGATAAATCTAGATGTTTGGTGATAACTGCAGGGAAGCAGATTGAGATGGTTAGAACAGGTTGAGAAGAGGAACAATGAGGAGGTTGGTAAAAGGATGCTGAAGTTGGAACTACCAGGAAAGAGGTCTCAAGGAAGACTTAAGAGGAGGTTAAATAGATATATGCAAGGAGGTTATGAGGGAGTTTGATGCAGCAAAGCGTTAAATGAAAGCATATTTTCTATTGTGTGAACCAATGGAAAAGATAAATGACAGAATAACAAAAATAGGAATTTTAAATTCTAGTTATCTGATAATAAAATTGATATTTGATTTATTGTCCAGCCCCTGGTCCTAATCAAATTATTGATCTTCTAAGATGTAAGAAGCAAAACAGTAAAAGGAAATATTTCAACTTTCAACTTATTTTTTGTCTGTGACTAATTTACTGTCAATTGGGTAAAACATTAAAGTGTTTTTTTTTGGTATATAGGAAGTTCTCATCAGACCAGGACTGCAGACTCCAGACCTTTGAAAAGCAGAAGATGCCAAATATTGTAGCTCTGCATCTCTGTATAAAATTCATTTTTAACACATCTATTCTATTTTGATTGTTTTTGCTTTTTTCCCATAAATATTTTTGCTTTTTCTTTTCAGTGAACACATAGTTTATCATCTTTTAAATCAATCATGCTCCCAAAATGAGGAAAAATAAATAAATAAATAAAAATTGCTTCTAAAGTTTCTTCACATTCTACTGGAGTCCAGCCACTAGAGAAGGGAAAACATTAGCGCTGAACTAGGATATAACAGGATCCAGTTCTGACTGGATCCTGTTATAAATCACCACATATTCCGCTATCATCAGCCAAACTAAAAGCTGCACAGGTCAATTGACCACACGTGTGGAGTAATGTGTCTTGAGTCACGCATTTATTTACCTCGCATGCAGATGGTAGAGAAAAAGGACGAAAAAAAATTAGTCAAAAGAATAGCTCACAAAGAGAACTAAGTTTACATAAACATTTACTCTCCATGTGGTAACTAACCCTCTAACTCACTTGCCAAATAATAGAAAATGCTTGCGACTGGCGAGTGTTAATTTCTGA
The DNA here is from genome assembly GCA_014656515.1 of Oryzias celebensis. Lineage (NCBI taxonomy): Eukaryota > Metazoa > Chordata > Actinopteri > Beloniformes > Adrianichthyidae > Oryzias > Oryzias celebensis. Next base: position 25,118,070 of record BNCR01000006.1, on the reverse strand, counting down.
CCCTTCAAAATAAAAGTCTATAACGATAGTACTTTTTCTATATAGTAAAATGAACCTATTGTGAAAGCGAAAGCTTTTGTAGTATCGGCCAGCCCTACTCTGAACGCTAGAATTGTAGTAAACGAGACTTTGGCATTGGCCAGCCATTAAAGAAAACATTAAAATGTTTATTAAAGTGCGTTCCAAAATATTATGCTAATTTCTTTTTAATGATTTTTCTAAATACTCAAATAATAATAGATAATAATAGATATTTTTAAAAGTAATAAACATTTTTTTAACAAACCTCCTAAAGATGTTTTTTTTTTATTTTTCTTTGCTAAAAACCCCCAAATGCACTGTTCCATATTACACACAATAGAGTTCCACAACATTTGATAGATGCTAAAGAACTGAAAATGGTCATTTGTTGAATTTGCTGCATTAGGAGTTCATATTTACTGAAATCAAAAGCTATTCCAATTAAAAACATCTTCATAGGTCAAGTTCCATTTGAACATAGGACCCTTATTTTGTTGCAGCTTCACAATTTTTGCATCCATTGAACTTGATTTATGCTTGAATTTCTTTGCAGGATGTCTGAATAGCCTTCCAGAGTTGTTGTTTGAATGTGAACTGTCCCCCACCCTCATTGATATTTGGCTTGAGGATGCTCCAAAGATTCTCAATAGGGTTGAGGTCAGGGTAGGATGGGGGCCACACCAGAAGTCTATCTCGCTTTATGTCTATAGCAGCAAATGATGCAGAGGTATTCCTGCAGCATTAGATGGTGCATTGTAATGCATGAAGATGCTTTTCAGAGGTCATTTTTACACCTCCAGGGACCCTAAAGGGGCCGACCAGCTCTCTATCCATGATTCTGACCCAAACCATTTCTCTGCCACCTCCTTGCTGATGTTTCAGCCTTATTGGGACATGGTGGCCATCCACTAACCACCCACTACTCCATCCAACTGGACCATCCAGGGTTGTATGGCACTCATCAGTGAGCAAGACTGTTTGAATCACATCAGTGAGTGTTGTTTAAGGGTGGCTGAAAAGAAGGTTTACGTCTATATGCAAGCCTCTGGAGGATCTTACACGTTGATGTTCTTGGGATTCCAGAGACACCAGCAGCTGCAAAGTGACTTTGTAATGGTAGGACAGAAACTTTCCTCATTCTGCCTTGTTTTTTATCACCAACCCTTGTGTGCTCTGAATCAGCCACAAGTCTCTACTCTAATAGTATGATAGTGACACTTATTTCTTTGTGAAATACCCTAAATCTTGATACATTTTCCAAAGCATTCAGTTATTTCATGCTTTTCAGCAGCAGAGATCCTTTTTCTTTCCCATATTTCCTGAAAATATTGGTCAACTTAATAATGTGGAACATACTTTGTTGGTAGTTTTTCCTTTAATTGAACTCACCTGGCAAACTAATTATCACGTGTCTGAGATTTATTTCAGTGATTCAAAGTCCCCGGAGACACACTTTTATCCACGAGTTTAATGATAAACAGATTTTACCTTTTTGAAACTTACTACAATTTGCATAATAATTTGGAATGCACTGTAAGATTACATAATTGTAAGATGTAGTATTTTTAATTCCTTGTACAGGTTTTTTTTCTTTAAAGCATTTTATACAATAGTATTATAATTATTTGCTGTCTTGAAAATCAAAGCACGTTTCATTTTTATTAGAGAACCTGCTTTGGTTCCCCAAAGTTATGGCAATGTGCTCTGTGAACTGATAAACTGAAAGTTGAGTTTTTGTTGGTGGTTATTGCGTCCTATGGTGTTAAAGTTGTACAACATTTTAAAAACCAAATTTCATAACCGTCAAAACCCTCCTTCATATTAAAGAGACAGTCTCTTTTATGCGAGGACACAGTGGTGGTCTTTCTTGGTTTCTGTCTCCACTCAGTTGGAAATTTATGCTCCCCGCCAAAGGGTGTTAAATCTTCACTATGACTTTTACTGTTTCTTATTACCGTGTTACTTTATTGCGCAATGTGATCAAAACGTGCTTTTCAGTACAGCAATAACAAATAACAAGGCTGCTTCTGTGCTTATTTTTGCCAAACATTTCTACTTGTATACCACAGACAAAGTAAAAGTTGTTGCGTGTCAGCTACTCCAATGGAACAACTGCTTTGGGTTATTATGGTGTGTGATGGTATGGAGCTGTTTTGTGGGTGCTTGGAAAACATCTTTATAATGAAGCCACAAATTCTGCTGTTAAGCACACAAAAAGTGTCAAGCGCCTTTTTACATGACGATACTTGCATTCATCTTCATCCCCGCTGATGGTTATCCATCTTCTAGCTGCTTCACAGTCATTTTTATGCATCTTTGATCTTGTAATGCATGAAGCATTGCACCCACCCCCCCCTCAGTCATCAGCTTGTGTCTGTTGCATAATTTTAAGGAGTCTTTTTTCAAGACATTTTTTTATTTTCTGTCTGGATTTTTTCTCTGGATGTTTTTCGAACTGTGACTATAAATGTGCAACATGAGAATGAATGTACAGTGAAGAAGAAGAGGGCAATAGGATCAGCTGGTGTTTAAGAGTTCAAAGACAGGACTCTCACACTACAGGGGAGCTCATGTACCACACACACACTGTCAGTGTATTTGCCAGTGACTTTAGGGTCACAAATATTCAGAAAATGTCCTGTCTTTCTTGTTAACTTAACCTTCAATACTTAATTCTTCAAGAATCCCCAGAGTTGAGCAACAAGATGCCAAAAAGGGGATCGGAAATAACACAAAAAGAAAGGCTCTTCTTTCAAAAGTTCTTTTTAAATAGAAGAAGGTAAAACCAAGATACAACGGACAAAGGCTGGCGACTGGGGTGGGGGGTGCGTGCAATGCTTAAGGCATTACAAGATCAAAGCAAGATCAAAGATGCACAAAAATGACTGAATTATTGAAAGTTATTGCACACCCTGACTTTTGCTTCTATTTAGTGGCCAAATTGTTTCCACCTCTATTCTTAAGGACAGAGCACTAATCCAATGATACACTAATATATTACTGCCTTCTTAGTTGATCACCCCCTGCTGGTGGGATTGCAGAAAGATTTTTGGACTGTGAATTTTTGCATTATCAATTTAAAATGAAGAGCAAAATCCTTTTATGTTGTAGTCTTCTCTTTTCCAAGCCAAACCAAACCAGTGATATTGCAATTTTTGCAACCAGGTTTAGTTAAACTTGGCAAATGCTTAGTTTATATAAGAAATTTTAGAAGGAAATGGCAGCTATAGAAAGTAAAGTCAGAGTTTGGTCTGTTATGTTCATCTTAGAAACACTTCAACTTTAAGAGAAAGTGAAAAACAAAATCTAGGAAATCACACTGATTGAATTTTAAAATAATGTATTTGTATGATGGTGCAAAAAGTAATTATATAGTCAATAGCAAAAGCTCAACTCAATACTTTGTAGTTTAACCCTGGTTGGTAACATAGATCGTAAATGAAATGGACAAAGCCGGGCTGTGACCTCACCCATAGAAATGCCGTATCTCCGGCTCCAGTGGATTGAGGTCAATTCAGTCATCATTTTTCTGAGATACAAGCACCGCCATTTGGAGCCTGTTGACGGGGATCGGTCCGAGTGGGTCTGTCACGCTTCTAGGGCAACTACTCTCGCCAATCACAATTAAGCTTGGTGGAAGTCCATACCCCTTCCGCTGAAAGCAGCTCGAGAGAGGCAATCAGTCTATGGTTGGTAACGAAAATGTCGTAGGTTTTAAAGGTATCAAAGGTTTCCTATAGGTCTTCAGTAGATTTGACCACACTGTAGTTACTATTTTGGTCAATTTATCCATGCAGATCTTCTCCAGAGCTGGGATGTTTTGGGGCTGTTGCTGGACAACACAGGCTTTCAACTCCCTCCCATATTTTTTTATTGGACTGAGGTGCAGAGATTGGCTAGAACTCCACAGAACTTTGAAAAGCTTTTTATTTAGCCAATCCTATGTTGCCTGGTATAAGCGTTTTGGATCATTGTCATGCGAGAAGACCCTGACACATAAATTCTAAAAAATAAAATCCTACTGTATGATTTCCATTATTCCTTTTTTTTTACATTCTTTCTCTCATAGTTGGTGCTTCTATAATGAACATTAAAGACCAAACTCAGATTTTTAATTGGGACAACTTGTAGAATCTGTGGCTGCCAAATACTATTTTGCTCCACTCTAATGTCTTGTTGGATCACAGCTCTTCAATGCACAGTGACAATACTCAACTCTGACAAAAGTTTTCAGTGCCTTATCAGTCTATCCTCCTAAATGCATTAGCAGTAACGTATGACTGCTTATAATTGATATCACTGTGCTTAGATTATAATTTATGACATTGTTCTCATAGTATAAATTCCAGTGAGAGAATTATGGATTGTTTGCATTTATTAACTTGCAGGCATGTTGGTGCATGTGGATTTATTTAGATGATAATGCCCCTAGAACAAAGTAGTTGCCATGTGATGTTTTTCATTGTTTTAAGTGCACCACGGGTTAGTTGACAAATCTGTTTTTGGTTACTTCCCTGAAATCCAAGTGAAATTTGGATTGGTGGTGAGATCATATCCTCAGATTAAGAGTTCAGGAGTTAATGAAACCACAGACTTTTTGCTATTGTTTAAGCAAGACAAGATAAAGAAATTATTATTGTAACATGTTACATGTACAACGGCATTTTAAAATTTGTACTTAAAACAAAAAAATCTGAAAAATGTGTTACAGTTTATGGTTGTTTAATTTAGGTTGATTTGTTGCAGTGATCCATCTACAGCAGGGTTCTCAAACTCAAATGAACTAGAGGGGTCTTCTCTGACAGATAATTTTATTGGAGAGTCATAATACTGCTCACGTCATATAACAGTGATTTTTCTTGTTGTTGTTTTTCATTTCAAAATAACAAAAGGCAAGTGCCAAAAAATTGGTCGCTTCTCTTTATTAAAAGGCTATTAAAGTCTTTCATTAACTTTGAAAAATTTACGTTGACTTTTGAGCAAATTCTGGTTTTAGCAAATTTTCTATTCAGCCCTGGCTTCTCTTGGTTTTATGCCAACATCTAAGACAAAAAATGAGAACCTTTTCCAGGAACTCATTGAGGGTTTTGCTGTCCCTACCAGCTTCTTCGTGGTTATGTTTGCTGCTCTGTAGTAAGTTATAAATGCTACTCTTGTGTTTTAGCTGCTGTTTTATAAACAGCTATGAATATGAATTGTTCACAGGATTGATTTTTCCTAATGCTTCATGTCTCTGATTGTCTATCTATAGTTGGTTTCTTCTCATTTATATAATTATCTAAATATTCTTTAAACACATCTTTGTTGTCTTCTATACAGGGAAGGCTTCTCTTATGTCATCACATCTGATATTAATGAAGCTCTTGGATTATCTTTTAGCTGTAATTACTCTGGTTTCCTGTTTATCATTGGACATAGAGTTCATGAGGTTTGACTCGATAAAATAGCCATAGTCACGTTTTTCTTCTTTTTGCAAAACCAACTCTTATCTCTTTCATTTGCTTAATGACAGGTGGTTTAAATGAGTTTAATGTTGTAATCCAGTGTAGTATTGGGGGTCAAATACAAATAAAATCCAGCAATACAATGTTGTTAGGTGTTTAATGCATTTTAACATTTATTTTTAAAAGTAGCACTGCTCATTAACATAATTAATCTAGAGTTGTGCAGTTGCAGTTGTATACACACAGACCACTAATAAGAACTCAAGAGACACAAATTCCCTCAGAACCACACACCAGGACGACACAAGCCGAGCTGCCTTGTTCATGTCAAAAAAACTCGCAGGTAGGGCATGGAGTGTGCGCTATCCTCCTCAGCACATTTTTATCTCCATATATGGTCGTAAACGGAGTGGGGGGGTGTCTTCTTACTGTTGGTGAAACACGTGACCTGAAAACAGGAAGCAGTTGTGTTGCTTAGAGAAGTAAAGAAGGGTAAAAATGACTGCTCATATATGCTGCAGGCCAAGACACTAAAGACACCTTTAGATATTGAGCACAACCATATCACACTCTCTGTCAGCAGCACTGCACAAAAAAATGTAGAACACCTGACTGAACACTTCAAGTCTATAATTCAGAAAATAAAAAAAAACAAGACAAAATATAAACGTTGCCTTAATTTTAATAATGAGTGTTTAGTTTCTTATAGTCTTAAAGTTACGTCATGGCGTAACTTTCTTGAAACTTTCTTGAAACGTTTCCCCGCTCATCCAAGTGCCTTCATCAGTCTGAGTTAGTTTCTGGAGATAAAAAAATTCTCTTGTTGTATAATTTATTGCTCTTAATTACCTAAGTTATTTTTATGTGTAAAGTATTTTATGTGTTCATGTTTATTTTTTGCTATAGTAGTGTCTGAAAGATTGCTTTTTTTTTTGCAGGTACGCATAGCAGCTAACTTTGTCATCCATGCTCCGCCAGGCGAGTTCAACGAAGTTTTCAATGGTGAGTTCTCTAAATACTACTTCTATACCTGATGAGTACGTTTCTATACAATTTAGGACATTTTCCTTTTATAAAGTTTATTATTATGCATCTTATTCACTAATACAGTATATAGACAGCACAGCCAACATGCATAAGATGTTCATATTTAGTTTATTTAGAACAATAAAGAGCTGTCAACTTTTGAAAAGATTGACGTGCATATAAATAAGTGTTTTGCTTCTTGCTGCCCAGCACTAGCTCCACAGAGAAAGTGGATGTGTTTGTTAGCCCGAGGGAGGTGCTGGTAGTGCAGACTTCCTGGAATAGGCTGCTTCCCCATGTTCATACTTATGAATGTGAGGACCCAGTTTCTCGTGGATTGGAAGGGGCTTGTAGCATGGTTTTAAACGAATACATTAATGCATGCGATTAATTAAAAAAAATAATGTGTTAATATTTATTAATGCTAATTAAGTACACTTCATGAAGCAACCGTCTTCTGTTTTGCGTCCGATGGTTTAGGCTTTCACAGCATGCGTTAATTTCTGATAATGGACACTTTGTCGGACATTGTCCAGCTTATACCATGGTCACTTACAAAGAGATATATATTCAATACATTTTAATACTTTATTCTTTTTTTTATTTTACATTGCTTATTCACAAAAAGCGAACTGTTTAATATGTGTGTCAAAAATTGGAAAAATGTTTTGTTCAAAAGCTGCATATTTTCATGTAGCATTTACCAAGTAAAACATTGTGATTAATTGTGATTAATCACAACCTAAAGGCGTGATTAATCTGAATGCATTTTTATTGATTGACAGCACTAATTATAAAACCTTAAAAGCTCAAAAAAGTTGAATTTGCATGACATAGGCCCTTCAAGACTATAATGAGCTATATAGAATGCTATATTACACAGTGATGTCTACTTCCTAAACCTAAACTATTTCATAGTTTAAACTTACATTAAAATTGGACTGAATTTATATTCAAAAAATGAAATAAAATATTCTTTTGATCTTTAAAATAAAAAGCACCAATAGGACTTAATTAGCAAGCATTGTCTGGCTGTAAACTCCTGCAATTGTGCCGTTGTGGAAAAAAGCTACAATCAAGTTCTGTCGGCTTCATCCCTGCATGATCTATAGAGACACTCTAGGGGGCGTTAGTCTCCCATCCCTCGTCTATGCCTGTTCATAATGAAGTCCACAGTTAGGGAACCAAAGGGGATAACATTTTAACATCAGGGGCAGAAGAAATAAATAGCAAGCAACTTGACTACATTACTTACACTATTTGCTTATGATTGAACACGTTTAAGGCCAAAGATTAGTCCTGACCATGGAAACATGAACCTCAGCTTGTTTTGATGAAAATAAAACTGGGGACAAACTCAGAAACTTGATTTGACTGACTTTCTATTTAGGTAATACAAGGACAAAAGCCTCAATTTGATAAAATGTAAGAAATAAAATAATTGAAAAGAAACAGAAGCTGTAGTTTAAGTTACAGTGTTCTCCGTCAGACCCATTTAACTAAAACAACAACAAACAAACACACCCACACACATTTTGTGTGTGTGTTAACAATTATCATATCATTTCGTTATTTTTCTTGTTTTAATTTACAGTAATCTTTTATTTATTGTATTTTCACTATCCATATGGGAATGTATAAATGTGACCAGGATGACGTTATCACAAACATCAACAGCAACTAATCACCACATTTTCTATTATTTGTTGAGGTTTGATTTTAAGATTGACAAAAAATTATTTGTATTTATTCCTAAACTGACTGACTAGACATTGTTTTAGTTCTGAATGTAATCATTTCACAGTTTTACTCTAGTTACAGTAATGTAGAATCTTTTCAGTTTAATAGTTTTGAAATTCCACGTCCCCTTTAATCTGCAACTTCCATCTGTTGCAAAGAAAAACGTTTTTTGTAATTGAATTGGAAGCAAGTTGTATCTTATAAAGAAATTGAACCGTCATGATTACAATTTTGTCAAATAATTTCAGTATTTTAGATTTGACAAATAGTGGATGGGTCATGGTATTTAGTGCAGGCAATCGCATGCTCTGTTTTGTAGCACAGTATATGTATGTATAAAATATGTCATGATTATGTGCTCAGGCCAGTGTTAGTTTAAGGTTGTGAAGTGTTAAAAGCTAGCGGGAGAGTAAACAATGGCATGTGAGGAATCTTCCACATCAACAGTCCCACCCACAACCCAGATTTTTAGACGAACTCCAGCCGCGCTGCAGAAAATATGTCTTAAAAACAACATAGGTGCTCAAAACAATCATCAAGAGCACCAGGAAATATTTGGCTGTAGCAAACTCTCTGGGGTGCTACCCACACACTGAAATGTGGGATTAAAATAGCAATAAGGAGGTTTATCGGTCATATGCTGTGTGTGGTGTGGAGGTCATGGGGAGTCTAGAGTTGTAACCCAAATGTCCATAAGTGTTTAATGCAGCACTGCATAGCCTCAACTTGGTGTTCATTTGTTTTCTTCAGCCTTCTTTAGTAATACTTTCATATTCCTCCACAGATGTGCGATTGCTGCTCAACAATGACAATCTTCTCAGGGAGGGTGCAGCTCAGTAAGTCTAACCTGCTTTTGCTCCTAGCAAGTTAAAGGTATTTTGAGCTTGTATCACAAAAGTAGTTAATCATAAAACAGCATTTCAGTTCAGTACAAAGCAGCTTTGGTAAATGTTTAGGTCCTGGCATTCCAGAAGTTCAAGTGTGTAGCTGATTGGAATCATACAGCGTTCCTAAAGGGGAGCCTCGGTCGGTGGAGATTCACATGCTCTAGTTATCATGTCAAATGCCAAACTTGTCTGCAGGGCAATGAAATACAAACCAAAAGAAACTTCACAGCCAAGGGAAAGTATTAAATGTGTGCTTTAATGAAATTGTTAATTTTTAATAAATGAGTAATAATTCTTGCTTTTAGATGCTACTTTGTATTTTTTTTAAAAACATGTCTAAATGTTTTATACATTTTACTGGTCATCACTTCAATACAATTTAAAATGTTCTCAACATTGAGTGGAAACACTCACCTGAATTGCTTGGACCATTCTAGACCGGACCATAACATAACGCACAGAAAACCAGGCATTAGTGTCTACCCTCCTTTAGGAAATGCTTGGACCGGTCTGGATCCAGGTTCACCAATGGGCTAATGGCCAAAACTGCTATGTCTTACTGATCAACAGATGTTCTGTTTTTTGTCATTTGGCCAAAATTAAAAGTCATTAATAACATTCATTCTCCATGTAAACACCACAACAATAAGATATGTTGCATTTGTTCAGTTTAACTGATGTAGTGAGTTTGATGTCCAAGTACAAACTTCTAACTCCAGTTTAGAAACTACATTAAAGCCAATTAAATCATTTGCATTAACCTTGTGTTTACTTCTACAGTGCGTTTGCACAATACAACTTGGACCAGTTCACTCCCGTGAAAATCGACGGTTATGAAGAACAGGTAAGTTCTCCTACCTTTCCAGTGTTTGTGGTGGTGTAGAGGTTAAATGACTGGCACATTTTGAGTCACATCATAGGTCTGAATGTGCTCGTTTCTACCCAACTTATTGAGTTTTCCAGTAACTTTTAATCATTTTGTATTAATTAAACAATGATTGATAAAAAATTAGACATTTACGTGTTCAGTGAAGGTTTGACATTGCTAGAGGGAAGGGGTCTTCTTTGAAAGATATTCTCATTGGAGAGCCACAGTACTGCTCATATTATAAGATTGTGATTTTTGTTTTTTTTAAATTCAAAGATATAAAAGGCAAGCCCAAAACCTTGTGCTTCTCGCTTCTCTTTTTTAAAAGCTAATTGAAGTCTTTTATGAATGTCAAAGTGGCGCAAAATTGGCTTTGGCTTTTGATCAAAGGTTTTTGCAAATTTCTCATTCAGACATAACAATTCAGATTAGTGGATTAGCTGTGGATGTAGATCAATTTTGTTGAACCAGAAGCCACAAATACAATTGATCTTTCTCCCATTTTTTTAATGTAAAAGAAATGGTAAATGACATATACTTGTACAGCGCTTTTCTACCTTCCTTCCAGGCCCAAAGCACTTTACAGTCCCATTCACACACTGACGGCGGAAAATAAAATAAAACACTACGCTGCTTTCTTGCCAACTTGTGTTTGATTAGCTTCTAAATTTGTTGTAATATCAGCACATATGTGGATTATGGTATGTGTGCAAAGTCATTAAAGAAACAGATGCTCTGATGGACTAAATGACTGTTACTGCTAAATAAAAGCAGGGGCTGGGAAAGGGAGTGCTAAGGGTGGAAGTGGCCCCCTGGGCCGCCTGATTTCTTATAGATGACTTACAAATATTATGGTTCATAAAGTAGATTTGCTTATTTCTTAGAGAATCTTGTTTAACAAGTTGTAATGGTTAGTAGTCATCAAAACCCTTTGTAATCATTAGATGAAATAATTGCATTGTTGATGCTCTGTCCTTGGCTGGAAAAATATAAAATATAAATGTTTTATTTCTATATTTGTCTTTGTGCTTGAGAATTACTGTGACGTAAGATATTTTGTGGATGTGTGGCAGCATTAGTCATTGTTGCAGTATGTTGTGCAAAGATGTCATCATGTCCCTCTGTTGCTGTGCCCTAAGTTCCCCCAGTCTGACACCCAGCAGACTGAGCCCAGGGTGGAGCTGAAACACAGTTCTCCTTGTTTATCTGTTACTGCTTTCATCTCCTCCTCCACCACTCTGCACATTAGGTCTTAATCACAGAGCATGGTGACCTGGGTAACGGACGGGTGTTGGATCCCAAGAACAAGATCTCTTTCAAGTTTGACCACCTGAGAAAAGAGGCCAGCGACCCGAGACCCCACGATGTGGACAGCTCCATGGAAGGCTGGAGGAGTGCAGTGGACTCGTCTGTGAGGGCCTATGTTAAGGAGCACTACCCCAGTGGAGTGTGCACTGTACGTGCAAAACATTACCTGTTTAACCTGTTTTTGATTAAAACTTCATGAACGTCAATGTAGAAATAAACAGAGAAGAGATAGTAAGCATAGACGCAGACTCAAAACCAGAATTTGAACCACAAACCAGTTATTGCTCTCAGTTAATGCAGCAGAATTCAAAATGTGAACAAACTGTATAAAAAAATCTGAATTCTCCTATCTTTTTCTTCACCCTTCAGATTTACGGGAAAACTATTGATGGACATCAAACCATCATCGTGTGCATCGAGTGCCATCAGTTTCAACCCAAAAACTTCTGGTGCGTTTCAGATTGTCAAATTTGAACAACTGTCCTTCTCCTTTGTTCTATTTTAGTATTTCTTGGTTTGAAGGCATTCTTGAACCGTGTTTTAGTGCAGTCAGAGCATCTGTAGGTGTTCCTGAGCTTTTGCTGATCAGGTTAATCTTATTGGATAATTACGGCACCAATCCTCTTTGCTCATGGGTCTTAAGGTGCTTAGAAAGTTGTGGGTGTGATGATCCCATCAAAAAACACATAACTATTACCAATCACTGCAAAACATGACTCTTTACACGATCAACGAGAATTCGCTGATTATGTTGGAGGAGAAAAGTGGCTTTGCATATTGGCTTTTCACGGATCTGCACAGATATGCAATTACTAAAAAAAAGTGTTGCATAACTATGAAAAGCTGCTTTTTTTTGCGATAGAATCCGCCGGAATGATAATAATCGCGTAAACAGTTGAAGAGTTTTGGTAGTAAATTGTAGTCTTGTATATAATAAAACCAAGAATTTTACATTTTGTGTTGTCTTTAATTGTAGAACATATGTCATAAAAGATGCATTATTCCAGAATAAAAAAAGCCCCAATTTTTGTCAAATCATGTTGCAAGCTTGAAATGCCGAAATGATTGCTTATCGTACTGAACTGTGCTAAAGCAGAGATAATAGATAAACATTTAAGCTTTGATAAGACTCACTATAGAGAATACATTTGACACATTCCTCCTGTTTGCACATTTTCCCCGTTTTCTTTTTTTTTTGGTCAACTGCATATCTAAGGGTGTATTCAGACTGGACACATTTGGTTCGCTTAAAGTGAACCAGAGTTTGTTTCCCCTGAAAATCCTGAACAAGTGTTCAGTCTGAATAAACCCAAGTGAACCCTGGTCCGGAACCAGGAACCGCTCTCGGACCCATCTTTCGAGCTGGTCTCTGTTCGGACTTAGCTTCTGTTCGTGCTGAGATTCCTCAGTCTGAATACAAAGCGATCCGGGACTGGAATAACTGGACCATCACTGGTCACATGATGTAAACAAATTCAAAATGAAGCGACTGGTGAGCTGCAGACAAATGTAAAACAACTATTGTCGTGTTTTCAGAGCTGAAATAACTGGTCCAACTGTTTACTTAGGTTTATTTTAACATCACTGAAAATGCTTTTTATGTGCTTTTCTGTGTCTTGTTGTCTTTGACTTTTGATCAAAGGCTTTTGCAAATTTCTCATTCAGACATAACAATTCAGATTAGTGGATTAGCTGTGTGTCTTGTTGTCCTAAACGCTAGCTTGTAGTTCAACGATGAAACACAGCAACTCATTGAAATGAGGTCAGGTGAATGCAGGCTGAATAAAAACTTTTAATGGGATCCACATTGCTTCTCACTGTTTTCCCAACAATCTATATGTCAAACGCTTATCATCTTGCCTTCACACCCGACCTCTCCGCAGAACTGCAGCTCTTAGCATCCACTGAGTTAAAGCACACACGGCAGGCTTCTTGCCAGTAACCATCTTGCAGCGTGTCTCTGCCGTACCAAAATAACGAGTAAAAATTGTTGTTCCTGACGTTCAAAACTGGTGATCAAAATATAAAGTTTTAATACATTAACCATCCCCATGTGGACTTTCTCTTGTTGTTTTCACAACAATTACTGGTCAATTACTGGAGAGATCTTTAGTCATGTGGTTTTGTTTAAAATTTTTGGTCTGAAACAGAATTCTCCCGTAGACGCCAGTCTGAATACAGACCAAACGCAATCTTTAGGACTTAATCCGAAACAAATTAAGTGGACTCTGTCCAAACCAAACGATTTTGCCGGTCTGAATACAACCTAAGGCACACATTTATTTTCCTCTTGTAAATTTGAACTTTGTTTGAGCTGTTCCAAGGGTTTCAAGATCTCTTCATTGCAGCATATATGTGGGAGTTGTTGTGCGTGCTTGTACATGGACTTTACAGGCTGATTTTGTCTTTAAACCTGGACAGGAACGGACGCTGGAGGTCAGAATGGAAGTTCACCATCTCCCCCTCCACCACCCAAGTGGCAGGAATCATGAAAATCCAGGTATTTTTGTTTGTTGTGTTGATCTGTGAAGAAAGAAGACTTGTTTTTGGTCTTTGTGTGAATATTATTTCAGTACAACACACAAAAGCATACATTGAAGGTGAAATGCATTTATGTCGCGTTAAGTGGTTGTATTGACGATATTTGAAACCAGCCATTAAAATGTAATCTTTCCAGGTTCATTACTATGAGGATGGAAATGTTCAGCTGGTGAGCCACAAAGAGGTTCAGGAATCCATGTCGATCTCTGTAAGTACAACAGAGAAGTTCTTCATCTCCAACACTTTGTCCTGTCTGTGCTCTGAAACAAGTCAAGCATGTTTTTCATCTGACAGAATGAGGCTTCAACTGCTAAAGAGTTTGTGAAGATCATGGAAGCTGCAGAGAACAATTACCAGGTAGGAAGTTTGCTTAAAGGAGATGGAGCATTCACTATCAAACATGGTCTACAATAAAGTAGCTAAACGTTCACAGACGAGTTCTGCTCACGTAGAAAGCGAAGTAGAATGAAGATAGATTTATGTGTGATCTTTTTTATCTGCCAAATCCTCCAGTTCGCAATAGCTGATGAACAATTCCTCAACATGCTGTCAAATCAGCCAGAAAAACACACTAATGAACAAGCACAATTGTTCTAAAGCAGCAATGTCTTTTTTTCTGACGTATTTCCAGGATGCGTTTGTCATACGATTGTGAACTGGTCGTAAACTGTTTTAAGCTCAGCTAGCTAATTGGCTCATGCTCAAAAATGGGAAAAATTTGCTTGTAAATAGGGATGACTTGTGGTGGTTAAAACCGGTTAGTGAAAATTCTAATGAGGCAAACTGCACGGTTTGCCGAATAACCTTTACGCTTGACACAATGGGGTTTGAATTGAATGTGTAGAGAAGAAACAAACTCCAGCTGTTTGTACATACACTCTTTAATTAGATTTTAGGTGTTCTTGAAAGGGTCTTTAAAATCCTTAAATGTAACTTCTGTAAATCGGTAGGCACTCTGCCACTTATCCAAACTTGAAGGACCCTCGTTTAGTGTTGGAGTATGTAGTTGTGGCTTCAGCAGGAACAACACACACAGAAGGTTCCATATTTGGGGTCATCTTACATGCTGTTGACTCCTGTTGCTATGCCAATGGGGCACAAGCCATTGTATTTTGTGATGTTAAACCCAGGAGATAATGCTGGTCTGAAAAGGCCACATAGAGTAGTATTTCACAATAAGATAAGATCTCCACAATAAAAGTTTTGAAAATGTTCACTTTTCAAAGCAAGAGTTTCAAGCCTCTGTCAGCTTTGCCTAGCTCTCATTTTCCTGTGTTTTACTTGTAGTTTTTATCAGATGCTGCCATCTTACTTCACCCCCATCTAGCTCTTTCTGTGTTTTTCTCCCATCAGACCGCCATCAATGAGAATTACCAGACCATGTCGGACACTACCTTCAAAGCCTTACGCCGCCAGCTTCCTGTGACTCGCACCAAGATCGACTGGAACAAGATCCTGAGCTACAAGATTGGCAAAGAGATGCAGAATGCTTAAACAGCAGAGAAGACAACAGACGAGCCCCAAGCCCCATCCCCTCCCAAACAATGTTGCATGACTGGATAGTTGTTTTGTCTTTGTACAAAAATTTGACAAAATGGGAGCAAAGAAGAGTTTGGTCTCTGAACGTGATGTCACATAATGACAACCCCCCCAGTGATTGGATTCATCACAGTTAACAGCTATGACATTTGAGATAACTTAAGGAACATTGACAGACATAGGAAAGAGAGCAGACACTTGTATGCAAAAATACCCTGAAAAAATACAGTACTGTGTGCAATATTTCTTGTGTCAGTGAGACCAGACCTCGACTTTGTCCTGATGAGAAACGGTTTTAATTAGAAAAATTTGAAACCAGTTATTTCACCTCCTTTTAAAAAATTATGAAAAGCTCCACATCACTCCTGTTGTTCCACAGAGATACCTACAAGCAAAAGGGAGAAAACAGGTTTCGTCATCACTGACTTGTATCTTCGGCACAAGCAGCCACCACTGTCAGCCACAAAACCTCTTGTCCTTTCGTTTTGGTTCTCCCCCCATCTGTCCTGGATGTGAGATCTTCTTCTCTGTGCTCCTGGCTGAATTGCCTTTTTTTGGTTTGACTTGTCTGAGCTCACACTCAGTATAGAGTCCTGTGACCACATAACAAGCTTCATTAACAAGTCAGAAGTTGCTAAATGTGCATAATGTCCGATTTACAATAAAATCGAGAAGCATCACCGTTCTCCTCCAGTTCTTATTTTTATTAAAACAGATCCTGACTGTATTATATAACAAGTCACATTGTAATATATATACATGTATGAAACATCCTGTCAGTTTGGTGATTTATTTCCATGAGATTAATTGTAATTCAGTCACAGTTATGTTGCATTAAATGACAAATTTTGTATTGACTGGCTCACTCCTAATTTCTGACAGCTCCTGACATGAAGTCAGGTTGGAACTTCTCCCCCCAAAGGAAGGTGTAGCATGAATGAAAGGAAGAGTGGAGAAGACTAAAGTGACACCACCCACTCCAAAAGATGCTGAGGTTCAAACTACCAGAAAAGATCAGAGGTGCCAAACTCCTGACCTCGAGGGTCAGCCGCCTCCTGGTTTTCCATTAGTCCTGTCGCATCTGCTGCTGATGACCTGGATCTGGTGCGTTTGACCAATAAGAACCTTCAATGGCAGACTGGTTGAAAAAAAACAAATGTAGGACACTGACCCTCGAGGCCTGGATACACCCCTGTACCAGAGGAAGACCAAAGAGGAGGTTCACGGAAGGAGAGGAGGAGGATGCTTCACTAAATTCCACACGGATCATCTTTATTCTTTTAATGATTATGCAACTTTTTGGTAAAATAAAAAAATAACTGTCATTTTCTAGGACATACTTTCTGCAGACCAGCAGGATTTCATTCGAACTTTGTTTCAGAATTCTGCTTTTAAAAAGTCTGACGTTTTATTGATCATTTAACAGCATATTAGGGCTTTACATGCCGGAATTCAAAATATCTTCTAAATTATACCTATTTATGTACACTTGAACAGTAAACACATGCGTGGGTCCCCCACTGGCAGCTGACCCGCCTGATAGCTTCGTGTCAGAGTCTGGCGGACATGCAGGTGAAGCAGCGACACCTGCAGGCGGCTGCTCGGCTCAGCGCGCGCGCGCGGCTAACTGTTAGCTCCAGAGCAGACACGTCCACAGTCCGGACACATGCTGAAGTTCAGCTGGAAGAAATGCCAACGAGGAACCTCATCCCCTTCCCCACGTAACTGAACCAAAGTAAGTTCTGCCACGTGCGCCTCTGAACGCCCCGTCTGTACTTTAGCGGCTGTGCGAAGTTTCATGCTTTGCAGTCTGTGGTCACTTCGTGTTAGCTGTTAGCTCGCCGAGTTAGTGGCTACCTCTTAGCCAGGTAGGCGCACGCGGGACTCTTGTGGAGAATCACCTTCATGTCAGGACGGGTTCGGATCTCGAGAGGCTGGTGTTTCCTCTGGAGGGACTAGACGTCATCTTGAGGACCCCGGGATCCGGATCCGCGTGGTTCCGGTCCATCCTGAGGGGTTCTGTCACTGCTGCACTCCGGACATGACTGGCAGCTGCTGTGACGTTTGCTTTGTTCCTCTCACTTTCACCTCTTTTCCCACCAGGAATCAATCAAAACACAAACAGTTCTGATCAGAACGTAAACGAGTAACTGCTGAAAATAAATGTAACTTTCAGTTAAAAAAAAAAAAAGGTCAAGCAAATTTAAAAAGAAACATTTGAACTTGAACTTCTTTTTTTCTTTTTTTAGAATACACGTGTTCTTGATCCATCTTTGCTTCTGGTTCGTGTGTAATGGAGAGCCCTGTGTGTTTATTTCAAGTGGGGCAGGATGGTGGCAGAAGTGTCATGATTGGGCTCCTTGTTCCTACAGCAGCCAGAGCTGAATGTCCTCTGAGGATGTCAGTCTGACGCTCATCTCAAACTTAAGCTACTTTCAAATTAAACCACTTTAATTTAATCTAGATAAATGAGAGGAGACACATGCCTTCATCCTCCTGGATGTTGGAGCTGAGGAGAGAAATGAGGTGTAGCTGCTGCTCCCGTCCCTTCTCCTCCAGTGAGGTGCAAAAACTTTCTTTCTGAATTGGCTGACGTCCAGTCTTTGTCATAGATAGTAAATCCTCAGTGATACTTGTACCTTGGATCTTATTGGCTCTGACAGCAACGTATGGCACTAAAGACCCACTCTGATGAAATCGTGTTGTTTTTAACACGTTGTTGTAGGATTTTTCTGATGATGGAGGAATGATGATGCTTCG
This sequence comes from Oryzias celebensis, assembly GCA_014656515.1. Lineage (NCBI taxonomy): Eukaryota > Metazoa > Chordata > Actinopteri > Beloniformes > Adrianichthyidae > Oryzias > Oryzias celebensis. The sequence continues at coordinate 25,099,936 of BNCR01000006.1, read as the reverse complement.
TTTCATTCTGATGTATCCACTTTTAGATGGCTAGATGTACGTCTTTGCTTTCTTCATCAGAGCTGGAATCTGGATCGAAACTGTACGGCTGGATAGCTCTAATATTCAGTGGCAGTTTTGGCACAAATGACACCCTGGGCAAGCCACACCTGTGGCGCCCCCCAGTGCCCCCCCAATTACGACCCAGAAATACGCAATTCAAATATTTAACAAATACCGATTATAAAAAGTACAACTAGAAGCTTGAAAAATTCTTACGGCCTCTAGGACTGTTATAAAAACAATACTAAAAGTAAGAATGCATCTTACAAGAATAACATCACAGATGTTTGCTTGAAGTTTACAATGACTTCCATTATAATATTCAAGAAATAATGTACAACTGGTGCAACTTAAAGCTTGAAAATTCTTATAGATTATTAGGCTGTCATTAAATGACTTAAAATAGAAAAAATAGGAACTCTTGTAAAGATAACATCACACAAATGTTTAATTGAGGTATAAAATATAAAAATCACTAATGAACCTAGAAAATACATAATAAATTTGGTCTGCTTCTCTTCATAGAAACTAAAAATGTGCCACAAATATTTTAGAAGTGCATCTAAAAATTACTAGAAAAATTGACCATTCTTACAAAATATTTAGACCAAAGTAGAGGGAATTAAAGCTGCATATTTTCTTAATGCAAACTGAGGAATCACCACAAAGTAATTCTAATAATAATGAGAATTAGAAACAAAGTACTGGAAATACAAATATCTAAATTAACGCGACAGCAGGTCATCAAGTCTTGTTATGCTATTTTAATAAAAAGCATGATTTGAAGAAATGAGTTAAAATCGGATGGATGCGAGTGAAAATAAAATTGTATTTATTAGCTGCATTTAATGCACAAATTGAGTTTGGATTGACTAAACGTCAAACGTACAAGCTAACAATAGGCTTAGGTTAACTCGTCTAATATTATTGTGCATGTTTAATAAAGTTGTCTTTGGCTTAAATAATGACATTAACAATGTTCAGTATCATACCTTTGTCCTTTTCACGTTTCTCTTGGTGTGCTTTCCTCTTTTTCTATTTTGGGTTTGTCCTTTTCATTTTAATGCGCTCACAAAAATAAACAAATTAGCATTCCTCTGACACCAACTACCTTTTAGCATCGCATTAGCTCAGCCTCGAACTAAACCAATATTTATTGTAGTTTGTTTAAGAGATTGAAATTGAGTTTTAAAATTACATTCACGGGGAATGTAATCTGTAATTTGGTGTGATGAATTAAAGTGGTTAAATTTGAAAGTGGTTTGAGCTTGGGATGCGCATTTGACTGAAAAATTCTCCCAATTACCTGGGTGTTTAACCCAAATAATGCCCCCTCTCCAAGTGTTTTACTTATTATATTTCACAGTGTACTGCATGAGGTGAGGGCGCCAGTTTCAGTGTCGTACAACAGAGGGCGCCGTTTAACATTTAAATGCACACCTTCAGAAAATAGTACAGGCGTATTCCACTTTTCATATTAAAGACACGAAATACTGAATGATTTTTTTCCCTCGTTAGTGCTGCGCTCTGGAAAATGACGCCCTGGGCCCATATCAAGAACCGCTACTGTCAATATTGCTCGCCATTTTTGTTGCACTGCTAATGTTAGCTTGGGGAAATGAGGGGCTGTAAGCTTGCGAGAGAGAGTGTGAACAGCTGGATGATAGGAAAAGGGGGCAGGCTTTTTTCATGCCCACAACTCAGAGGGAAATTTCAAATGACAAACTGCATCTGTGCTGAAACTACTTCCTAGATCAATTATGATTGGAGTGGAACTTTAAAAAAACTTTAAAGAACAAAACAGAAACTTAATGTTGGACTCAGAAACAGAACTTATTTTTTTTTAAACCTATTAATTCACAGAGCAGAAAATCTCCAGAACTCATTAACTCAATAACTGTTCTGTCATGTTAAGTTCTTCACTTTGTGTAGAATCAGAAACAAACCAAAAAATATATACAAATGTGTTGAAATCTTCTGAGTATAATTTTGAATGTTGCCTTAGGCTGTTATTATTTTTAAACAAGTGTTAGTGATTTTTTCAGTGTGAAAAAACAAGAGCTTTATTTCTAGCTCATTTAGCTCTGCAGTAAAGTAGAACAGCTCCACTTTAGTTGTTCATTGTAGTTCTATCATCTGCAGCTCAACAGCAGGTTACTGTAGGATTATTCTAGTATAGCTTTACTTCCTCTTCTGTGTGAACAAAGCTGTTAACTGCTGCTTCTTCTGAGTTCCCCTTTACTGACCTTCTGGTTGGTCTGGCGGGCTTTCCCCAGGAAACCATGTTTCTGAACTGGCCTCTTTGTTTAAAGCTCTTTGCTTCTCTGTGATGGTTTGAGTCAGACATTCTCATGAGAAGAGCATCAGAGAAGGGTTGATTTTTGTTTTTGTCAGTAAAAGCTGTCATCTACATTTATGTTCATCTTTGTTAAATGTCAGCAGAGAATCTCTTTTCCCACAGTGTTTTTACACATTAACAAACTGTCAAAATGCTAAAGCAGAGTTCTTTGCTTGTTCCTGTAACCTGGACAACAGAATCCTGAGATACTTCTGATGAAAACAGAAAATATGAGATTCTTCTGACTGAGATCATTACCTTACAAACATGACGACAAAGAGCTTAATGGAATCCATATGCTGGAAATTTAAACCAGTGATAAACTTCTCTACAAATTCTACAAAATTTATAAAACACTAAAATCCTACAAACGCTACAAACTTTTACACTTTACATTTAATGGTTTTTAGCTGTTACTTTGTAATATACAAATCAAATCAAACCATTTTAACCATTTTAATTCTCTTGTAAATCACTGGTTTAATGACTGGTGCACTTTTTGTTTGGCAGCAAATTAATTTGCTATAACTTCTTGTTTCAAAAAATGAACGGTTCAATATTTATTTATTTTTTCAAATGCTGTCACCATAAATGATCATTTTAATGAATGTAGTGACCAAAGAGCCGTTTTGAAATGTTGTAAAAGTTACAATGACAAAATAAATTCTTATCCATATCTATATGGAACAAAAATAAAGGGTGACCCAGAAATTAAGGTTTGATCCAAATGGTTAAAGTGAAATTTTGCATCCTTAACGTTAATGATTTTTATAGATTCAATGCGACGACAAAAAATAAAATAAAATTAAAAAGTAGTTTGGTGATGTAGACATGCCATGATATGACGGGCTGTGGACTCCTTTTTAGCGGTGCTTGAGTCTAGTTGACATATAAAGTTTCTGATTAGAGCCGGAGACTTGAACACCCCCCACCCCCTGAGCTGTGAGGAGGCTCTTTTTTATGTATGGAGATATTTTTGTAACCAGGAGGATTGGCAATATGGAGAACTGGGCTGCATTTTGGTAGAAGAAGAATTTCTTCTGTTTTTGTTGAGGAAAACAATTTGATGAGATATTTTTGTGTCTGAAATAGAATTTCTTTTTTAGGGATGCTTCTTATCTCTAATGCTCTACAGCAGGGGTCTGCAACCTGAGGCTCAGGAGCCACACTGCCCTTTTACCATCCATTGTGGCTCTGTGGTTTTTAAAGAAAAATGCTACTGATTTGATTTTTTAAAAAATGGGTTCGCAGTTTTGGTTAAATTATTTTCAGTTGATTGAGTTTTGTCATTTTTGTTTAGATTTTTAACAAATGAGCAAAAATGACAGGGAAAGGTTACATTTACTGTCAGAATAAAATTAAAGCAAATATTCTGATCCTAATACACTGTAGTGTCAATTTGGTGTTCAGAGGCAAAGTTTTTGTTTCAAAAGTAAAGGTAACAGTCTGATTAGGACAATCCAAAGTTATCACTGAATTCTATGTTTGACTTTCTTGAATTTTTCATGCAAGTAAATTTGTTGCAGCAGGGGGATCTTATTTGACAAAGGATGCGTTTTCTTTTGAAAGGAACTTGTGCTGTCAATAGCAAAACAATTTAAGTTTGTTATAATATATAAATAGAAAAATAGTGGCTGCTAGGGCACATTTGGAGGTTGCACGGTGGCAGTCCAATGACAGGCGGGTGGCTGGAAGGCAGCAGGTGACAATTGACTGATAGGAGGGGTCACCAAGGTCTCCAAAATTGTATGATGTTTGCCCAATTTCAGACTGCCACCCACCTGCCCTCATGCTGCCGTCCCACTGCCACCAACCGATTGTTAGAAATCATACAAGACAAGGGATGTTGACATGCGCTGCGGGCCCGGCAACGACCAGATGCCAATCTGGTCGTCCTGGCCACCGTGGGTCCAAATGGGGAGACGACATTGATGCTGCACAAAACTCATCAACACCACAGTGACTACGAAACCTGCGTTTTGATGAATTTGGTTGATGCTGAGAAGAAGACAAAGAAGACAGAACATTGCGCTTTCTTGGGAGGCACGTTGTCTAAAAATTTGTAAATTGACAAGATTATAATGTGTGCTCAAAATCTGACCAGCGGTAAAACAGTGGTGCAGAATGGTCCACTTTGGATATACTGCGCCGCTGCTGGTGGCACTTGGTGTGGACAGCTGCCATCTGGAGACATTTAAACATCATTCAATCAGATCTGCTGCCGGCCGGTGATCTGGCTGCCACTGCCCAGCTGAAGACGTCACCCTGCCTGACTGCCGGCCGCCTGGCTACCGCATTCTGTATTTATGACCATGCAAACAATGTTTTTTTTTTTTGTTTGTTTGTTTGTTTGTTTGTTTTTTACGTTGGGGGCGGTGGCAGGTAATCCTGAAAATCTTGAATATCCTCCACCCGAGGGCTGTGACACATGCAGCTGGTGTGGATATTTGTCACAAAGCCTAATCAGACGGGTCAGGAACCTTCTTGCAGAACCTGCTCTGCATGTTAGGAGCACGATCTCTGCTAGAAATGTTTGGCTGCCCTGGTCTGTCCTTGGACTGAACAAAATCGTGTGGTCATGCTTTGTTTTCAGCGCTTTATCTCCTTTCTCTTGAACCTGTGATGTTTTTGTTGATCTTTCGTCACACCAGAATTTTGACAGACCAAAAAAAAAAAACATCACAAAAGCAAAGTGATCACATCAGTCTGGCTCAGTAATGGGGTCAGGGTTGCTGGGAAGGCACCTTGACTGTAAGCTAGGAGACGCCTAGGTTAAGTCAACAAAATCAAAAAGCTCATGTACAATCAAATGAAAAGGAGGATAAGGATGCAGAATTTCCCTGTGGTTGCGCTGTTGCGTGGCTTTTGCATGTGTGCACACAGGAGAGTTGCACCGCATGTCTGCATGTCATTGCTGGCAGCCTGATGCAGGTGCTTGTTCTCCACCGTCGCTGCTGCTCCTCACTATGCTTTGCATACAAGCACAGTTTGATGAATGTCATTTCCAGTGTCCTCTATTTAAATGACCTTAAGTTTGCACATTTAAATCTATGCAAAGGAAGCTGACAAGAGCGTGAATGACGGACGCAGTCTGCCTGAGCAAGCGTCTCATCAAATCTCATCCAAGCTTCTCATATAGGTTTGATGCAATAACTTCAGTATTTTTATGCGTCTTTGGTTCAGTTCACTTTCTAACCACCTTTACGTCTCTCCAGTACCACCTTAAAGCATGCGGCTCACGTTAGAAGACTGATGGGGAGATCTGAGTCCAGGACTGAGAGGAGAATCCAGATATCAGTCTTCGCACAGTTTCAATCTGCTCCTGACATGAGAAGAAGCTGAAACTGGATTCTTAGATGTTCTAAGTGACCCAATTCCCGTTTTATAAAAATTCAAACGTATTTTAGGTTTTTAAACATTTTATTCAATTGCATTTTCATATCAATTACTGTTACATAAAGCAACTTCACTCTTGATGAAGATGGTGTTTTTTAACATGTTTGTATGGCATTTTCCCCATTATGGAGGACCTATATAAGGAAAATTAAAACTGCATTTCCGAGGACTTCTTCTTTTTTAAATAGATATAAATAAGTAGTACGTAAAAAAAAATTCCGTTTGAAAAAGCTGGTAGATGTGACCTACCACCTATAACTACTGTGTGACAACCAATGGGACTTTAACAACGGCAAGCCACAAGCTCTGCTCCATTCTGATGCAGCCACTTGCAGACGAGTAAATTCATGTACGTCTTTGTTTTCTTTGTCTGAGCTGGAATTTGACTCAAAACTGTACAGCTGGATAGCTCCAATTCTGCTTGCCTTTTTTGTTGCCCCGCTAATGTTAGCTTGAGGGTGTAAGGGTCTGTGAGCTAGCAGGAGAGAGTGTTAACTGATAGATGATGGGAGGGGGGGCTTAGTGCACGCTAATGGCATTGCCACTACTCAGAGGATAATTTCTAATGAACTCCCACAGAAAGTATGTCCTAGTAAATGTGATATTGGCAAAGAACAAAAAGCATAATCATACTTAAAAGCCCACTGGCAATGCTTTGACAATGGATCAAAAGATGATTGGACTGTGACTTTAAAGAAACCCGTCCTAAAATATAAGCCATGTTCAAACATGATCTAAATAATAGACATAGGGACAGGATTTTGTTGAAAAGCTTTCTTGTTGGTAAATTCAAATCAGCAATCGTGGGTTTATTACGTGTTCAGGAATGAGAGAATTTTGAGGCAGAGATGCAACAATTTCCCTCATGACCACTTGGTGTCAGCAGGAACAGATGTGAGTCGGTTGATGACCCCCCTACACCCCCAGAGCGGAGGGAATCCATGTCCTGCCGGGTTTCTTCAGCCTCAAGGTTCAGTTCTACTCAGAGATCCAGAGTTTGGGGAGTGAAGATCTGGTCATCACAACAGCAGAACTCCTGTCACACACTTTAGTTTGAATCTGTTCTGCTCCTTTGACCCCTTCCCTCCTACCCTGGGGGAGTTGTGAGCTACAATGAGCCTCACTCTGGAACTTTTCAATGCTTTGACCCCCCCACCTAATCAAACCCTTAAATAATTAGTCAGTTGTGAAGACATCAGATCCCTTTTTCAGTCTTTGCTCTGACCCGACCTGGATTCAAAGCGTCTGCCTCCTGGTGTCAGGGCAGAGTGAGGACCACTGCTGCTGTTCATCATTTACATTCTGGCTCCGATGTCCAGTCAGTAAAAAGCTTTTGGTTTGATGGTTCTGGAGAAGCAGGAATCTTGTGTAGGAGATTCAGCGAAATTGATGGAAGAAAATAACGTTTTATGCAGATGATCAGGAATGTTTTTGAAGCTGAATTTGTGAAATAATAATTTGTGATATTTTTTCATTTTTTTGTTCTATTTTCTTTTCATTTCCCAATGGTACTTAATATCTCTGTTGAACGGTCAATGATGAACTGCCCTCTGTTTTTGATATTCTTCCCCTCCAAAAGATGGCTACTCTGCTCTCCTGCTTATTTTTCAGTTGCTTAGCAACCAGGAGGAGATGCCTTTTCAAGGTGGTACATTTTGATGGCAGTGGGGGTGGGGTGAGGTGTTCATCAGTGAAGATCAGGGCTGAGAAGCTTTGTTTTTAGTGGAGCAGTAACAGACTGATGGGATATTGGAAGGCTGGTTACACACACAGAGGTTCATTCATGTGTAAAAGTATAGATTTACTCCCTAACTCACACACTGACCTAAGAACAAAGAACTAGAACCTTCAAACATGATGGGACTTTAACTTAACTTCTCTGGAGATTTAAAGAAACAAACCAACACTACACAAACTTGTTGTGGAAAGTCTGATTAAGTGGATGAAAAATAAACATATCCATAATAATAATAATGTTTTTAAACATGAACAGATTTGTATTTGTTAGAAATGTACATTTAAGATGTCTGTTTAATGGAAACGATGGAGCGTAAAAACATTTGGGACAATTAGAAGAGTGGAAACCCTGAACACCTTTTTGATTATGAATAACCTGTAAACAGTTTACGTGATGTTTAACTTTGAGTCGACTCAACTCACCAGACAAGAACTCTTTCTTGATCAGTTGGTTTGGTGTTCTGTCTCTAACTTCCAAACATCTTAATGTCGTTTAGATGTTTTCGATGGAAATAGGGTTTTTGGTTCGGAAAAGAACCTTTAAATTGAGACTTACAGATGTTCAGTAAACGAACCTCTAAAAAAGATTGTTTTTAGGTTAAGTAAATGAACCTTTAAAATGATACTACATGATTTTAAGCAAATACATCTTTAAAATTAGACTTGATGATATTTAATAAATGAGCCTATAAGTCTTTACGATTTAGTAAATGTCTCTTTAAAATAGGATTTTTTTATTTTAAGTAAATTAACCTTTAAAGCAACACATCCTGTGAGATAGAATCAGGTAGTTAACATCAGACCCATGCCAGCAGGTTCATTATTTTAGGTCCATGTAGTCAGATATCAGCGGAGGGCAGACATGTATAAATGCCTTTTCCTTTCTTTGCTCCTCCTTTATTGTCCCTCTGCAACCCCCCCCCCCCCCCCCCCCCAATCCAGCAGCAGCTGTCACTAGTTCACCCCCCCCACACACACGCACGCACAATCATAAAAGAATTCTGACATCACACTCCCTGCTTGTGCTGCTTTTGTCTTATAACGTTGCAGTTTTGTTTTTGACCCCCCCCTCGCTGTGTTCTCTCTGTTAGGAACACCCCCCCCCCCCCCCCCCCCCCCCCCCCCCCCCCCCCCCCCCCCGAATCTATTCATCTGTAAATTCTACAGTGGAATGAGAAGGAATGGGGGGCAGTACGAGGAGAGCGGACTGATGCTAGCCCCAGCCTCTTGTTCCTGTCTGGATCCGCTGTGAAGGATGCTCAATCGGTTGTTTGGATCTCTGGACGTCGTAAATCCAATAGTTCCTTCGGAAGCCCCCCCAACCCTGTTTTTTTTTTTTTTTTAATGGCTGGACCGGCTAAACGTTGTCAGGTTGAGAGAAGAGCGTTACATTAGCCACAGATAGCAGAGCCGGGGCATCTGGTGGTCTGGGGGCTGCATTGTGTTGCTTTGATGACTCCCGCTGTGTAGCTGCCTGCTCATCACCCCCCCCCTCTCTCTCTCTGTCTGCCCCCCCACCCTTTCCTCCTTCTCGTACTCTCTCTCCATCACAGCTCCTGGCCCAGCCATGTTCGGCACAGAGTCCTCATGTAAGTATCACCTCCATCCTCCCGTCTCCTCTGAATATGCGCATGATTCTGTACGTCTGACTGTATCTGGATGCTTTACCTCAGAGACAGAAGCTGAAGGAAAGGTTTCCTCTTTTTCTCCTCCTTCATTTTTGGCCTCCATGGTTGCTGGTGGTAAAGTGGAGAAATCTGGAATCTACCATTTTAGCACAGAGTCAGCACTCCAAGCTAGCCGGGCTTTCTGCTCGCCTTGCATTTTCTCATTCGCTGCTTCCGTGTGCCTAGCGTGTGCTCATATGTCAGCCTCGTCTGCTCGTTTGTGTTTTAGAAATCTTGATCCTGGGTTCAGCCTGGTGTGCAAAGGTTTGTGCATGTTCGTGTGTAGGTGAGTGAGCATGTCAGAAGATGGATGCTTTTGTCAGGATTTCAGATTCCAGAAGCTCCTCTATCTGCTCTCTCTGACTTTAGCTGATTGCTGTGGTCTTAGTCGCTTATGTTTCTGAAGCTGCTGCAGCATCTGAAGCTTTTCTCTGCAGAAAGTGTTCCTCTCAAATGTCTTCACTTCACTATTTGCTTAAAGAAAGGATGTGCTGATGTGATAGATCCTGTCAGTCTGCAGAAACCTGTGTTTTGGACATCAGATCCTAGCTCTTAATTCTGTCTTAATTCTGTTTACTCATCATTCCAGCAGTCAAGAGTTTCCTTAATGACATACAGCATGTGGAGTTTTAGAAGGACAGTATTATTATAGCTTTTCTTGGCGGTTATCCATCCTGCTGCCTTGATGGTGTGTTTCTGTTAGGTTCAAAACCCAAACATTAGTAAATCTGCAAAAAACACAATGGAGAGTTTGAGTAAGGTTTTTCACCTGCAGGGAGAAATATCACAGATCGCTCGTTTACAAGCTTCTATGAATATTCTGCTAAATCTGTGATTCCTCCTGCCTTTTATTTAGATAGGAACGCCCTGGTTACACATAGTTTCAACTGATAAGGGAATGGTGGGAAAGTCAGTTGAAACCAGCTCTTCGATACAAGGACGAAGTCATCTTTCATAACATGCTTTGAAGAAGGAACATCCATGTGTGCAAAGGGGAGTAAAATTGTGTGTGTGTGCTCAGTTCAGACATGGGTCAAGGATGAGCTCATTATGTGCAGGTTGCCCGCAGACTGGAACTTCTTGCTTCAGTTTGTTGCAGGCTGAATAACTGAAAATAGAACATGGCATAACATACAAACATGGCATAACTTATATACAATATTCTCAACATCTCCCTCCTGTTTATGCCATTTCTCCATTTTAGAATCAACTGCATCCATTTCTTTCGATTTTCAGATACAGCATCACAAGCAAAGGAAAAAAGGGTACACTCAGAGGTGTTTAAAGTCGAGTTTCTGGGGTGAAGAGCTGAGTCGGAATCAGCGGTCCTTCATCCTCGCCAGAGTCGTCATCGTCGGGGTTCTGGTTGGAAGAAAGCAGAGCATACATTTCTGTGACATTGGTTTGCACAGGGTCCACTGCCCTGTGAATCAGTCTCTCCACCAGAGATCTCATGCAGGGGATGCAGCAGCATCCGCAGATGGTGAGGAGAGCTGCAAAGAGAGCCAGAGACATCATGGCAGACAGAACCAAGTCACGATATTGTCCAAACATATCTCCGAACCCATTCCAGAAAGAAGTGTCCACTCCAGAGTGATCTTTCATTTTGCTGTTAAGAGAGCGGAGACCCTCCAGGGCCTTAGTTAGTTTACCATCCGGTGCAGTGTTGTTAGGTATGAAGGTGCAACACTGTTCTCCAAACATCGCACAGACTCCTCCTTTCTCGGCCAACAGCATGTCCACAGCAATGCGGTTCTGAAAAGCCATCAGTGAGGTTGCAGATAATTGTTCATGTATAGCAGAAAATCCATCAGCAGTCATGTTTCCTAGGCGCTGAACATTGTAATGTATGTAATTAATTCTGTCAACATTTTTGTTTGTAGTACACCACCAGCAGATGAAAGACTCCCATCCAGCTGCAATCTGGTTTGCCAGTTTGTATTCATCAGGGACTCCTCGCGGTACCCCGATGCCATCTATATAGGTGGGATCATCTTTGCTCCACCCCGTCATAGATGTTTGCATAGAGCGTTTCTGCCTCCAGTGGTATGGCAGAACGCTGCGGAAGTTGGCTAAGAGTTGATCAGCTGTGAGGGGAAAGATCAGAGCTGGGAGAATGAGGGAGACAGAGGCACACAGTCCCGTGGTGTTATATGGCAGGCGGTCAAACAGGCGGTTGTCACCACACCACCACCAAATGTCGCTTCTGGATTGTGGCATGAAGTGCAGATCAACCTGTAAGAAATGAACACAACTGACAGCAGAAAGATTCCCTAGTCTGGAGCCACATCCTGTCCGATTTATGCAGGTGAAATTGGCTGCAGCTACTGTGGAGGAAAACAATGGCTTCTTAGTCTCTGCTTTGGTGAGGGGATAAACTGTGTCCCAAAAGGAGCAGTTCGTTGAGGGAACTGTGAAATTCATTAGTGACAACAAGCAATCTGATGTAACAGTAGAGGGAACAACATGTAAAAGAGGTCTGGCTCCCATACATACCACACAGTCCGTTTTGCTCATTATACCTGCTTGTTCAGCCATGAGGAGCCAGTTGTTACTTCTCTGGGTCACTCCCGTGGTGACCTTGAACCAGTCGTCTAGTGTTGGGTCGAGAACAATCTGGCTGGGTTGTGCAGAAGTTGATTTTGGTCCTGCAGTCACGCCAGGTAGGTCAGCCCCTGCTGTGTCAGTAACATTTGGACATAATGCTATAAGCTTGCAGGGGTCATACTCATGGGGTCGCCACACACAGAGCCGAAACCCATGACATGGAGCTGGTGCATCTAAGTACCGCCCGAATGAAGACGGAAAGACACGCGCCGTGGTGTTTATGGTTATCAAAATGGCCCCTTGAGCTAGGCCTAAGGAAAAGCGGTGTCTCCAATCCTTGTAAGGTGGTGTGTGCCCGTATGAATCAGACGGCCAGTTTCCTGTGGTGGCCACTACAGTACCCCAGTAATAGCTAGGATGGTGGACGGTTGTCATATCTATATACCAATCATACCCCTTCCAGGCACTGACAGAATATCCTCCTACCTTAGAGGTGAAGGTGATCATGACAGTGGTGGCATTTTTCTGATAGCAATAATATAGCTCGGTTGTTGTTTTATCGGAAACATCAGTAGTTTTACAGGGGTTTGGTATTTGTCCTTTTAGCAGCGGGGAGTTAAAGTACCAAATATTAGAGGGAGCTAGTCCTCTAAGTGTCACTCCTGGCATCTGCAAGAGGGCTGTCAAAAGGAGTATAATCGTCTTCATTTTAGGGTGAGTTTTTCCTATGCACTGACACAAGGGGGAGACAATCTTCACCAGGTTTGAGACAAAAACAACCTAGAGTTGTTAATCCCTTTGTAGTTGGCCTTTCCTTGTTAGTGCCTGTTGAAAAACTCCTAGCCTACACAGGGAAAGCTAACTAGGTTTGTTTTATAATCCTTTTGCAGTGGCTTAGGTGTATCCAGGTAGTTCGTTCTGCTATTTTTGCTGCGGTGCCTGTTGTGAGTAACACTTGATATGGACCTTCCCACTTAGGTGAGTACCAGTGCTTCCTTTTGATTGATTTTATTAGGATCCAATCTCCTGGTTCAACTAGGAATCCCTCCTGTGGAGACACAGAGGATATGTGCTCTCGGTTATTCTGATGTTCGCTTTGTTTCTGAATCATTCGTCTCATGTGGTCAGCTAACGTTTCTTCTTCAGCTGTTTCCCATTTATTGTTAAAGTAAGGAAGCCTGTAAGGTCTACCAAATAAGGTTTCATAGGGAGTTAACCCTTCAGAGCCTGTGATGTTAATGTGCATTTGGACTAATTCTACACATTTTGTCCAGGTTCTTCCTGTTTCTTCCATGCATTTCCTTAATCTATTTTTTTTTATAGTTCCATTCATTCTTTCAACCAGTCCTGCACTTTGAGGGTGGTAAGCACAGTGGCGTTTTAGGTCTATTTGGAAGGCTTGACCTATTTTGGTGACGATCTGATTTACAAAGTGTCTTCCGTTGTCACTGTATATTTTTTCTGGTATTCCGTACCTTGGAATAATATCTTTGCATAGAGCTTTAGCTACTGTAAGAGCATCTGGATGTTCTGTGGGGAATATTTCTACCCATTTGGAAAATGCATCTATTATTACTAAACAAAACTTTTTTCCTTCACTTTGGCTTAGTTCTATGAAGTCCATATATATATGTTGGAATGGATATTGTGAAGCAGGAAAGTGACCTCTTTGTGGTCTTAAGTTTCCTTGAGAGTTATGTTTAGCACATATAAGACATGCTCTACAAATTTTTTTTGAGTAATTGGTTAATCCATACGTTGTATAGATTTGATTAACCAGTCCTACCATCCCTCCTGTTGAGACGTGGGTTTACCCATGGCTCAATATTGCTGCCCATTTGTATATGTTTTTTGGTAGGATTGGTTTGTTTTCTGGTCACATATAAATGTCGTTTTTGAGCTGTGCTCCTTTGTTTTTCCTTAGTTGTTGTTCTTCCATTACAGTTCTGCCATCTGCACTTAATTGGTGACCTAGATATTTTACTTTTTCTTTACACAATTGCAGCTTTGATTTACTCACTTTGTGACAGTCATTTGCTAAATGTTTAAGCAAGGCTATTGAGTCTGTTAAACACTGCTCTTTTGTTATATCATCAACATATGTTAGTATTTGGCTTCCCTGTGGAGGCTCGAAGGGCTCTAAACTAGCATTTAACGCTTGGGAATAAATGGTAGGTGATTCACAATATCCTTGGGGAAGTCTTGTGAAGGTGTATTTCTTTCCTCCGTAAGTAAATGCAAACCAGTACTGACTGTCTTGGTGTACTGGGACTGAGAAAAACGCATTGTTAATATCGACCACAGTAAAATATTTGGCCTCTGGATCCATACTGTTCAGGAGGGTGTATGGATCTGCCACACAAGATGCTCTCTGAATGACTGCATTATTTACAGCCATTAAGTCTTGCACCATTCTCCATCCCACTGAGGGGGGTGCTTTCTTTACTGGAAAAATGGGAGTATTAACTGGTGAGTCAGGGCATTCAACTATGACCCCAGTTGCTCTGAGGTCAGTTATGACAGGTTTTATGCCGTGAATAGCGTCCGGTTTAAGGGGGTATTGCCTAATTCGAGGCCTGTATTCGGTTTTAGGACGTATTACAACTGGCATGGCATTTTTTATGAGACCCACATCTGAGGAGCCTTTTGACCACAAACATTGTGGTATCTCAGTTAACATGTCCTGCTCTTCTTCCGTGAGGAAGATCTGTCAGGCTTCACCCTCATCAATGTGGGCTCCAGCAGTGACATTTATTGTGGTTCCTAAATAGACTCTTTTTAGTCCTGTGGACGGGCTGTAACTCACTTCGGTAGTGAGGGGTTGCCAGTCCCTGGCTATTTTTCCTTTCCACACTAGAGTGCCAAGCTGTTGCCAATGTTCGGATCTATCTTTACATAGTGACACATGGGAAGGAGACATAACTCTGTTTAGGTCTGCCAAGGTTGGTGGCAGAGTGACTGCAGCTGCAGCTGAGGTGTCATCAAAGTAAAGATGTGTCAATGTGAGCCTGACGGGTGTGAGTCTGGACAGTTGATGAAAATATTTTTCATCAGCACGGTCAGTGTACCACATAGTAACATGCAAGTCCCCTGGTGGCATTCTGCCAGGTGATTTGGGCACTAGGGTTGTAGCTTTTGCTACCAGGAAGTCACCTACGTTAGTTGGTGGGCAGTTTGGCAAATCAAGGGTGTAGTAATATGCTGGTGGTTTTTTAGCGAGTACCACAAGGGCATCTTTTGTGGGTTTACAAAGTCTTTGGACAGACATGCCATCCGGTGTAGGGACTATGGCCAGTTTGAGGTTATGTAGCCCATCCCTCCCTAGTAAATTTACTGGACAATCTGGGAGGTAATAGAGAGACATGTTGGTTGAAATGCCCTCAGGATCTGTGATCCACAAGGGGTTTGTCTCTGTAACCATTTTAAGGGAGCCCTGGGCTGCACGCACCCAGGCTGTCTCTGTGCTGAAGGTTGCTCCAGGGGGCATGAGATTTATTGTAGATTTACATGCTCCCGTGTCACAGAGGAAGGGATAAGAGGTGCCGTTGATGGAGAGGTTAACAATAGGTCTGACTTTTTCTTCATGAAACAGATCCTGTAGGTTCATTATTTCAGTTCCTTCTAAGAGGTCAGCATCGTGAGGTTGTGGGGGGTCATCTAGTCATGCTGAATAGTGACCTGGGGGAGCAGGGGCTCCAGGTGGTAGCAGGCTTTGATGTTTGCTCGGGCAATCCTGTGCCAGGTGTCCTGGTTGTTGACAGGTGTAACAGAGCCTGGCGTTTGGATCCAGGTGAGCTGGACCAATACCACCCCGTTGGCCATAGGAGCCACGTCCCCTGAGTGGACCGCGCCCACGGCCACGTCTGCTGCCCCTACCGGGCTGATGTCTAGCAAACATTATGTCCTCGGGGCCAAAATCATTTTGGTAAAAGGTGTCTTTGACCGGTGTTTTCTTTGACTGTTTTTGTTTTAAAACTTTTTCTGCATGCATGGCAAAGGTGGTGTACTCATCCAGAGTACCAGTGGCAAAGGCAATGTAATGCTTTTCCACCCAGCCTCTAATTCCAGGAAGGGAGCCTGTGTGTATAGCATTCTTAAGTTGTTGTTTGTAGGGACCAGTATCATCATCAGTCTCCTGGAGTCCACTATGTGTCCTAAATGTAGTGGTCATGCGGATTTTATAATCTTCAAAGGTTTCACCGTCCTTTTGTTTGCAGCGAGAGATTTCAGAGTAGTTAGCCCGTCTTTTGTATTTTTGGGTGATTCTTTCACAAAGGTCGTTTAGCTTTGTATTTAAGGCCTGGCTACCTGCTGCTTCAGGCTGACCATCTTGCTGCATGGGGTTAAAGTTTCCTCTGACCAGGTGCCACTTGGGACCAAGAATGGCCATCCACACCTGTTGAATTTCCACCCCGTTGAGGCCATAGGATTGTATCAGTCCTTTTACCAGGGCGATACATTCTTCCACATCCTCCTGTGGAGGGGGGATGTGGCTGGTGGCTTTTATTATGTCATCCTTAGTCCAGGTCCTAAAGACTCGCACTGTGTCAGGATGACCGTCTTGGCCTGCACGGGGGTTAGGAAGTTCTATGAGGGGAAAGAGATCCTTCGGTGGATCACCTTGGTCTGGGTCCGAGTTGTCCTGGCTTTGGTGTTGTGTCAAGACACTCATTCCCTTTGTCATAGTTGGTTTCCATTCACCAACCGAACCTGAGCTCCGTGTGGCCCTCCGTGAAGGAGGGCCATACGGAGGCGGAGAAGGAGATAGAGCTGACGCTCTGACAAACTGGTCCTCCTCCTCCTCATCCCCCCCACCTGCAGCTCCTGCCAGCAGGGCAGCTGCGTGTCGGTAGGGACCCGTGTATTCATTATCTTCCTTCCGTTGATACATTATTGTTTTAGTACCTTCATCTGAACTTACTTTTTCCTTTTTATCTCTGCTCTTTTCCTCAGTTTATCTATACACTTTTCCTCATTCTGTTCATGTTTCTGCTTTCCTCTTTTCTCACCCTCTTCTCTCTGTTTTGCTACTTTCATCCAAACCTTCGTTTGTTCAAACCCTTCTTTGTTCATGTCTTTCACTTTGCCATTACACTTTTCTTCGATTTTTTTTTTTTTTATTTTTTCTTTACAAAACTCTTTTAATTCCTCGATTACTTTTTCCTCTTTCTTGTTTAAGTGCACGCACACCAAACGGTGGCAAATCTATTCCTCCTGTTCTTCTCTTATCAGTAGTATGCATGTGCTCTGGAATGTCATTCCCTGTGTCTGTATCTGCTCATCATCCTTCCCCCTGCACTAGGTGGGTGCATGTGTGTGTGTTTATCAGCCTTAGCGAGTGAGGCGCGCTGCGGCCCCCCTGTGTGTGTGTGTGTGTGTGTGCACGCATGCGCGCGTGTCCGGTGGACACTTCCACTGTCCGCACGTTCCCAGCAGGAGTGTGCAGACACGAGTTTTACAACCTCTGCTTCTAATGCAGCCTTTGTTCTTTGTTTCATTTATTTTAGGTTAAACTTTAAGTCGTTTCTGATGTTGTTCTTTTCTCTTTAAATCATTACTTCTATTTTTTACTTTATGCTTTATTTATTTATTTATCTTTAAATACTTTACGGTTTTAATTTTCTACTATTTATCCGAGCTCGGTTATTATTACTTTATAAGTTGTATGCTCCATCAAAAGTTTTATTCAAGGATGTTCTTTTCTTATTTCAGGTAGTTAGTTTTCCACTAAACTTTTTTTTTATTATTTAACCCAGTATGGCAGGGGTTCGACTGCAGTGTGATCCTCGCGCTGAATCACCTTCCAGTCTTTGCATGAGAGGTCTTGGAGGACCTTTTCCTTTTCTTTGCTCTGACTTTTACCCATTTTGAACTAAAATTTGGACTCAGTGGGGGTTTGCACCTAGGGTGGCCTAACACTGAGTATCAATTGACCAACAATGCAATAATGAAGTTATCTCTGTGGTGAGACACAAGCTTCTACCCTGACGGGCGGTGTCTCCTTGGATACAACCTTCCACAGAAACTTATTGCTCACTATTGTTGGCTTTGGTATGAAGTATGATTACCTAGTGGTGATCACACTTCCTCGCGCACTCACAATCACTCACTCTCACACACTTTTATAGACGTCTCTTTTCTTTTACTTCTACATTTACCAGAGGACTCCGCCGTCCTTTGCGGCTTTAACTTAGTTTGTTTCAACTAGAGGAGGCCGCCCTCCACGGAATTTAACTGGATTTTCACGTACCTGATAGGGTCTAGAATTCTCAGGGTTTTTCTATTTGCCAGAGGACTCCGCCGTCCTACACGACGCTTTTTAGTCTTTTTCACCTAAAGGAGGTCGTCCTCCGCGGAATTTAACTGGACTTTTAACACGCTTACACACAAGCTTTTTAAGTTGAAAACATACTCACACTCTCGGTGTTCGGGATACCCGTCAACCGTCAGACCCCAGCCGGCGGAGAGTACTCCCAGGCCCGGAAAGGGTATACGATGCCACGGCCGCGGACTTTCCTGGTTCTCTCCCACCTGCTGGAGTGCCTCAGGTATTTTGGGCTCCGGCTCGAAGGACCAAGTTAATGTTAGGTTCAAAACCCAAACATTAGTAAATCTGCAAAAAACACAATGGAGAGTTTGAGTAAGGTTTTTCACCTGCAGGGAGAAATATCACAGATCGCTCGTTTACAAGCTTCTATGAATATTCTGCTAAATCTGTGATTCCTCCTGCCTTTTATTTAGATAGGAACGCCCTGGTTACACATAGTTTCAACTGATAAGGGAATGGTGGGAAAGTCAGTTGAAACCAGCTCTTCGATACAAGGACGAAGTCATCTTTCATAACATGCTTTGAAGAAGGAACATCCATGTGTGCAAAGGGGAGTAAAATTGTGTGTGTGTGCTCAGTTCAGACATGGGTCAAGGATGAGCTCATTATGTGCAGGTTGCCCGCAGACTGGAACTTCTTGCTTCAGTTTGTTGCAGGCTGAATAACTGAAAATAGAACATGGCATAACATACAAACATGGCATAACTTATATACAATATTCTCAACAGTTTCCAAACTACAGGACATCCTTTATTACTGGCCTCTGAGTAATTCCTAAAGTTAGAACCAAAACTTTCGGTGAGGCTTCATCCAGTTATGATGATCCTTGCTGGTGGAACAGCCTCCCAGAAAGTGCAAGGAGTGCAGAGACTGTTCATGGTTTAGAAGGAAGGATCAAGTCCTTTTCAAAGTGGCTTTAAGCCGAAATTTAGGTATATATTTATTCAACATTTGCATCATTATGTATTCATTTTTTAAAACTTATTTGTAGTTGTTTATTTATCTTTTAAAATATGATTTACAATTGTCCACTAAGGTCCATTTGTTTTCATGTATTTTACTTCTTTCCCATTTGTTGTAACTCCAGTGTTTTCCTCTGAGGGATCTTCCACATCAGTGATTGAGCCTCCTCAGTGAAGAGGGTCGCTGCAGTGGGATCTCCCTGGTCTCTTTGTTTTGATCGGGGGGAATCCTGTGGTAGCGTCCTGTCGTAATATGAGTGTGCGTGCGTGGGGGGGCACTGGTGTGGTCATGTCCCTGAAATATCGTTTCCTCACGTCACGTCCGTATCAAGCCAGGTTTCTACTTTGTATCATATTCATATATGTTTTATTATTGTGTGTGTCTGTGTTTGGGGGGGGTCCATTATTTGTGCTTGACATTTTTTTTTTGGGTGGGGGGCTCATCACCTCCAGCAGGAAATGTTAGTTTTCTCTGAACTCTCACAGACTTCATGTTGCTAAAGCTGCAGCTTTTGTTACAGACCAACTGATTTGGTTTACTTTTTTTTCTTCTCAAGGCCAATATCGATTATTGATAGTCAATAGGGCCGAACAGTGATATGTATTTGCTGTAAAAGTGAAAATATTGACATCAAAGTTTGGCATGACACAAACACCAACAATAACTTTGCTTACTTATGAAACAATGAAATTATAAAAAGCAAATAAACAACTCCTAGAAGTGCAGAAAGTAAAATGGTCACAGCATCTTTTATTTAGTTTGTTTTTTAGTTAAAAAAAAGTTCACTGAAAGTTTTTATAGTACATAAAGTAAAAGTTCAGCATAAATTAAATGACTTATCTTTGTGATATGTTGAAACAAAAAGTGCAGGGAGTTCCTTGACATTGAAGCATGTCATAAGGTCAAATAAAAATGTAAATAAACAAAGGTTTATTAAAGGTTACAAAACCTGAGGTTTTGTAATAAAACAAAGTTTTATAATATTACGAAGTTAAAAACAATTTGAGAAAAATGTTACTGTTATAGTGTCAGTAGTCTCAATTAATCTCTTAACCAGCCAAGACATATTTCATGTTTTTTATATGTTTTCTAAATGTCCTCTACTGTTTGGTTGAGCTGGTTGAGCTTTTCAGCAATTTGCTGAAACCTCACAGCAGATGAGCTCACACATTCTGAACTGATGAGAACGGTGCACAAAAAAAACTTTCTTGCATGTTTGCAAGCACCCTTCATTCCAGTGCTGAGCGGAGGGCAGAGGCCTTTACGTTTTTTCTCAGTACAGGGAGGACAAGAATTCCTTTTTTAATGCACGATTAACAGCCTAAAAAGACCTTTGGGGGAACGGGTTAAAAGTAACAGACCTAGTTGCTAGTAGCATGACATGCAGAGGACTGAAAGTGTAGTTCGCAATCCATTCAGACAACACTGGGGCTGCATCTAAGGAAAAAAAAAACAGTTCAAAATCAGCCTGTCCAAGTAAAAAAAATGATTAAAAAATGAGGCTGAAATACATCAAATAAAAAAGAATATCTGTGGTTTTTGATGATTACTGCAGTTGGTCCCTGCAGCTGGTTTTTAAAGCAAGTTTCTGCGGGACGTTTCTCTTGCTGGTTTCTGCATCTCTGCTCCCACCAGGCCCAGGATTTACCATTACCCACAAGTTCATTAAAAGCTATCCTACTGCCACTGTTGTTATAAGGAACATTAGAATCTCTTACACTGTCAAAGACCTAAACACAACTGTTGTTACAGAAAAAACAACCCTACTGATCAGTTTTTTGTTTTTTGTTGAGCGCTCCTCACATAGTATCTCACTGATGTGCAGATATTCCAGTCATTTCTCTTTTCACATACATGCAAGAATTGACACACTAATTCTGTGTTGTGTTACAACTGTCAGCTGTTAAACAGAAGTCTGGTTATGTAGATGTACAATTCTGAATTTTTGGAACTATTTTTTATTGTGTTAAACTTCTGAGGAGGCTCTTCTTCAGTTTGTGTAATTACACTCACATCAACATCAGCAACACTTCTTCATATTTGTTTTAAGTTGTTATGACAGACCTTCATCTCTTTCTCTGCTGTTCAGATCAGGAACATGTTTGTAGATGTTATCTTGTTTTGTGTTTGCGGGTCTGACAATGTTAACTTTGATGAAGAAACTGATAAAGAGCCTTTATATAATATAAAAACCTAGTTGTTATTGTGTATGAATGGTGAATGGAACTCTGACTGTTAAGCACGTTTAGGCCTCCATTAAAGGTAGCGAAGCGGTAAATAAGTAAATGCCATTTACCATAACACTTGCAGTGTTTCCGTGGGTGGAACTGTATGAGTTTCTGCCTAAAGGAGGATTGAGTTTAACTGTTATGTTTGAACTCACCAAATGGGGACAAAAGGGGGAGAATAAAAATCCTGTATTTCCCTGTTCACACAGTTATTCAGAACTGCAGCTAACATTTACTTCAGATGTGAGTTCAAAAGCAGTTATTTTAATTCAGTTTTTGGCAGCATCTACTTTGACTTTAGTGCTTTAATGTTGAGATGTTTCTGTGTTTCATCCAAACAGCATCAGTTTCAGTGCTGCAGAGAAACATCTTTGGTTTAGACTTGTTTGTCAAATTTTTGAATAAAGCTCTTTAAAATTACCATTTATTAATAAACTTCCTTTTGTGTTCTCTAACATTAGAATACTTTTAGACTGTGAGGTGATTGTAACTGCATATTATGTGGATTTGTTTTAGATAAATGTTTTACTTTTTTTTAAGCAAAAGTATGAACGTCCAGTGCAGCTTTTTCCTGTTTCTTAAAAACTTAAAAACTCATAAAAACATGAGCAAACTATTGTTAATTAATGGAAACATTGTCAGCAACCACACTGACATGAGATTTAGTCAGTGCTCCCGTTTTGAAGTAATTCATTTCCTTCTTTTGGTCTTCTGAAAATCAAAACTTTTGACTTTTTCTTCAAAACCAGAAATTTATGGGGTTTTTTTTTCCTTTTATATTGGCGAAACTTTATCAAACTATCACTATATTTGTTTCTGGTAAAATTATTGGTCTCTTCAGTCTGTTTTCTTTTTCTAGCTTCTAATTTTAGATTTTTTTTGCTTTCAATTCTAGCAGCACCGCTTTTAAAGTTTCCCGCTAAAAAGTATTTTAGAAAAAAAGTCAATTGTAAATCATTTTGATTGAGTATTTCTTCATAGCAGGACTCACCAAAGTAAAGATGTTTAGCTGACCTTCTTTTCTGTTGATGTAACTGATGTTTAGATCAGGTCTACATTTATTAAATCTAAGTCATTAAGATTGATGTTGTGCACACAGTTTATGTGATGTGTGTAGATTTCTTTTAATAAATAATATCTGGTCAGCCTTGATGGGGTTCATGTGAAAGTCGTGTCCCTGAGTTATTAGTTAAACGTGAATTATTTTTGGATCTATTGAATCAGGAAATCACTCGTATAGAATTAATCTAATAAACTAAATGACACCAATAGATCTACAGATCGTCTGAGACTACTTCACAAATATGAAGAACAAAACCTTTTACAGTGTATGGATGAATTCTGCCAATTGTTTGTGTGCAGGTACGAAGTCTGGGTCAATGCAGAGAGTTGTGGAAGAAAGTAACTGACAGAATCAAGGCCAAAACAATCATGATGATTAAAAACAGAACTTTCATATTGGATTATTCCTTATTTAATAAGACCTGTTTCATTAGTTTTTTTTTTTTTAATAATTATGTTAATCAGCAATTCAAAAGTGATGGCTGATTTTGATTATTTAATTTTCAATAAATTTTTATTTATTGTTTTTTTTTTGTAAGTTTCAAGTGATTTCAGTGAGAATTGTGGGTTTTTCCTTCTTTAACTGAGGGGTACCAACAAATTTGTCCATGTGTGTATCATTTAATCCAGGACTCCAATTAAAGTAGAATCACTGTGAACGTAAAAAACAAATTTTTTTATGTTGTCGTTCACCTTTTGCAACATCCCGTCAGGGATATAGTGAGTATATATAGTGAGTCAACTTTCACTACTTTGCATAGATGGTTTTGGCATAGTGTTTTACGCTGCAAGCCCTTCTTGACACAACCCTGTATTTTGTCTGGGCTGGAGACAAGCACAAGGAGACCCAGACCCTAGCCCTCCTTGTGACTACATAGTTTAGGCAGCAGCGTGAAGGGTCTTGCCTAAGGGCACACACTGGATGAAACTCATTGCGCCCCCTGGGAAGGGAACCCAGGATTCCTGCACGCCAGTCTTACACCCAATCAACTGACCCAGCAATTAGCAATAAATTCAGACACGAAGGGGTTAACAACAACTGCTACAAGTGCTGTTGACCTATAGAGTTGTTGAGGAAATTGGACCACTGTTTGCAGACAGATGGAAAAGAAAAGGCAGGAATAAAGGACTTAAAGTAGGGACTCTGAATGTAGGGACCATGAGACGACTAAAGAGTTTGTTGACGTGATGGAAAGAAGAATACTAGATCTCCTGTGTGTTCCAGAGAACAGATGAAAAGAAAAAGAACTATGTCCATTTTATAACATATTACTTTTGGCACACTAAACAGCCATGTTTTTCAATGAAATAAAGTAAATTTATTGTTTTCACTAAAACAATAATGAAAGATCCCCCAGTTTTCTTTTTATTTTCTCCCTCTCAGGTTAATGCTCAAACTGGACCACAGACAGACAGAAAATAACTCCACTAGCAGCGCAGCTAGCTATCTCTGCCCCCCCGTGTGACAGCGTTCATTTGCTCTGCCAGACCCGGGGCTTGGTATGCTGTCCACCAGGCGGCTGGCTAGCATAGCGAACTCAATCGCCACAGCTCAATGGGCTGTTTGACGGGCTGCTGACCTGTCTAGGGTTTATCCCGCCTTTGCCCAACAGTAACCGGAGAGTTTCCGACAAACCCACGACCCCGCAGGTTTAAAAAAAATGAATGGAAGTTCAGGACAAAAATCCTTGCATCGCGCGGCCATATTTAATTAAATTTTCTACCTTTTGATCTAGCCACTGAAAACGTCACGTACCCAAAGCTGTGTCCCTGATTGGTTGATGTGCTGCGTCAACCTTGTCACACCCAACGCCAAAATTGTGCCCCACCACCTCAGATCGTGTCTTTACATTGATTTAACAAGGAAACTTGATGCCCCTGCGGCGTGGCCACGTTCGGTGTGAATGCAGTATTCGAGCAGAAGTACAAGACGCAGAGGAAGTTGATTTTGCTCATCAGCTGTTCAAATTGATATGAAAAAACACTTTCTTTATTTGAAAAACATGTCAAAAATGTATTCTTAGCTATTTATGCAATAATTAAAACTTACCATCCATATTTGACAACTATTTGCAAACTATTTGGTATTCGGCCAGGCATTTTAATTATTATTATATAAGTTTTCATTTCAGTGCGTCTCTAGTTTTAGAAGTCTTCATGAAGTCTTCTACTGGAGGTAAGGAAGATCGCGAGGTTTTAACTGGTCATTTGATAAGTTTGGCCTGGTGGCAGCCAACAGTCTCTGTTGCCGTGGTAACACCAGCAAATCTGCAGCACAGTTGGGTTTCTGTGGTAACTGCTGCTAATTTCTGCTATTTCTGTCTTTCAGCTCTTTTAGAGCTGGAGGTTGATTGAGCCAAAACAAGATTTAAGACTTTTCTGAGTCTTGACAGATACTATTTTGTTTTGAAGTCTGACTCAAAATACTTTCATCTTTTTCCAGAAATATCAAGAATGAAGGTAATCTAACTTGTTGGTCACAAAAATAATATTTTGGTGACCACTTCAGCTTGTTTGCTATGTTGTTGCTTGTTTGTAATGCTGTTTGCTGTTGAGTCATTATTGTAAACAAAAAAAAATTCACGATATATTATCCAAGCCAACGATTGTTAAATTTTCTAATGAAATGTAAGAAAATTGACCTTAAATTAGTCAAGATTCACCATAAAAAAAAAAAAAAAAACTCTTTGGAGTAACCTTTTTTTCACAAGTAAAGTAATAGTGAACCTTGAATCAGACATTATCTGTTATCCCTCTTTAGCCATCACCACATCCATCCAATGCTTGAAGTCTGCAGCACTGAGTGGGGCAAGGGATGGTGTTCCATGGTACCACTCTGAATCTGAAGGGTTCTGGGCTCTCATGAGCCATAAATAACAGCCATAAATGTGTGGATATTACAGTGGCTTTAAGAGCATTTCTGTTTTATGCTGTGATTTATTGTGTTTGCAGGATTGATCTCAGCCCTTTCAGCTTCTGATGCTTCCTGTGTTGCAGTGGGCTCAGAGTTGTGTTCATTTGTCCCCAGATTTTCATAATAAGATACAGAAAGGTTTGACCCAGAACAGCAGGAATTTAAAACTACAGAAAAGGGGAACTTTTATTCTGATTTTTGGTCAACTTTGTTTCAAATGTATGTAAACTGCTATGAACAGGCATTTACAGGTCTAATAGCAATCAGGTATTTGTAAACTGATGTTTAAAGTAAACTTTCTGAAGTCCAGATCCAAATGTTTTTGGATGTTATCTGATATGTTTCTGAAAATGTTTGAATATAGCAATGAAGTTACCATCTCCCTGTTACCTACAAAACACACACTTCTGTTCCTAGTAAACACAGTGTTAATGGTTGCAGCTTTCACTTTACTGAGGTGAAAGCTAGAGCTGGCGGGATTCTATAGATATGAACAAAATTAGGGTTTTCTGAACAACAGAACTGGACAGTTGTGCTTCATGCCAAATACCAGTTCTGTCAGTCCTACAAACAGTCAAAGCATAGAACATGAGACCATTTGGGTCAGGATAGATTCCCTCCAAACATAAACAGAAATGATTCATCTGGTCTGGAGCAGAGGTTGAGTTTCTCCAACAAGACAATCTATCATCTTCTCAACAAAAAGCACAAAAAATATGCAGATAAACTCCAAAATTCTCAACACTATGAGTTCTCCTGGAATTAATATGACAGCCAAACATTCCTGTGACACAATAAAGGTGCGACTTGGTGATGTAGGCTAGTGGTTATGTGTTTTAGCTAATTTTATTCATTTATGAATGTAAAATGAGAAGTCTTTGTGTAGGTCTGTTTAGTCAGCTGCCTCGGTTAGAAAAAAACAAGTAGTACATGAGTAGAACAAATGCAGCTGTCTAGTCATGACTTGAGTCAGGCTAAAATGTTCTTGTTTCATAGCGGGTTGTGTCTGAGGCAGGTGGTGCTTGGAAAACTGCAATAGAAATGTTTAATTTATTTAATGTTTAGCTCAGGGGTCTTCAACCTTCAGCACTTAGAGACATTCGGGTCGATTTCTCACTGAGCACCACCCAGAAGACCTCACAAAGTCTTACTTATATTTAGTTATTGTAACTATTGTAATAATAAAGGAAGTACTGTTTTTTTCCCAAAAATATCATACATAAACAGAAAATAACCATATTTTAAAAATAGGAAATAGTCTATGACTTTTGAGAGAGGTTCACCTGACTTCCTTTCAAAATAAGACACCCTGTGCCACATAGGATCATCTCAATGCAGCACATCAGTAGGGGCTAGTGTCGCATCAGCAGTGATAAAATAACTATACTGTTTGTTTATGTTTGTGCATCTCAGCCATAAATTTATAAATCTAACAAACTAAAATTAAATTAGAACTAACCGACCGTAATATTTTTAGACCATAAAGATCCACTTTTAAATGTTGTAATCGGTGCACTGTATGTATGAATTCCGGTTGTATTTTTTCTGTGATACGCAACTGTCAAAAAGTCTTACTATGACTGTGGTTAACTATGAAGCTGCACCGCTTGATGAACCGTACAAATAAAGTTTGGCTTATCTGACTGTTTGGTATTGTATGGTGCGCTTTATAGTCTGAAAGGTGATTCCTTTTGAAAACATTTGATGTTTCTTTAACCAGAGAGCCACAATGAAGAGGTAAATGAACTACATGGGGTCTCAGGTTGAAGACTCTTGGTTTAGGCTAATGTCTGTAGGATTTTGGAGTTATGCATGTTCCAGCAAACATTTCTTCCAAACGATCAATGGCTGTTGTTGTTTGACATCCACAGTAGCTAAACATTGTTGACCTAAAGGTTTCAGCTCTGTAGTTGATGACAGTTTTTCTACATATACATTTTAAAAGTCTTCTCTTCTGTTCAGTGCTGGTGCTTATGTGAGCTTTCTACAGTATTGGCTCTGGACGAAGCAGCTCCTTAAGGCCTCTCTACACATACTCGTCCTGGATATTGAAGTCAACAGTAGTAATTGAATTGGTCCAGTTGCATCTGTTTGAGGAAATTGTTGAATTTGTCATCATGAAGGCTGCAGTTAACCTCGTCAGCCTTTTCATTTGTGGGCCTTTCTGTGCCGTCACACTCTTTTGTCATGACAGAGCAGTTTATTATTCCCAGAAGATCACAGAAAACACCTAATCCTGCTGTTCTCATCTCTTCAGTGATGGCAGGGCCAAAAATAAGAAATGTATTAAAAAAAATTAAAATGGATTTTATTTTGTTACCTAAATTTTTGTTTTTACAATTATCTTACCTATTTTAATTTAAGGTTGAATTAAGTTTTTTACTTTTTTAAAGTTCTTTTTATTTATTAGTTTGTTTTTGGTTCAGCCAGCTTTGTTTGTACAAATTTGTTTGTAGAAGTAGAAGGAACATGATCTCAATTCCTGGATTTCAGTGGAATATTTGCTGTCTAGTCTGTGAGGAAATAATTGAAACGTAATGTGGCTTCATTTGATCTGAATCCGTTGTAAATGCTGCTGCAGATCATGCAATGCAAGCGAGTTTGTGAATTTAAACTCTCAGAGTTTAGAGCAGCAGATTTATTGATGAGTGAACAGTGTGCTCAGCATATGAGCCAAAAGCAGCTGTTTTCTTTACAAATCAATTCTCCGCAAAGATGCATTGTCGGTCGTATTTTTGTGCACAAATGGTTGGAAAGAAACGCTTCTCTAAAGAATATGACTGCATTAGATTTTGTCTTTACACGGAACCTTTTTAATAATTTGTTTATGTTAAATTGCATCAATGGAGAACCTGTAATATTTCATGGTTATGTGTTAGCTTTGTTACAGAGGGTGATTGTGGAACAAGTCTTTATTTGAACGTCAGGAAAATCTGTTGCGTAACAGAGGGTGTAGGTTTCTGTTCTAAGACACAGCAGTGTTGGAGGACGCTCATCTCAGGAAAACTTTAAAGAACTCTCAAATCTTCTAAAGAGGGGCAACTTACAGCCAATGCATTGCTAAATTCAGTGGCGTTTAGTTGATATATAAATATATATATATTTGTTTGGCTGGTAGATTTTCTTTTTATCAATCGGCCAACTTGACCAGTGTCTCTAAAATTAAATTTCAATCCCTCTGTGGAGGTATTTTAGTTATTTAAAATAACCACCAACCTTTTTATTATCACCTGAAGCAGTTCCACCAAGCATGCTCAATCTCAAACTGAAATAAACAATAAATCTCCAGCAAAATCAACTAAATTAAGACCTTCACAGCAGCAACAGTCTAAACTACGAGAAGAAATTCAGAGAATTTGCTTTTATTTGCTAGCTTAGTCACAAGGATGTTGACAAAAATGTTTGTCAATTTTAAGTTTGTTCTGTAAAACTTGATTAAATTTGTTGATTGAAATGTATGTATAGAATTAATGCTTTGTTTTTAAATGGAACTGATCAAGCAGTTTAGTGTTGTGTTTTATTTATGATCTTTTTTGAAACTTGAAAGCTTTTGCTTTAATTTTCAATTTAGTTTGTAATGTTTATGCATTTTTTTTGTTTTCGGGGTGGGGGCTGTTGCATTATGTTCCTTAAGTGCATCTATTATGTTTAAAGTATGATAGACAAAAATATTTAAATTTAACCAACCTGCTAATGATTACACATTTCTCCACACATACAGGGCTCTAAAGGAAGTTTTTTGGTTACTAGCTGGGGTGGCCGGTAACATCCAAAGTCTACCAGCCAAATCTGGACTCTACGAGTCAAAAATTTCTAAAAATAAATAATTTGTGCATTTCAAAGTAAAACTGTTATTTCCTTTATTTATAAAGTTTCAGTTCATGATTATTCTCTCACAAAAACAAAACACAACAAATAATTGAAAGTGTAGTCTTTTGTCAGGTTTTTTAACAATACAGAAATGTAATGTTATCTTAATAAAAGACACTTCTGATCTCTGAACTTTTTTATGAACACATACTTGTCTTTAAAGCATTGGCTTCTACAAACATTACACAGCAAAGCGTTGGGAAAGTATTAAATATTGATCAGCATAAACTGTTTAATTGTTTGTGAGTCAATCATGTTGACAATATTGGGCACAAAGCAGTAAAGTCCATGGATGACCTGCTGGACACTCACAATGTTGTGGTCAACTTTGTCGCTTATAGTCTAGATTTTGTAATATATATATAAAGATATCTATAGATATAGATATATCTATATCTATAGATATATCTTTATATATCTATCTATATATATCTATATATAGATAGATATATATAGATATATTTTTTTTAATGATTTTTTGAAATATATTATCTAAGGAACCAAATTGCATTCAATAAAAAAGCCCATTCTTTTTTTAAGTGAATGCAATATGCTTCCATAAAGATTAAAATTAGTGATAAACAATCAAATAATTACTTTAAATTTTTTTAATGTCATGCAGAAAAAAACATGCATAGATTGAAAAATGGCTGAACTCGTGCAACAAGGGAAACTAAGTGAAAAACATCCATCATTTGTTTTAGCATCTAACTGGAAGACATATTCAGATGAATGGCAGCTGACGGCACAAAGCCACAGAATGGACCTGTAGAGGTCCTTCAAGGATCCCGGGATTCGAATGACCGAGTTAGACACCAGAATCTAGTCCAACAGTCTAGGTCATGTGTCGCAGAGCACTGCTGAGCAGACCAGCGGAGTGAGATTCTGTCATAATTTTCCCAGCTCCGCATGAGTCAGCGTTATAGCTACACAACAGGATGTTGCTGTGTGTTAAAAGCTCTGAACTTAAAAGGATTCATCATCTATCAGTGGGTTTTTCAAGGCTTAATTACTGGGAGGACTTGTGCTTTGGTTTTTCCAGTCTTAGACACATCCTTGTTGTATGGAAAGCACCAAAGAGCATAGTTTGTGTGACTGAAAGGCTAGCTGTCTTGTGAATAGTGAAGGATCATATCAGGAAATTGTTCTTCTGTAGGCAGCACACTGCTGAATTTCAATCTAACTTTGTTTTGTCATCTTGACAAATCTTTAACTTCACAAAGAAATGACGACTGTGAAATAGATCTATTTGATAGTTCAATCATTTTAATCTGATCATGGGAGAACTGCAGACACATGGTTTAGAGCCAGATAACAAATTCAACTAAACATGCAGCTCAGTGGTCAGTCCATGGCTATTATATTTGTTGAAGAAGCTTTGGGTCTGTAGTGTGTGCCCCATGTCATAGCTTTTGATTTGATCCTGTGGTGGGGAGGGGTGTTTGCGGTCATCTGTAGGGCAGTAGGATCAGGGCTCAGACTCAAAGAAACTGAACAAGCTGATGTAGCAGACTGGTGCTGTGGCAGCCACGATTCTGATGTGGGTTTTAGAAAACAAGAATGTTGTACAAGTTATACAACATTGCACTGCAGATTCTTTAAGCCTTAGGGTGTTTTCAAACTGGACACATTTGGTTAACTTAAACTGAACCAGAGTTCGTCTCCCCTGATAAACCAGAACAAATTTTCAGTCTGAATACACCCAAGCAGATCCAAGACCGGGAACCGCTGTCTGACCCATCCTTTGAGGTGGTCTCAGTTCGTTTTTCTAATCGAACTCAGTTCTGTAATGTTTTATACTAAGCCAAAAGAAATTTCCTGTTTTAATCTGGTTGTTCAAATGGATAACCTTTGACTTTTGTACGTTCTTTGCATGTGTGCAGATTTTAAAAACCAACAATGATGATGGCTGAAGCCCTCAGTTGGACCATAGTAGTTTTCTCTCATCCTTAACGGCTAACGGCAGCTTTCAGGCCTGTTTTACTACAAGCTTTTCTGAAAGAGCCTTTCTGTTGCAACAAGAGCCCCCACTTCACTGGACTGAATTGATGCCCAGCTGCACTTAGTTAATGCATGTGCAAGTGGAAGAGGCGGGGGCTCATCTGATTGGTGTCTTTTGTTCCCCCCACATCCACCATGTGGATGGTCAGATCAGTTTAACTTGAACCCAACAGCAAGTCAACAGAACAAGGCTCAGTTCATTCACCAAGCTGATGGGAATAATGTTAGGAACTTTTCCGCTTTATTGTATCCCCTCCATGTCTGAAATCAAACTTAATAAAATGTTTTGTTGGCTATTTCTCCTATTACATCACAGATTTTTTGCATCACATGCAGGTCCATTCTGAGGGTTAGCAAATGATTTCCTTAGAGCAGGACTGTCCAGGACTGTCACCTCTGGAGATGATCCTGGACTTCATTGTACGTTATGTCTCTGGTTTTATCTGCATTAAGAAGTCCACTCCAGGTGGTAGAAAATCCTGCAGCAAATTGTTGTTATATAGAATATTTTCAGATTAATTTCTTCTCGTAAAAGGGTCAGTCTGATTTAAATGTTATTACTATCCATCATATTGGTCTGCTATAGAAGAAAACTTGTCTGGTTACATTTTCAACATAAAGCTAATGGAAGGTAATGAATGAAGCCATCATGACTGAACAGGTCTGCATATAAAATAAAGTCACTGGTGTAATTTGACAGTAATATGTTGCTGTTACCTGAAAACAAACTATAACACCTGCAGAATGAGAAATTGGAGCGAGTCAAGATGTTGTTTACAGACTGTTTACAGACACAATGTAAATGAATGGTTTCAGCATTACAATCAGTCATTGTGACAAATTTATACTAGATCTTAGCAAACACTTATACAACACGAAGAGGCAAGTACGGGTGAAGTAGGTGAGACGTAATTATTATTATTTTCTTTTTTAGTACTGAGCGTCTTTGTGTGTGTGTGTATATATATATATATGTATATTTATATATATATATATATATGTATATATAAGTGGGTGCGCTGCAATACACTGACTAATTATGAAAATATTTTAAGAGAATCAGACAATTTTTTTAAAAAACGTTGATACAGTTAGATGAATATGTAAGATTAAAAAATGATAAAAAAAAAGTTTTGTCATTTTGCCTTTAACAGCTTGTTGAATCAAATCCGTGTGTCCTTAGTTGTCAGGGAATTTAAACCCCTGCACTCCCTTTAAGATGCAGTCAGTCCTGTTTACGACCCTCTGCAGGCCTGCCCAACCCAAAAACCTGCAGTACCTGTACAGGTCAACCCCCTGTGTGTGTGCTGGTGACTAAGGCTTTAAATGATCTCCAGTGATCAGAACTGGTTTCTCCACCCATGTGGTCTTCACCACAGTCAGCCTGAATAAATGTTTACTCAGCTGTGCCACCTGCTCAAATATCTGCAAACCAGAACTGATATTTATTCTTTATTTAAATTAATTATGATAATAATGTCATTGTAGTCTGACTTTGTGACAGATTTTTTACATTTTAAAACTATCACTCTCAGGTCTAGATATGGCCCCTCTAGTGGGAATTAAGTTATAAACACATGTTTTCTAGTGTTTGCTTAACATTTAAAGAGCAGAATTATGCATCACAAAAAAATGCTGGGATTATTTCTCATTTCCTTCACATTTAATGTTCTGGTGTCACAAATCTCCTTTATTTTTTTGTTTTCCAGTCTTTGCTGATTTTCTGAAGTTTACTTTAACCAAATGCGAACCAACCAGATTGATGAGAAAAAGTCTGAGATTTCCTTTTGTCTGGTTTCCACAGTAAGCATGTTTCTCAACACCCTGACGCCCAAGTTTTATGTGGCTCTAACAGGCACCTCGTCCCTCATATCAGGACTCATATTGGTGAGATTTTCTCCTTTTATTCCTCACATGATGCATTGTCTTTGCTTCCTGCTTAATTATGGGTGATTTTGACTCTTTCAGGTTCCATTCAGACAATGAAATTGTATTTACTAAGAGTAGAGAAAGAAAATAGAAAAAGTCTCATGTTTTTTTTCCTCATGAAATGAAGCGAAAATAATGTTTAGAACCTGAAGCTTCTGAAAACGCTGCAGGTTTCAGGCTTTTCCTCCTCTCCAGGTTCTTGACAGTAGCAGAATCCAGTGCAGCAGGGTTTGGTCGTCGTCTAAAATAGCCACTTTCTTAATTAACTCACTTCCTCTCCTGAAGGCTTTAAGCTGCGTAGGCAACCTTCAAATTATGTTGAGCCGAGCACACACTGTCATTAAAGTGGAAAGCAGGTGGTTTTTAGTGAAATCTTTAAAAAAAGTGTCAATGTTTCTTACAGGGTTTTCTAAAGTCACTAGGGTCATAAACTTATTTAATGTTTATTTTTATTCATGGCAAAGTTGCATCGTATCAGCCAGTTTCCCCACTGATGGGCTGTGATCTTTACAGTCTTCTTCTTCAGCCTGAGAGCCTACACTCTGACATGTCTGCCAGATGACTTAAAGCTTTGTTTATAGATTTGACTGCTGTTTATGTCCTCCAGTCTCATCCTCTCTTCCAGTAAGTTCTTGATCATGCAGTAAAGATGCAGATCTAAACCTGATTTTAGTTTAACACATTGACTGTACATGAGAACTGGACTGATTGCCTAAAACTTTGACCAATAAGGAACTCAGTTTTGGTTGTGACGTATGGATGGATGGAGTCCTCTTTCATTCATAAACGTGTCAACCGTTTGTAAATTGATCATGGAGGAGAAATTAATAATTGAGGGTTGTGTCCGGCTAGAATTATATGACATCAAGTATTTCCTATATCGGAATAGAGCTGTGAAAGAAAAAGCCTGAATCAAAGTTTTGTGAGACTTGCACCACTTTGACATTTCACACCAAATGTAGATGGCAGACATGCACTAGTATTGGATAGCTACAGTCCAGTGTGAACACCCTGAACTGTACACGCTTCACGTTCAACACATTCTTAATGCTTTCTTCTAACCCAAATCCTCATCATCACGAACCAGTAGTCTTCTAATTATCGTCCTTTTAGAAATTTAGATGGTTAATATTCCTTTTTTTAAGTTTCATTGTGTGCTGCTACAAAAAATGGAGAAAAAGGATGTGCGATTCATTTGAACTTACCTTATGAAATGTTTTCTCTGTTTAGCAGTTTTTGTGGCCCAGTAAAAGCTGCTGGAAGCTGTTTTTCCAGCAGCTCATTCATGAAATTAAGTTACTTGAATCTGAGACAAGTTGTATGGACTCAGTGTCACCTTTTTTTGACTGATCTTTTGATTGGGTTGTCTCCTGTTTCCTGCTTAGATCTTCGAGTGGTGGTATTTCAGGAAGTATGGGACCTCATTCATAGAACAGGTTTCTGTGAGCCACCTGCGCCCCCTGCTGGGTGGAGTGGACAGCAGCTCCCCTAGCAACCCAAACACAAGCAATGGCGAGGCTGACTCCAACCGCCAAAGTGTGTCCGGTAAGAGCCAGAGTATTTCCTCCAGGTTCAACGTGGTGCCACGAGATTGTCAAGGAACAAACAACAGTATGAGGATAATAAACATCTGGTTGAACTGAACAGTCCTCTTTCAAATTCAAATAAACTCAAACTGTGGAGGTTCATCACAGTGAAGACCATGTTTCATTATCCAGTCTGTCCAGCAGTCCTGAATACTCACCTTTCATGCACAGACCTTCTTTAGAAGAGCACAGGTTCTGTTGGAGCCGTGCAACTCCATTCTGTGGTTTTCACCAAAATATTTGAATCACTTTTTTTCAGGAATTACTACCCACTAGCCTGGGTTATGAGTACAGACACTTAAACAATGGTTTATGCAGCTTTTTAAGCACATATTATACAGTTGGTGAATCGGAATAAACTTTCAAGAACTACAATCCTATACGTCAGGGCTGGGCGATTCCAGGCCTCACGGGTTTGTGTTTCATCTCATTTTAAGGTATTTTCATTTAGATTTGGGACATAATGGCACAGTAAAAGATCAAAATATAACAAAAAAGTGTTTGTTTGAGGTTTTCTATTATTATAACAGACTTCTAATCTTTACTCTTACACCACCAAGGGGATTTCTTTCAATCTCAAGAAAAAAAACTAGAAGAAAACATCAGGTCCAGAGAACACATAAAAACTATAGGAACACTATTCTAAGCAATCTGAAAAATATTGACCACAAACTGCTTATTAATACTATCATATGTTGATATTGTTTTTCCACAGCTAACTGTCCTATCCGTGTACCCCATTAATTTATGATAACAAACACCTCGTTGGACTTTATCTCTTACATAATTGATAATAGCTGTGGCTTTGTTTTGGGTTAGTTCGGTTAAGAACTACAAAGTTGCACATTAACGACGTCACAGCAGCGACACAGCATGTGCAACGTTCAGGTCAGGACATCAAGACGTTCACTGAAGGAGAGCAATGTAAGACGCGTTTCCAGCTGAGCTCTAATAAAACGTCCATGTGATGCAAGCAAACAGTTGGACCATGTTTTTCGTTTATTTGCAAACACAACAATAGCTAGATTAAAAATGAGATTAACGCAATAAAAAAATAATGCACCAATTCCTCTGTAATTAATTCGTCGTGATTAACACAATCATTTAACACCCTAATAATGATAGCAGTAAATGTTGGACATTTTATTTTGGCAACAGTGGAAACTGTTACAGTTGAATGGAACCAAGTGGAGGTCCTGTGAGGCTCATCATCATATTCAATCAATCTTCACTTCA
Organism: Oryzias celebensis; assembly: GCA_014656515.1. NCBI lineage: Eukaryota > Metazoa > Chordata > Actinopteri > Beloniformes > Adrianichthyidae > Oryzias > Oryzias celebensis. The sequence continues at coordinate 25,064,092 of BNCR01000006.1, read as the reverse complement.
AAAAGGTTGCGTGCCTTCATCAAATCCATGAATCTCATTTATTTTAAATCACTTTGTTGTACATTTTTTAGGCATTTCTGACAGTTTTTATTCTAAGAATTTCTAAGTTTCCTTGTTATTCATGGTGAGTCTTTGTGAAACGCTTTTTCAGAACCAAACCAGCTCAGTGTTGACTTTGTCCTCCTCTCTAATCTCCGGTTCTGTTTTCTGTCTCTGCTGCAGAATGTAAAGTTTGGAGAAATCCGCTGAATCTGTTTCGTGGAGCAGAATATAATCGGTGAGTAACCACATCTTTCCTTAATTTTTTCTCACACTGGTTCATCCTGCTGTATTACCTAAAAAAATGTAGGACAGCCTCTTCACGCTTTCTTTTGCACTTTCTTCCATGCAGGTATACGTGGGTGACCGGTAGAGAGCCGCTAACGTACTACGACATGAACTTATCAGCACAAGACCACCAGACCTTCTTCACCTGCGACTCAGACCACCTGCGGCCTGCAGATGCCAGTAAGGAGCCGCATACAACCCTTGAAATCCCAGAGTCTGTGACTGTTGTTGAAGCTGCACTTGTGTTGTTGCAGTCATGCAGAAGGCATGGAGGGAAAGGAACCCGCAGGCTCGCATTTCTGCAGCACATGAAGCTCTGGAGCTGGAAGAGTGAGTCTGATTTCCTTCACCAGTCGGCTTCTGGTTACTTCAAAGACCCCCTCAGATGAAAACTATGTTTTTGATGTTTTTTAAGCATGTTCTTGTGGCATTTTTCTGACAATGCAGAACATATATTAAGACAATGAAGCTAAAAAGAGCAGTTCTGAGTATTTCTTTATTCAAATCATTTTGAATCAGGAGCAGACAGAAAATGCCGTCTGAAAAAGGTTGTATTTGTGGCGCTGGGCGGGTCACAAGCTTTCTGCTCTGCTCAGCTCTAACACGGGGAGGGAAAGAGCACCAACCGTCTCACCCACAACTCAGAGGTGAATTTCTAATGATTTTCTGCTTCTCTGCAGAAACTATGTCCCGGGGACAAAACACAGTTTGTTTTTAATTATGGCTAAAAACAGCATAATCATAATAAAGAGATCAATGGGAACATTCTGACCGTAGAACAGAGGATGATCGAGTGGGACTTTGATGCTGTCATGAAGATGGAAGTACAAAAAAGCTCAATCCCCCAAGGCGGCATCAAATGATGGTTTCAGAAGAAAGAAAGTCTTATTTACTGGTGTGGAGACTACTCAGACATGGTTCCATTCAGCCAGTGAAGTTCTGTTGTGTTTCTAGTTGCGTTCAGGTCAGAGCGTGAAAGAAAGACCACAGCAGTCAATAAGGTTCAGTCTCTTCTGCTGACAGAAAGGCTGTAATCACGGTACTGAAATCGGATTTCTTCTTTAGACTCTGAGACTCGGTGTATGAGGTCGACTTGAGCAGAGTGAAGGAATGTCTATAAGACAGGCAGGCAGACAGAAAGATGCAGGAACCATTTGTTCTTTAAAGGTACAGAGAGTGCAGGCCAGCAGGATGTAGTTTGAGAGCAGATCGGATCACAGCAGCTTTTCTGCTTCGGTTTTGGCGTCAGCATTGTCTTCACCACAGACTGTCTTCCCCTGTGAACTTCTGCAGCAGCGTCCTTTGATTTTTATCACGCCTCCAGCCCTCTGATGAAATCTTCTGAGTGTTTGCAGATTCTGGCTGTTTGAAGTGGAGAGGTTGATCATGCTACGTTTGACATTTCTTAATACGCATTTCACCATCATTTCCATTTAATGCCATCAATGTCTCGTAGAGAATGAAGAGCTTCTGTTGTCCTGCTTCCTGAAACGATTAAGATAACCTGACTTCATCTTTACTTTCTGACGATGAAGTATATCTCTAAAAAAGATTACATTCAAAATACTGCTCATTCCATGTCTGGAACTTTCAGTCTGGAGTCTTTTGCTTTCAGTGGTCCTCAACCCTCAGGGCATGGACCGGTCCATTCTGTGGGACAGCTGGCACCGGGCCACTGAGGAAAAATACCATGACCTACATTTTCTTTCTGTTTTTTTTTTCGTTTGTTTGTTTAATAATCTGATTCTGTAAGAAGTTTTATTTTGAAAAACTACTGCATTCTCTCGACCACATCCGACTCATTCTTGACGTATGTCAAGTCGTTCAAACGACGGCTTCGTGTTTATGGGTTAAGGGAAAATCTAGATCATATTCTAATGGTTCCTACATGAAATCTAGAAAACAAATAAATAACGTTTAAAGCAGCTGCAGATATTTTACAGAGGATGAAGATAAACTTTACCCTCAACGCTGACGAGAAACTGTAAGCTGGAAAAAACAAAGAGACGTCCGCTTCGGCTTTGTATAGGCCGGTCAGTGGCCCAAAAAAAGTTGGGGACAGTGCACTGTAGCAATTCTCAACCAGAAGCGCCACCATCCTACTTTTTTAATAAGTCTGAATTTGAGACAGATTTCTGTGGCGCTCAGCGGAAGAGCTGACTTACTTCAGAGAATTCAAAAGAGGAAAACAAGGAGGTTTACTCATCCAAGCACTTCTGTGACAGTAGTTCCTACTGAGCAGATCTGCTTTACTGGAACCTGTTGCTCTAATCTCAACACAAAATTGGAGGTTTTGGTTTTCTGAGATTTGTCCTCACATTGCGTGCCCACGTTTGCCACGGAGATTTCATGCTGTTCACAGAAACGTTCATAAGTTGTGAGTAAAAAAACGCCCCGTTTCTGTCTTCTGTCCTGCAGCTGTGCTACAGCGTACATCCTGCTGGCGGAGGAAGAGGCCACCACCATTATGGAGGCCGAGCGGTTGTTTAAACAGGCGCTAAAAGCGGGTGAAGGCTGCTACCGGCGCAGCCAGCAGCTGCAGCACCACGGTACACAGTATGAAGCTCAGCACAGTGAGTGAATGACATCCTCCACACACACACTCCTCCCCAGGCCCTGGACATCACCCCGTGTTTAGATGTGGTTTCTTTACCAGGAAGAGACACCAATGTGTTGGTGTATATAAAAGAAGACTGGCCATGTGCTCCAGAAAACTTGGCCGGACAAGAGAAGCAGTAAAAATGATGAGAGATGTAAGTGCAGAACAGAGAACACGATCTTTGATTCTACCGTGTTTTAACGTTAAAGAACAACATTCACTTTTCTGTGTTTCCTCCTGCCTGGTTTTACATGTAACAACAGTTGTGTGTTTTCCAGTTAATGAAGGAGTTCCCTCTCCTTAGTATGTTCAACATCCATGAGAACCTGCTAGAGTCACTACTGGAGCTCCAGAACTACGCCGACGTCCAGGCTGTTCTGGCCAAGTATGATGGTGAGGAACTCTGATCAGAGAACAGGATGCATGAGACCGGGATGTTCTTGATGTTCACGATGTCTGAAACCCAGGAGGAGCACAGCAACAACCGCTATTTCCTTTAACCTTTGAACACCGGTGATGTCACTGACAACACACGCTCTTCGACATGTCATAAACCTTCAATTGTTTTTGTGATCAAAAGTAATTCACTAATTCTGACGTGAAAAATGGCAGCTTTGCACACAATAGTAATGTAAAGTTACTAAAGGCTTTGTACAATATACAGTACTCGGCATAAATGAGTACACACCGCTACATTTTTCAGGAAACAGATAGTAAACAACAAAATACTCCCACAAATGTGGGCCATTGATGCAAACAAGATTTGTTATTTTGCACAAACAAAAAAATGATTTCCCAACTAATTAATTCGAGTCCATGTTAGACAAATGAGTACACAGCAAGTATAGTCTTTGGAGAAAAGCCACATTTAAGACTGCAAAGTTCAACCACAGGAGAGTCTAATGATTGATTTCAGATGTGTGCAGGACACAGGTGACTTTAAAAGAACATTACTTGACAAAGAAAAGTCTTTCTCATTTAATGCTGTCAGAACAACAAGTTGAGCATCTCTCTCCATCCAGCATCCAGGCCCTAAAAGAGGTTATTCTTGAAGAATGGACAAAGATAGATGTTGCAATATGTTTGATCTGATCTGATTTTGAAACCATAAATATTGCAGTCTGAGCTCGTCTTCACTGAGAAGACTTGTTGTGCAAAGCAACCCCCACTGTGGGACCCTAATCTGCTGCTCACCTGTCTGTTCTCGTCTCTTCCACAGATATCAGCCTACCTAAATCTGCAACAATATGTTACACAGCAGCTTTGCTCAAAGCCAGGGCGGTGTCAGACAAGTGAGTATCCACCACCTGCAGCTTTTTAAAATATTTTTTTATCTGGGGTGAAGAGTGGATGAAGAGGGATGCTGCTGCACTGCAGCCAGAACTTGAGCATCTCTTAGTTCTTTGGTTTGCGTTTGAGCCAAATGTTGTACAATACTTTTTTTGAAACAAAGACATCTGACTGAGTTCTGGGATAAACCCGTCTGCAGCCAGAACCCTAAAGATGCTTTGGGATCCAGACAGAACTGAGCTCTGAGTGCAGACAGCAGCTGAACTTCAGGGAGGGCCTTCCAATCACCCAAACGTCTGCACGCTTTGAGACGTCCTCTGCTGTGAATTCAAGCTTCATTGAAACTGGAAGCTCGTACAGACCAGTCCGTGAAAACTCTGTCTGATGTTAAAGCAATCCGTGGCCTGAAAAAGGTCAGGGAACACTGCAAGGACTCTCTTTGGACAGCAGCTGCTTTTCCATCGATCTTCAGTTGTGTTCTTGACCCTGAAGCAGCTTCAGGGATTGAAGATGTTTTCATCTTTGGTTGTAGGTGGAGCTCAGCTTTGTTCCTTTACTGACAGGCTCCCAGAAACCCAATGCAGTCAATATTTTAATGTGAAAAATACATGTTCAGTAGAAATGAAACGATTTTAGTTTAGGCCTTCCAAGTGCATGAATTCCCCTTCGCAGAGATGTTTTGAAAGAGAACAGATTCTCCTCCTGAGTCCAAAGGCTTCTGATCCTTTTGCATGTCTGTGTTTGAGAAGGTTCTCACCAGAAGCGGCGTCCAGGAGGGGCTGAGCACAGCAGAGATGAACGCAGTTGAAGCCATCCACAGGGCGGTGGAGTTCAACCCGCACGTTCCCAAAGTGAGTTTCTGTAGGACTTTGTGTGCTCTGATGGACAGGGACTCACCTTGTTCGTGACCGGAGACCAGGACAAACGAGCGCTGCAGCTCTGCTCCTCCTAGAGAACATTGACTGTATATATGAACTGGACTGAGCTTACTGTACTTCCATCTCCATTTTTCACAATACCAACACCGTCATGACATCAGTAAGCAGTGATTGTTGCAAGTTGGTCTGAGTCAAGGTTTCCTTGGTTACCACTCTCACCAATCAGTAGTGAGGATGTTGAAAGGCCACACCCCCTACAGCTTAACAGCATCCTCAGGAGAATCTGTCAAATGTTTTGACGTGAGAACACCTACTTTTATCGATGCATCTTATTGGTCAGTTTATAATTTGACTAACTTGAACTACAGAAAAGACATGGAAAAAATGAGGATTAGCAAGATGTTAAAAAGGTATCAGAAGAAGAATGGTTATTCTGACAAACAGAATGGTTGAGTAATAGCTGTTTATGTCTCTGTGGAAGTCTATGAGATTTTTGCTTTTTGGAGCCAGCAGGTACTTCCTGTTTGGAACACGATGGGGAGGAGTCAATCAGTCCAGTTTGCATATACAGTCAGTGCAGAAACTGAATCAGAAGTTCTGTAAGACAGTCTCAGCATCCTTTGAGTTTACTGTTCTAAAGTAGAGAGGAGCATTTATGCAGGCAGGATGATGATGATTGGAACCAGTTCTTGATCGTTTGTTCTCCACTCCTCCTCAGTACCTGCTGGAGATGAAGAGCTTGATTCTTCCTCCAGAACACATCCTGAAAAGAGGCGACAGCGAAGCCATCGCCTACGCCTTCTTCCACCTGCAGCACTGGAAAAGGGTGGAGGGGCGCTTAACCTGCTCCACTGCACCTGGGAGGGCAGTAAGTAGTTGACACACGTTTGTGCACACGCCCCCACAGCATTAAGAAACAGTCAGTGCAGGAGCAGACGTGCAGGCCTCAGCTTGTGTTTGTGTGCTTAGCTTTCAGGATGATTCCATATCCTCTGGAGAAGGGTCACCTGTTCTACCCCTACCCCATCTGCACAGAGACTGCAGACAGAGAGCTGTTACCCAGTAAGAGACACCACAACACACACCGTCTCACACTCCTGTGCAGACGCATGCAGCTGCAGCAGACAGTGCAGCCTGACGGGCCTCACTGAGGTTCCTGGGCGTCTGTGGGACAGCGCAGGCCTCTGTTGTGGAGCATGCTGTCAGTTGGCTGTTGTGAAGTAACATTCCACTGTTTGTATGCCTGTGCTGCGTGGAAGCAGTGTTTCATGAGGTGTCGGTGTATCCCAAGAAGGAGCTGCCCTTCTTCATCCTGTTCACCGCCGGCCTCTGCTCCTTCACCGCCATGCTGGCTCTGCTCACACACCAGTTCCCTGAACTGATGGGAGTGTTTGCTAAAGCTGTAAGTACTCTCCTGCACTCAAACACTTCTGGATCATCACGTCTTTGGCTTTCTTGGGTGTCCTGAGAATCGGTCTTTGATTGTGCTTCGTCTCTGTACCAACGCCCTGCATGGATTTTCTGATCTCATGTTTTGTTTGCAGTTTGTTTCCCACTCTGATCGTCTTTTGATCTGTTTTAAAAGCATTCTCAGTGGTCTTCTAATGAGGATTATCCAGTTTTTAGCCAAATAAAAAAGTGCCATAAGAACATGTTAAAAACACCAAAGACACACTTGTCATCAGAGTGGGTCTTTAACAATTGATCTCTTTTCAGTTTCTACTGCCCCTGTTAGCCACTGGAGGGCGCTGGTTATTCAAAGTTTTATATAAAATCTGCTGCTGACAGGTGTTTTCATCACAACATAGCAGATCTTTTCAGACCTTTGATGTCTTTCACTCACAAATACACTAATGTTTGTGCTGAATTTACAAGAAAACAAGTACCAAGTAACCACCAGCAGCAGCGAAGTAAGAAGACGCCAGACTGAGCACTGCTGCTTTCATCAGCTGGTTCTTCAGGATCTCCTGTGGAGACGTTTCCTTTCTGACGCCTCTCTGTGTCGCGTTTGTCCCTGCAGTTCCTCAGCACGCTCTTTGCTCCTCTGAACTTTATCATGGAGAAAGTGGAGAGCATCCTGCCGTCCAGCCTTTGGCACCAACTCACTCGCATCTGACCCCAGATGACCAGATCAGACTCTGATCCTGGACCAGCACCAAAAGCAGACCTCCACGTGGACACAGTCAGCTGGAGCGGTTCCCCAAACCCTGTTCTGAACTAGAGTGACACACCTTTGTGCCAAGAACACGGAGTTCAGCTCATGGGAGGATGCAGGAGGAGACGCTCACACACAGAACTCCTTTAGACTTTATTTGATATGTTTGCATTTTGGGGTTTTCGGTCTGTTTAAGCTGTTCTTTTGTTGTACAAAACAAGTGATCAATTGCCATAAATAAAAACCAGAAAAAAAGAGGAAAAAATACTAAAATAAAACAAAAACAATAAAGGACTTTTTTTGTGTATTGTTGCAAGTTGGCTTCTTCACGCTGCTTTCATTCACATCATGAGGCTCGGAGCGAGCAGCTCTGCAGACGGTAAGCGATGGCGTGGCAGAAACCAGGTGAGTGTCTCCACCTCACTGAAGCCTCTAGGTTCAGTTTCAGACACGGACTGGATATGAGAACTGCACGGAGTCAGTGTCGCGTCATCTATTTGTTTCGGCTCTAACCAAATGAAGTCAATTCAGTCGCCATGTTTTCATGATGGAGTCAGACAGCATCAGTAAGCAGCCTGAGTCGGTCTGAGTCAACATCTCTATGGCAACCGCTCTCTCCAATCAGGAAGGCCACACCCCTTCCACTTGAAAGCGGGCTCAGGTTCAAACATTTCACACATTTGAACTGAGACCAAACACTTATTGAGGCATCTGGTCAGTTTAGAACTTAGATAATGTGGACGGGAGAAAAAAAGAGGATTTTCAAGAACATTTTTTTTAAATGTATTGGATCAAGAAAGGTTATTCTGACCACTAGAAAGTTGTTTGTCGATAGAAGTTTGTGGGATTTTGGAACCAGGTACTTCCTGTTTGGAATGCCGTGGGGGAGGAGTCAATCATTCCCAGTTCTCATGAACAGTCGATGGCCTCTGTGCTACATGGAGAGGGGACAGAACAGGGTCAAATGCCGTTTGGAGTGAAAAGCATGATTCTGAGGATTTTGTTTTCATTTGCACAGAGGTTTGTGCGGTCTGTGAAGCTGAAATGCATCCTGGTAAAGGCCACAGGGCAGGAGCTTACAGACGGCCCCCAGCTGTCCTGTTGAATCCCAGCTTCAGCTCCATCCTGACTGAGGACTTCATCCGGCGTCTCCTCTGAGCAGCTGCTGTTTCATCCAAACTTTTTGAAGATTAAGCAGTTCAGCAGCGTGTCATATTCTGGACTCTTCCACAGACGGAAAGAACTGCATTTGGAGCCTGTAGCAGCACACAGGAGGTTAGATTTCCGTGAAAAAGGTCAAATCCTAAGCTGGAACAGAAAACTGTTTAGTTTGAGTCATCTGGACGTCTTGGAGCTGATTGGCCTGCAGGTATAAGACAGCGGAGCAGTTCAGGAGATGTTGGTGCCACAGATTTATTGATCAGTGCGTGGAGCAGCATTACAGCGGTGCATGTGGGGAGAGCAGGACATCCTGGGGGGTTCACAGCCTGACAACAAGTTTACTATTGAAGTCTGAACAGAGAACATGCTGAGGCTGAAGGTGCTCCTCCATGCTGCTTCCACAGTGCACTCTGTGACGGTGAAGAGGCGGGGCTTTTCTCAACAGCATTCAGTGACGCTGGTTTAAGGAATTTGTGAGCTTTTGTCAAGTTTACGGCCATCAATCGGTTATCAGGATGGTGAAGGTTTCTTGGAGGAGTCCTGGCCAGATGACGGCTGTCGCTCAGTAGGGGCAGCGGTGAGGGGACTGCGGCTGCGGCTGCGGCTGCAGCTTCAGGTCATGTCTGGTTCTTGCAGGTGTGCACATCTACCTGCTGGTGGCAGTCGCGGCAGTGGACGGCGCAGCACCAGTGGAACCTGCACTCGCACTTGGTGATGCGGCTGACGCGAGCCGTGTCGTAGCCTCTGCCGCAGCACATGACCTCGCAGCCGTCCATGCCGCCGGACGTCCGGTCGCAGATCCGCCCAGCCGTCCCCGCCGAACCTGAAAAGCAGCACAGTGTCAGCACGCCTCTGTACCAACAACCTCTCTATGGTTTTCCTCAACAGCAAACATCTAAAGGGTTCAAACATCTCACACAGGCAAAGCAGGAACCGACTCCGGCTTCCTTCAGGACACTGACTAGTGAAATCGTCTCACAGCAGCCAATAGGAGTTGAGAGCAACAGTCCTGCCAGCACTAACGACGAGCTTCTGGAGGATGAGTAAGATGATGAAGGAGAGATGACAGATGGATGAGAGGAGCCATCAGCTCCTTCAGCTTCACTTCATCAGCTTCTCATTTTCTAGCACACATCAATCGGAGCACAAACACACACACACAGCTGAAGGTTGTCTGTAACGCACATAAACTATGTCAGATATGAAGAGAGACACCAGCGGTCTTTGCAGCTTCATGTCTGCCGGAGAAGCTCATCGATTGTTTTCAATATTTTTTTGGTTACTAAGAAAAGTGTTTTTACTGGTTTTTGATATGTTAAATGACAGCATTCTAGACCTGATGCTTTGTGTTTCTTAACTGCTCAAGATAAAAATAAATTATTACTCCTTGGTGGTTTACAGGTAAAGGTTGGAATTCTGTTGTAATAGAAAAAAACTTCCTAAAACCACTTTTTTGGTTGCATTTTGATCTTTTCTGTACCACAATGTCATCAATACCTCAAAATGAGGCTTTTCACAGCGATCCTTCAGAGAAATTCAAAAAGATGAATTTATGACAAGGCATAATTACAGCTGTGTTCGTAAGTTTACATACCCTGTAAGAAATGATCATTCCTTGGTCATATTCTATGCAAAATGACCAAGGAACCAAACAAAAATAATCTTGTGAGAGCGCCAACTGATCCATTCATTAAACCTCAAAAAAGAATAATTAGAGTCACACATACAGTTGGTTTTTGTAAATCTACAAATACGCTGTATAAAAAAATCAAATGCATTAAAATGTTTGTGGCATCTATACAGTTTTGTTTCTGTGTAAATAATAAACATGATGCTTTAGTCCTTTTTGATTAATGTTGATTCTTGTTTGAAAGTAGCAAAAATGTTACGCTTGAAGAAGCAAACGTCAAACTCAGAAAATATTCAGCTCAAAGCAGCTGAATGGATATCAGGATGAGACAGACTCAGAACAGAATCATTTTAAAGCAACGTTTCTCAAATTCCAATCTTAAAGGGTTTGTAAATCTAAAGAGTTTAAAACCAATCAAGGTTTTGAGAAACAGGTGAAACGTGTGTGTAGAGGACCAGGAGTCCTGGGAAAATATGACATTGTTCCAGAGTGACATCTCCTCCAATGAAGATCAGAGAGTGGACAAGTTTTAGTGTAGTTCATAAATCATAGTTCCACTCCAATCATCGTTTGATTTAGAGGAAAATCATCCCCAGTGGTCTTTTAATTAGGATTATGCGGTTTTTAGCCAACATTTTAAAAACCTGTGTAGTGTTCTAGGACATAGTTTCTGCAGAGCGGCAGGAGTTCATTAGAAATTCCCCTCTGAGCTGTGGGTAGGACTGTTGGCACAGAAGTAATCCTCTGCCGACCTCTAACCTTTAGGTCTTTTGCACGAATGACACGTTTGAAGCCAGGAGCTGATGAGATGGAGGGAAAAACTCTCACGGTGGAGTGAGGTGAACATCAATGCTGCGTCAAACAGCTGATCTCACTTCCTGAACCAGAACTGACACGGATGAGGAAAAAGAAACCTGCGATGCTCTGCGGGTTGTTACGCATTCAACCGGCAGTTCCAGCAGACATCCACACGTTAAAAAAATGCCACTTTGGCGTGAAGACGGTCGCACAAACGATTCTCCTGCTGCTTTTGTTGGAGTTCTGCAGTCTCTGCTGAACATTGCATGAGGTCTGGACGGCGCACGGAAACGATGAGCGTATGCACACTGTTTTGCATTAAAAGAATGATGAGCTCTCAAAAGAAGCTGCGGCTCCTCCTGGCCTCCTCCTCACCCATGAGAGGAGCTCACTAAGGCTTCAGAGCAAGAGATTTATAGAGAGGAGACCGGCAGATTACTGAGTGACTTTACTGACCTTAAGGAAAAATCTGAGTACGGGGAAGTGAAACTACTTGTGATAAGGTGCAGGGTGGGCAGAGGCTTTGTTGCAAAAACTGCGCCCATCTTTACCTGCGCATGAACTCCAGAAACCTTGAGGTGTTTGCAAATATTTAAAGATTTGTTCACATTTTTCTGCTTTAGATGCATTTTGATATTTTATGACAGTTTCTGAATCAAAACTTTCTTTCAGTGGAGAACATTAAATATATTAAACACACACATCTTTCTGATGAGCAGAGCTCACCTAGAGGTTGGAGATTTTTACCTCCAACACTAAATGACATGTGTTCCATTATTGTCTTAAGCAAGGTGGTAATTGTCACAGCTGCAGTTTCTTAACCATTGACTGTATATGAGAACTGGACCAAATGAGTGTGACGTCACTCATAGAAAATGGTTTGCTTCCAGCTTCAGCCAAATGGAGTCAACTCAGTCGACATTTTTATACGGTATGAACAACAAAGGGTTAGCAGGGATTGGTCCGAGTCAGTCTGACTTAATGTTTCTATGGCAACCACTTTTGTCAATCAGGAGTGAGCTTGTTGGAAGTCCACACCTCTGCCACTTCAAAGTTCAATTTGAGGTGGTCTGGGTGACCTTATGAATCTGATGAAACAGAACCCCCACAGCTTTAAACATTCTTCTTCTGCATTCATCTTTACACATGATATTTGTCTATGGTTACGTTACCATAGCTAATTATCACCATCACCATACCACCTTCAGCACCGACAATCCATCAAATGATGCATCTTCGTAGTTGATCAAAGTTTTAACTTAACAATTTGATGGAATTTTGAGAGAGCTGTGAATAAAACTGTTTAAACACAACCAGAATTCATACATACGATGTGCTGGATTATAAAGTGGATTGTCTTTTTTAGAAAGTAATCAAAGGAAAGCACGTTAAAATTTCAATATGGTAGGATACTGTGAATGCGTTATGGGTAACTTAGCTCAATTTTGGTTAGTTAGGATTAAAAATGTATGGCTAAGAAACTGCTAGCTAAAAGGAGAAAAGAACGTTTATGCTAAAACCTGCAGTCTGAACTGATGCTATAATAAGCAAAACACAAACTGTAGAAGTGATTTACAGACAAAGAAGACTCAAAGATGGAGCACCAAAAAAAAAACAAACAAAAAAAAAAAAACATACACAGCCACATGTTTATCTATTAAGATAAACTGCATCCACTGCTGCCTGCATGAATATGAACTTTTCTGTCAGGATTTCCTTATTTCTCTGCATAATTATAGTGGGGACTTTTTTAGAGTAAACCATAAAGAAGAAAACCCGCCCAGATTCATAAAGTTGACTGAATAAACCTGTGAAATAATGCCTTTACTGCTTACACACTGAGGATTGGAAAACCACAAAGCAAAACAACAACTATCTGAGAAAGCAGACAAAGTCAAAGTGGTGCAGAGACCATGCTGCTGTACTGAGTTCTCTGATTTTGTGGAGGGGTTTGTCTGTGTTTAGATCCTTCAGCTCAGCTCTCCATTATCATAGTCTCTGTTCCCTCTGGACCTCCTCTCCCAGCTCCGCCTCACTCTGGAAGCCAACCTGGGTCCCAGTGCTGCTCGAGTAACACGGCCAGGATTCTCCTGAAGAACCTCGGCCTCCTCGGTCTGCTTATAAAATCAGCACAAGGGGCCGCCGGGAGATGAGTTTAGCACCTGAGTCTTGTCTGGGCCGAGGGAAATTGATTTCACGCTCACAGGAGCAGTCTTCTCGTCTCTCTGGACTTCAGGCGGGTTTGTTTCCGACAGTATGTGAGAATGGATGGAGCTAGGCTCTGCAGCATGATTGACGGCCAGTTTGCATGTCTTTGAGGGGGATTCCTCCCTCAGTGATGAGAAAACGACTGAAAGTATGTGTTTCAGTCTTGATTGCATGTCACGGCTGTGTGTCGAAACCAAGGAGAAGATGTGCAGAGCGTGTCATGACTGAAGGTTTGCATGTGTGTGTCCCTGCAGACCCGCTCTTCAGTTAAAAACCTCAACGCATCAAGTTTCCAAAGCAAAGCGGTGTGTGTGTCACAATAACTTTTCTGATGGGTCTCTAGTGTAACCTGCTGCACACAGCATTCATCAAACTTTCAGAGAAATGTTTCTACAGATCTGAAGCACTCCTAGAAGACCCCTTTGGTAAAAGTTCTTTTCAAAATTCATGCGAGGAATGCATCTTTTTTAACCTAACAACATGATGACAAATGTCATTCTTCACCAGAAGAATGAAGGCCAAGACAAAATGGGAATTCTTGCCCTGAAGGGGCATTTGAAGTGATAGGGGTGTCTGGAATTGTTTTTTTTAAGGGTAGAGCTAACAGACTTTTGAGTTATGTATCTCTCCGCCGGTAGGGTGATCTGCATTGCGCTGTGCTGTGGAGAAAAAAGGCATTTCTTCACGTGGGTGTGTTCTGAAGCACAAAAGTTTACATTTAAATAGAAGTCGGGACTTTTTGCTTTAGCGTGACTTTTTAAAGGTTGAAAACTGATGTTATGTATTTTCCGAGCGCTGGCAGCTACGCGCTAACGTAGCAAAACATTGATGACGTCATTGAGGGCTAGTGCCGTCCAAATTCAAAGACACTATTTTCCTTATCTCTCCATTTGGAGGGCTAAATGTAGGGGTAGAGAGAAGCCGTAGGGGTAGGGTAAGAATTTGTCACATTAGAGTCAGGCAGATCATTTTTAAATTAGGTTTCTTAAGTACAGCAGAGGAAATGAGTATTTGATCTTTTGCTGATTTTGTAAGTTTTCCCACTTAAAAAAGAATTGACATACTGTCATCCTGATGCTAGTTTCATTTGAACAGTGAGCGATAGAAAATAAAGTAAATAAGTAAATCAAGAAATCCACCTTAAAGAATTTATGCCCATTTATTTGCATTTCATTGAGGGAAATAAGTATTCATATAATTATGTAAAAAACGTATCAACAAAGTCAGAATTTGTTTCTAAAGCTCTGCATGTCACCACCTGCTGAACTACAATTATAATTACAATTACAATTACAGGATAAAAAAAAAAAACAGGTTCTGCCCAGCCAGAGGATGGCTGGAACAGGTCGTGTAAGAAAACCCAAACCAGGCTAACGCAAACTGGGCTGAAGCAAATCGGACTAAGGCAAACCAGGCTGAAAGAGACGAGGCTAAGACAAAGCAATAAATAAAAAATCCAGGTTAAAGCAAACCAGTCCTAATTAAACCACTTAATGTGAACCAGGTTAAAGTAAAACAGGAAAAAGCAAACCAGGTTAAAGCAAACAAGTTAAAGTAAACCAGGCTAAAAAGACGGGTTAATTTAATCCAAAATGAAACACACCAGGTTTAAAGCCAACCATTTGGTTAAACTAACCAAATGAGGGTTAAGAAACCCAGGATAAAGTAATCAGAATAAAGCTAACCAGTGTACCAGTCTAAGCCAAAGCAGGCTAAAGCATGACCACAGTAAGATCTGGTATGAAAGGACTTCCTAACCAAAATACTAATGCGATTACATGAAATGCTGACATACTTTCAACTCAACAAGATTACAGAACAGAACCTCAGAGAACCTTTAACAAGAAAGCTACCTCATCCTTCCATGTACTAAACAAACTTGACTTTAAACTCAAACTGACCAACACGCCAGCGCTTACCTGACTCCTGATCCCGTATGCAGTAGTCTGGAGAGTCCTCAAGATAGACCAGGTCATTTTTGCTGGCGTTCTTCAGCTGCGTGTGTGCAGCGGTGAACCCAGTTCCATACTGGTTTACTGTGACTTGCACGGCGCTGTTGTACCGCCTGCGCAGGTGGTCACCAGTGAGTCTGAAGTCAGCTAAAGCCAGCCAGCAGGTGCGGACGCTGCACGACCCACTAACGCCGTGACACTTGCACTCCAGGGTCATGAAACGCTTCACTGCCTGAGACAGAAGATCAAAAACATGGAGGGTTTAATATGAAACAGGGATGAAACTACTGTTGCTCTGCACCAATAGAAGAACACGGCAGCTGGACTTTGTGATTTTGACCGCCTGAACTTCAGTACACACCTTTCTGCCAGCTCTGTTGTTGTGAAGGTTCATGAGCGCTCGGGCGTCTCTCTCCTTCCTTTCTTTGGCATCTACGAAAGTTTGGCTGAAGCGAACGGCCTGCTCCACATGGACGCTGCAGCCCCCCCAATCAAACAAGCCCTTGTCGTCCCACGAAGAGCCTGTCTTCGTCGGATCACAGGAACAGGAGTCCAGTTCGCCCTGACTGCAGGCCCGAGCCAACGTGTAAACCACTCCGGCTGAGGAGATGGCGTAGACAAAGGCAACCTCTCGGGTGCCTGGATGGACAGGAGGAAGGATTTTATGGTGAAGTATCACTATTGTATGTAAGAGTCAAAAGATAAAATTATTTGCTTTTCAAAAAACTCATAGATGATATTGTCTCGGGACTCTTTGGATCACTGAAATCAAATCAAACACCTGGGATGGTCGGCCCCTTTAGGATCCCTGAAGTGTGAAAATGACCTCTGAAACCTGTGGAGTTCCTGACTGACCACTTTCTTTTGTGGTACATAAAGTTAGTGAGTTGAAAGTTGTGCTGTCTGTTGTTTGCATTGAGGATTTAGAAAAATATCATTTGGATATATGGAACCCACTATAGATGGATCTATCTGCCTCTAAGTGGAATGGAGCAGAGCAGGGAGCTTGAGCCCTGCCCAGCATATTTTCTCCTTAACGAAAAGGATCTTTTTCAGAGTGCAGTTTTTCATCTGTTCTTGATGTACAACATATGCAATAAAAACAGAATCAAAAATTTAATTTGAGCTTAATTTTCTTTATATAATGTATATATCCTCCATCAGAACATGACACAAGAAAATGTGGAAAATACTAAAACACTATTGTTATCAGAGTCTTTAATTACATCATGAACTAATTTCCCAGCATGCCGCATTCTCATGCACTCTTTATACAAAGCTGGAGGAAACTCAGTCTTTGTCAAAGACTTCTAGCTTTTTACATCGCTTTTATTTCAAATTCACTGTGCATTTCTGGTTTACAGCATTTCAATTTTTCTATAAGAATATATTATTTAGAAAACAATTCTTTTTAAAAATAATTTTAAATCCATTTGAGCGCTTTCTTTTATCTTTACTGATAACTGTAAAGTGATAAAGGGTTTCTGTTTTCAGTCTCCAGAGTGAAAAGCTACTTCAAACAAACAGCAGCATCAGCATCTACAGCCCTGTGTTTTTCCAGAGCTGATGCCAAAGTTTGGAGTGACAGCAGAGGAGGTTTTCTGACGCGATCATCACCATCAGAGAATGAAATGATTTCCTATCATCCTGGGCTCACACCGCATGCAGGACTGCTGTAGAGTGGTCTAGCGAGGACATATTTTAAAGAATTTAAGATTAAAACTGTGTTAATGAGTAGTTTTAAAATTCAAATCATGGCATCAGAAGCAGATAAAAACACACACTTTGAAAAAGCTCAGGTTTGTGATGCAGCAACTGTGATGGGCGGGTCTAAGTCTCCTGTCTCTGCTCCAATTCTAAACCTCTTCATTTTCTTCATCTGAGCTGCCATCTGGCTGTAAACCGTGTAGCCGGATACCTCTGATATTTCTCGCCATTTTTTTGCTATAGTAATGTTAGCTTAGTCTTGTGAGGTGCTGTAAACTAGCAGGAGAGTGAGTAAACAGAGGAATGCTGGGATATCAACAGAGGGTTAGTTCCGCGCCAACACTTCCACCCACAACCCAGATGCATATTTCTGATGATTTTCTGTTCTGCAAAAAGTATGTTTTACAAAACAACAAAGGGTTTTGGACTTTGTCTAAAAATGGCAAAATCATAATTAAAAGACAGCTGGGAACACTTTTATAACAGATCAAAAGATGATCGGAGTGGGACTTCAAAAATCCTCATCCTGGAAGAAACCACACCTGCACGCTGTCAGGTATGCAAAGCTGATATTTCACCCACAGCTGGGGGACATCTGACTTTCCCTGAGTGAAAGACGATCTTCTGTAAAACACAACATGCCTCATCTGTTCACTCAGAGACAGACTTGAGAGGCTTTTACATCGTTCCAGACTGTCAGGATTGTAAGCTTCTCTTCTGTTACAGTTTTGTAGAAAAAGTGAACTTAGCAGCAGAAAAAGAAAACGACTTTGTGAAATCAGCAGAGCATCAAGTCAGGATCAGCTTCATATATTTAAAGAAACACGTGCTTCTGAGAAACAAGAGGACATTTGCACATTTTTTTATTTCAACCCCAACATTTCGAAAGCAGAAAAAATCAGAAAATTACACACCGATCATCTATTAATCTATTTTCAATGCGTTCCCAGTGATCTTTTAATTATGATTATGCCGTACTTAGACAGAATCAAAAAACTGGTTGTTTTCTGGGACATAGTTTCTGCAGAGCGGCAGGAGTTCATTAGAAATTCCACTCTGAGCTGTGGACAGGACAATTGACACACATATCAACCCCATCCCTATTTCCCATCATCCATTTGTTTACACTCCCGCTATACCCTCACTCCCCCCAACCTAACATTACAGGTGCAACAAAATTGCGATTTTGGAGTTTTCCAGCCATACAGTTTTGATCCAGATACCAGCTCAGATGAGGAAAACAAAGACGTACATGGATCTGGTCGTCTAAAGCTACGTTCACATCGAAGGCAAGGTGTGCATCAAATTTGGTACAGCTGCTTCTCTTTCACCACACGGCACATACACTGCTCAACACCTGTCTAAAAATGCGTTCATAAACTTCATACTGCGTGTGGAAGGAGCTCCGTCAAATGTGTTTAGCTACATGGAGCGGTGTCTGTGTAAATCTCATTTACTAAGCACGGAAGACAAAGAGCATGTTTAGAGATACGATTTACTTATTTGAAAGAGCTCAACAAAAGTGTCAGTAATCATGTCTCCACGTGTGGGTGCACGCGATCATTCAGAGATTCTCCTGGTACTGCAGGAGCTGCATCTTTATTTTGCACATCATGTCTCTGGTGCAGTGCAATTCACATGCTATCCCTCTCTCTCACTCCCTATATGGGGGAGCGGGAGAGATTACTGATTCCAGGAGCACCGTCTGTGTTCCTGTCTTTGGCCGTGACATTGCCTCTGGCGTCTCGCAACCACAGCTGTTTCACAGCTTCATCTGGATGAAGCCCGTCTGTTACACTGTTCAAACATATAGTTGTTTATTGAAACATTTAACTGTTTTTTAACCTGTAGTTGTTTATTTAGATGTGTGGTTGTTTATTCGACAAATACTTGTTATTCAAACATGTAGTTGTAGAATTAAATAAGCTCATTCTTCTTTAATAGTTCTAACACATCACCTGTCCATCCGGAGTGGAGGATCCCTCAAACTCTAAGGTTTCTTATTTTTTCCCCAAAATAGGATTTTTTTAATGAGTTTTTCCTCACCGAGTACGAGGGTGTCAAGGCAGGGATGTTTGTACTTAGTCTGTTTGATAACCAGCTATTGTTTACATTTCTGACTGAGTTTATGTTGTTTTCAAATACCGGTGTAAGCCCATTGAGTCCGCTGTGGTTGTGATATTGGGCTACATAAATAAAATTGAATTGAATTGAATCTGAATGAATGGCAGCTGGCTTCTGCGGTACCTCCATATCTTTGACCCAGTTTAAAGACTTGCAGTTCCACATTTGATTTTTTTCCACATAAGCCCAAGAGGGAAAAAAAGTAAAAAACAAGAACAAATTATTGTTTTGATGCAAAAAACAAAAATATAAGTTCAGAAGAACTGAGCAGGCTGCCTTCCCAAGCTGTAGCCATTGCCCCGTTTGCCCACCAGCCAGCCTACCGGAGAACGGCATAGCTGATCCAGTGACTGTGTGAGAGAACCAGACTCAGTGGCCCTCCCCCCTGGCATTCAAACAGGAAGTATCAGCTGGTTCCAAGAAGCCCAAAAATAGACTTCTTTAGAGAAATAAACAGCTGTTACTCATTCATCCTTTTGGTCAGAATAATGGTTGTTGATCTGATATATTTTTAACATGTTCTTGATTACCCTTTTTTAAATTATATTTTTTCTCTATCACAAGTTATTCAGGTCATAAACTGACCAAGCAGACGTCTCGGTAAAAACATGTGTCCTCTGGCCCTCACCTCAAATGTTTGATTGACACTTTCTCCCGAGCCGCTTTCAGTGGAAGAGGAGTGGATTTCAAACAAGTTCACTCATGATTGGCGAGAGCAGTTGCCCTAGAAATGTGACTCAGACCAATCACTGACGTCTGGATTCAAATGTTGGTGCTCGTTTTGGAGAAAAATGGCGACTGAATTGGTTTCATTTCAAGTATGGAAGTATGGCATTTTCTATGGGTGATATCACACCTGCTCTGTCCAGTTCTATATATAGTCAATGAATAATGCACATACACAAAGCTGAGTCCCTAATTGGTTGATGTAACGTGGTGTCTTTGCCAAAGTTTAAATATTTGAACTTAAATAACCCAAATTGAGCAGCGGTCAAGCAAAAGCAAGATGCTGTAGCAAACTGCGCCACATGACCACAGATTGCATTTGTAGCTTAAAAGGAGCAGCATCAGATTGGAGTAGGGAGCTTGTGGCATACTCAACGTATTTTCTACGTCGCAAATACATTTTTTTTCTCCAATGGGAGTTTTTTGTCTGCTCCTGATTCACAGCAATTTGAAAAAAGACATACTCAAACCTGATATTTTAAGCCTGATTTTGCAAATATATGTCCTTCATCGTGAGAAAAATACCCCAAAAACATGTTAAAAACTCAATTTTCATTGGAGCAGGTCTTTAAGGGTTTCTCAGACAAAAGAGCAGAAAAAAACTCTATTGAACGAGTCATGACAGTGTTTGGGTGACAGCAGATAATCTGAGAAAACGTGATGCCAGTAGGGCAACAACTCCTGTGTAATTGTTTGAAATTAGCCCGCTGACACTGCCAACAAGAAACTTGTGATGTGCCGTGATAATGGTATGTGACACGGTCAAGGCCTGGCTGGGAGGTCCAAATACCACACGGCTGATTAGAGGCCCCAACATGAAACAGACTAAGTTGAAGGATCTTCCTCACGGGTTAAATCTCAGGGCATGGGAGAGAAACCTCCAGCCTGCCAGCCCCAGAGATCCTTCAGCCTTAAAAATAATTCTAAAACATTGGAAGCTGAAGATGCAGACAAGAACCTAGCAGCTGAGATCTTCACTTGTTAATATAATTGATGGTGATCCATTTTTCACATTTACCACAAGTGCTAACAAGCTGTTCAAGACATGAGATCAACCATTCCAGCTTCATAGGTCTTCTCTGCATGAAGAAGCCATCATTCCCTGATCTACTGGAGTCTTCTCCAATAAATCACCATCCAGGATAAACACCGCTGATGACCAGACATGACTCTTTAGGGTGCTAGGATTACTTTTGCTGAGAAAAAAAAATCTAAATGTCTGCCATCTTTCATTTCAATGAGCTGACTGGAGAGTAATGAGTCAGCTGAGCCCACAGAAAAACTCTGTTCAGTCAGAACAATAAATAAATGGAAGCAGCTCGAGTCCTCCTCAGACTGCAACCACTCTGTCAGACTTCAGTCGATGGAAAGCGGACAACGAACGACCAACCAGAAGAAGTGAGTAACACAGTCCAAGCGGCACGGCCAAGGAGCTGCCTGTGAGAAACCCACGTCTGCAGCGGCGAGTGATGAATGCACGCTTGTAAAGTGAGAAGACGTGTGGAATGTGATGCGAGCTCAGAGCAGAAGAAAAAACATTTCTGCCAGGGAAGTTACTCAACACCTGAAAAATCAACCAGCTCTTTAGTCTTAAATCTTGGTTCATAGGAGGCATTTGTTGGTGCACACTGAGGTTTGAGCTCTGGACTTGTTTTGGATGGGACGCCTCACGCTCCCTCTCTGCACTGACCTCGCAGTGGCAGACGCCCGAACAAGCTGTGGTCCCGGGCCGTCGTGTTGCAGTTCCAGCGGTGGCTGCGGAACTGATGCTGGCACTCAAAGATCCAGTCCTTCATCCCGGCGCCGACGACCTGCATCACCTTGGGGTGCTGGCGACAGAATTGGCGCTGCTTGTTCACCAGTCCAGGGATGTTGTCGCACATCACCTGGGAGCCCAGAGTGCCCATGTACCTGCAGGGTGGAGGAGGAAACGAGGCAAGGCTGTAAGTTTAAAAAAAAAAGAAAAAAAAAAAGACATATTTTCACATTTGCCTGGACATGCAGGAGGAGGAGGCACACACCTTAAAGGCACTAAAAACTCAACTTAATCTATCAATTAAAGTCAGTGCTGCGGGAAGAAAAACACTAACATTTGTGAGGATCTTTGAGGGCCTTTACAAATATCAAAAACTGAAGAAAAACAACAAACAATGAGAAATTAAACTGTACCACACGACTCAACTGGAAAACAAACCTGTGCAAATATTCAGGCTCCAGCGAACTGCAGTCATGATAGTCATGGGGCAATTTAGCAACTCAAGGTGGATACAGATGCAGTTTCAGGGAAGCCCAAATGACAGTGAAAGCTCAAGAATGTTGTGGAAATTGAAGAAATCAGAGAAAAGACTTCAATCAAGCAGGACTCACCACCAGGATGCGTCGACCTTGGCCGTCAGCCAGCAGAGAGCAGCAGATAAATAAAAACATAGTTCACTTTTTACAAAGTTCATATTAAGCCGAGTGTGGTCCTCTAGGGGTCTGGAAGGAGCATTTCCACGCGGGGAACCACACGATCAAACATGAGAGGAGGCATGAGGAGGAGAAGCTGCAGAGTCCAGCAGCGCGCCTGCTGCTGCTGGGGGGGGCAGAGGATGTGCTCTCAGGTTCACACTGCTCTGCATGCGTGGAGGGGTGGGCAGAGCGCCGCTCAGGAATGAGATGTCTGACGGTATCTGTTCAGGCTGGTTTGACACCAGACAGCTTTGGCCCCGATCCAGTCTGGAGCTCACAGATGAGGTCCAGACTTCAGGTGGGCTGAAGTGTTCCTGTTGCAAATTCCGGTTCCGCCTCGGTTTAGGGGGGCGTGCAGTCCTTCATGAACCAGGGAGTCAAATACTCTAAAAGGACAGGTGTTTTTAGAGTCTTATACACAATGACAGCTCCAATCAGAACTCTAGGTGATGAGTCCAAACTGGAAAACAACTGCGCAGGTTCCCTCAAAGGGGATCCGATTCCATTAGATTATCTCTGGAGGGTTTTTTTTTTTTGGGGGGGGGGTCCCTCTGTCACTCTGCATTTACCCCAGCTTTGATCCGTCCCTGGATCTGAAGGTCTGGAGACTCTGGGACAGACCAGATTAATGAGCAAATTGGATTTTTCTCGTGATCTTCGTGGAAAATTAAAACAAAAGGACGAACTCTCAAAAACAGTCGATTTTCTATAAAAAGGAAATCAAAAAATGCTACATTAAATGCAAAAGAACCGAGATCAGTGACTTTAATGTTTATCCTCTGCAAAGACGTAAAGTGATGAGAACAAAGCTTCTTCTCTTTACACTTTGTTATCTTGTTAGAAATTCAAGGAATCTGGAAAACTTCTGCACTGTTCAGTAGCAGGTATTTATCTGTGAGTCACACTGGTTAAAGTTTTGGTTAAAGATGTCCAGGGTCCATTTCAGGTCAGTGAATCAGATTGTTCACAATGAACCAGTATTGACTATGAATTCTATCAGCAACCATAAATTATTTATTGGTTTATTTATAATTATTTATTGGATCATTAGAATTTATTGTGACACCCGTTTTCTATAGTATACTTGCTATACTATAGAAAATATAGTATACTTGAGTATACTCAAGTATACTTATTAAAATTAACTTCAGGTGTTCTACATTTTTTCTAAGAGTATATCTTCATAACAAACAGGACACGCAGAAACCACAGTAGTTAAAGCTTCACCACAAAACTTTTTATCATAAACACATGGCATCAAAATCCTCCTTTAAAACCTAAAAATATCAGTTTTACTCCAAAAACTTGGAAACAGAAATCTGCTTCAAAATGAAAGTTTACTTCACTTTAACAAAAACAGCATTTGACAGCTCTAATTAAAACAAAAAAAAAATCTATGTGGAAACACCTGCTTTGTAATTAGAGGATTTTGGAGTACAGGTAATGTTTGCCACTTGCAGCTTTGCACAACAGCAGCAGCGAGGTGGCACCGAGCATGCTCGCAACAATCCCAGTGAGCAGAGACTTCTTCCAGCTTTTGTGAGAACCAGGTGGTGGAAGCAAACAGCAATCCCTGGTTTCATCCATCTGTGGACAGCAGGGAAAGTAGGACTGACATGAGAAAAAAAAAAAAGATTCCAAAAGATCGGGAAAATGTGAGAAACTATGACTGCGAGGATTAGAAAACGTCTGAGACCACCAGTTTGGTTCGACTAGCAAACCTGAATCATCAGCACTTCCTGTGCCAAATCCTGAAGGTTTCATAAGAGGAGTCACGTCTCACAGCCAAGTGACTCCCTAAGACACAAGTGACTGTCATATTCAGACGGATGAGCCTCTTTCTGGGAATTCAAAGCTGGAAATCAAAACTTTTTTAACTTTTGTCTTAGCGCTTGCTTTTTATCTCCATTTCCCAGACATTTTTTTTCTTTAATCCAATCTTTACACATGACTGAAAACAAAAATCCTTTAATTCTTTTAAATGTTTTATGTGTCAAAACATAAATGATTTTAGACAATGAAATCATTACTGATAAATTATAAAAAGAACAAATGTTTAACTCCATCGTCACAATCTTGATGAGGTTTTGAGGTGAAGGAACTTTCTCAAAAGTTTATTTTGTGTGGCGGGTGTGAAAAGCGAGTTTGATTTAAAGAAGATCAATACAAAATGAAGCATGCTTACAGGAACCCTAATTATTGAAATGGGGTGGGGGGCATTTTTCTGGAAATAAAACCAAATGTTTCATTAATGATCTTTCCTTCTACTGAGTGACAAATATTTAATGAACGCGAATGCAAATGCGATTTGTATGTCAAATTAGCGTCGGCTACCTCTCTTTCAACGCGTGGCGAATTTGTTTCTCGACACCTGTTCAAAAATGTGTTCATACGCTTAACATCCCAGACGCGTGTGGGAAAAGCTACCGCCAAATATTTTTAATCCTGATCACTACATGGAGCAGGGTCTTTGTATATGTACGTTACAATGCATGGAAAACACAGAGGACAGATTTATTTATTTTGAAGAGTTTTACAAAAATCATGGTAATCGTGTCTCTATGTCTGGGTTTGAGATCATTCACAGACTGGTGATCTGTCCAGGGTGTACCCCCCCTTTGCTCAACAGTAGCTGGGACAGGCTTCACCAACCTCACAAACCCAATATTTGGTTAAGAAAATGGACGGATGGATGGATAGATAGTTCATGACGAGAATGATCGGTTTGATCTTCCATGTTGGATTTGGACTCCACCCACTGATTGAGTCACTTAACACGTCACGTGCCCAAAGCTGAGTCCCTGACTGGTTGACGCGATGCACTGACCTAGCCAAGGTTCTGATGGAATAATAACTGTGGAATAATGCCCAACGAACTCTGCATTTTCAGAAATTAATGTATGCCGTTAAAGCCTGCACCGCCCGATGCAAAGTGGAAGACGGTCGCTTCTGACGTGCAATTAATTTGACTTAATTCATATTAACACTTCTTTTTTTTTTATTACTCGTGTGCGTTGACGAGTTAATGTTGACAGCCCTAACTAAAACACAAGGATGCATGGGAGGGCAGAAGGAGAAGGAACTGGTTTATTACTGGCTTATATTTAAGTTTAAAATATTGAGAACCAGATTTTTAAATGTTCCAAATGAATGATCTGGATGGTTTGTGGGAAGTGTGTGCACATGCTGACCTTGCACAGCAGACTATGGAGACAGGAGACTTCCTTTTCCAGGTCTTTAGTCTGGAGGACCAACTGTCTGCATATGGATTGGGCTTCCTTCCCCGGGTCCAGAGAGAAGACCAGCTACTTAGGAACCAGAGAAACAAAGTCTTTTGTTTACTCATATTTTATCAAAATGAGAACATCAGGTGAAGCAGAAATGAATAACTAAATGACTGTTTCTAAAATGTGTTAACATTTGAGGAGCAAGAGAATCATTTCAGATCCACATGCCTGAGAGGCCTGACGAGGAAAGCGACTGACGACATCGTGAATCACTTCTATCAGGTAACAGCACTGATGATTTATGCTAATGAGGAAGTTCTGCAGATCTTCACACCTAAAAAAAACAAAAGCAACACAAAGAGGTTTGATTTTCTAAAAGCCTCAAATAATATTTAGATTCTGCTGCTTTTTTCTTCATGTTTTTGTCATCTCTATATTTGCTAATTTTAAAAAGTTGTTGGATTTAAAATTTAAACAAAAAACAAAATTACAAATGAATAAATAGCTTACAATAAGACGGACAGCTGTAGGAAAAAAAACAAATGTGCCGTTTCATGTTAGCTGTTGATTAGCTACATTTGGTTTCTACATCCATCTGCCTTACAGCGCTCCCTGTTCAGTGCATCGCTTCAAAACAGGGACCTGGTAAAGTGATGAAACAAAACACTGGAAAAAAAGTAAAAACGTTATCTTATGAGGGCTATATTGGCACTTTCCATATAAGTCGTTATCACTTTCTACCAATCAACGGGTGGCTATTGCGGCTCTACCCCAACCGTTCCATTCCACTTTTCTATGGACATTCAACCGAAGGGCGCCTCAGGAGGCACAGATCGGTACTGTTTAATGGGCCCAATTTAAAATAGAAATGCTCAAAATAGCGGAACGTACCGAACCGCTCAGTGGAAACAAGGCTATGGGGTCTGAGGGACCACACCAAAATAATGAAACATCTGTTAGATCTAAAAGACCCCATAGCCTTGTTTCCACTTAGGGGTCCGGTCAGTGGACCGGCCACCACAACAAAAGCTTAAGCACCATAATAAAAGCTGAAGCACCACGACAAAAGCCGGAGCACCACAGAAAAAGCCGAAGCATCACGACAAAAATCACAACACAACGGAAGTGAAACAACGGAAATGAAAAACAGACTTTTTTTTTAAGCTTCATTGCGTTTCAAGCTATTGGCGCCTTGAGTGATAGCGCGATTTGTTTGTAATCTACGTTTGTCTGAAGTTATTAATTTAGTCTATGTGCTCTTATTTGAGTCGTGTCGGCCACCATTAATCCGCTACAAATCATGTACCTCTCAGGGGCCAGTACAGATGCATGAGAAACTTGCAAGAAAGCTAACTTTGACATCAAGACAAGTTTTTAAAAAGTAATTTATGAAGTGATATTGCTCCATTTGAACATAAATAGACTGAAGCTTTGGATCAGTATTGGTCCGGTCCTTTTTTAAGCACAAACTCATCAATTTCAATAGGAAACTCAGCCAGTTGCTCTATACCTCTGCATTTTATTCCAATGTAAAAAATGTCACTAATGATCATTTTCTCATGTTTCTGAACCTATCCCCTCCTCCCCAAAAGAGTTGGGCATTGATAGTTCTTATCTTAATGGTAAATTCTCCTGCTGAGGGCACCAAACAGCCAGCTGTTCCAGGACTCCTAGCACTCTGTCTGGTGACCAAGTAAACACTGTCAGTCAGTCCCTGCAGCACCCACACCTCCCTTTTCTCTGCTGTTAGTTTATCTAGGAGCAGAGAGCGATGATGGGAAAACTGTTGAGGCGAACTTGTCACTACATTTTAACTGTCTACGGAGAAGCTTAAAGTCTCATTGGTAAAATTGTTCTGAGTCTATACACATTCAGGGGCACAGTAAAACCACTCACCAACTGTTGCTCATTCAGCCACGAGAATGCCTGTAACGCAGGAGCCACTTCAAATGGACTGCAATCTACTTTCAAAATGTTGATCATCAAAACATTAACAACAACTACGATCAAACAGGACTGAGTGTCAAAAAAATCTCAACAATCACCATCTAAATTATCTTGCCATCAATTATTTTGAAGCTCAGAGATTAATTCTGTTTTTTTGCCCCCAAATCCTATTTTGAAATATGCAAAACCTAAATTTTCATCAGGCTTTTAAAAGATCCTGTAAAATTATCAACCATTTAAATCTGCTCATATGCTCACCGTGTCCTGCATTAAAAAATTCAACAATTCCGTATGCCTCTCATGACATGTAGAATCCCGACCACTCAAATGAAAATCTTGTTTTTGGGGTTTTGGGTTAAAAATAAGAGGCAAATTTACTGAGAGCAGAATGCAAGCAGAGAGCAGCAGAACCTCAACTTTATATATTTGAAAAAATCTTGAGGCACAAACAGCTTTGGAGAAATTAGAACATTTGAACATTTTTCCATTCTAATATTCAAACAACACTTCTGACTTTTCTAATAAAAACATTTCCAAGAATTTTGAAGAAAAAAATGTAAAAATCTGAAAATGACACAGATCAAAGTCCCCAAAGTCTCTTATCAGCTTTTGATCTTTGCTCAAAGTGTTCCCAGTGGTCTTGATAATTCCCATTTTAATTTAAATAAAAAAAAAAAACTGTCATTTTCTAGGCCATAGTTTCTGCAGAGCAACGGGAGTTCATTAGAAATTCACCTCTGAATTGTGGGTAGGACTGCTGGCGAACCAGCCTTCATTTCCCATTATCTCTTTGTTTACACTCTCTCCTGCTAGCTTACAGCCCCTCATACCCCCAACCTAACATTGGCGATGCAACAAAATCGGGGAGCAATCATGGAGCTATCCAGCCGTACAGTTTTGATCCAGATTCCAGCTCACACGAGGAAAATAAAGAGGTACATGTATCTATTTGTGTTCAATTGGAGGAATAAAAATGGTCTGGAGCAGGAAGATTGTGGCCTGAAATTGTAGTTTCTATGTAACAACTACAAGCTTTTTCAAACAGCATTTTTGTCTGCCTTTGATTCACAGCAATTTGAATAAAGAAATATTCAGAAATGACATTTTTTTAATCTTAATTCTAAATAACTAAAACTAAATAGCTAAATAACTGTTCTCCTGAGAAAAATGTCACACGAACATGTTAAAAACACCCAATTTTCTTTGAAGTGGGTTGAACTTTAAATTCACATCATGTTTTCCAATTATTAATTTAGATGTAAACTTTTTTGGTTTTGGAACCTATTTCTTTGAATAAAAAAAATCCCCAAAGTGTAAATAATAACATGTAAACAGTTGTAGGTAGAAAAGAAATTGAGAAAAATTGGTCACACGAAAAGGTGAAATAAAATTTCTGCTCCTCATTCACAACGATTTGAATAAAGAAATACTAGGAAATGTAATTTTAATCTTAGTTTTCCTTATATATTGCCTCCATCCTCAGAAAAAATGCTACAAGAACATAATAAAAACATCAAAATCACAATTTTCATTGGAGTGGGCCTTTAAATAAGACATCTTACCCATTGTAAACAGCTCCTAACTCGCACAGGGTGTCGAGGTCTATTTTATCCAAGTGGATCTGTTGAACGACATTCAGCACCTTTTGTTGTTCCTCTGGGTCTATGATACCAATCTGAAAATAGAAAGCAAAAAAGAAATACTGCTTACTTCATAGGTTGTGAATTGAAATAGTAAGCATAGAAAGGATGTAGTGTAAGGATTCATCAACTTAATCGATTTATATTCAAAAGATCCAACCAGATCGATCTATCTTAGATAGTTGTAAATCAAATCCCATCATACCATTAAAAAATCTTTTCAAAATTAAATAAATCAATTATATTGATAATGGAAAACACCATTTGAATCGAATCATGGTAGGTTCATTCTACTACTACTTTGGGGCGACTGTGGCACAGTGGAAAGTGCAGTCCACCTCTAATCGGAGGACTGCAGGTTCGATACTCACCTTGCCCGCCAATGTGTTGAAGTGTCCTTGGGCTAGACACTGAACCCCACATCAACCTTCTGATGGAAGGTCGGCGCCAGAGTTCGGCAGCAGAGCCACCATCAGTGTGAATGTGTGTGTGAATGGGACAGTGACTGTAAAGCGCTTAGGCCTTCAATGAAGGTAGAAAAGCACTATATAAGTATACGCCATTCACACTTGCCTTCTCAAGGTCCTCTCTCTTCATGGTCAACAGGCAGTTCCATGTGATGTCATTTTCCTGCGCTCCAGAAAAAAACAAGAGAACCAAGAAACAAGATAAAAAATGACAGTCAGCTGCTGCTTAGAACATAAGACAATTTTGGAAAGTATTTCCATCTAAATCAAATGTGTCAGGGGATCTGAATACATTTATTTCGGCGCAACATAATTTATCAATTGTTGATGTAAAATGATGATCAATGTGCACTTTAACTAGATTTGTTTAAGTTATGGTAACAAAGCTTGATGTAATCTGACATAATCTTGTTGGGTTCTCTAAACTTGAATATTAATGTTAGGTCTTACTTAATTTCATAGTGTACTTCTCAAAATTAAAATTGAAATATTTCATGCTAACCCAGCAAAACCAAGAAGAAGTAAATCAGAAACGCTTGAAGTTTCAATAGTACTTTTTAGTCATGTGAAAAACATTCCTAAAATAATTAATATTCAGTAATTTAAACATAAATCCAGTTCAACTCATTTACTTAATCAACCTCAGTGTATTTAAGTGTCTGGTTTTCAGGTCATCCACTCTGCCTTGCCATCTTTTTCTTTCTCCATGGTTTTGTCCTGCTTCAGTTTTTTTAAATTAAATGTCTTTGTTTCTGCCACCAAGCCTGGTCTCCTGCATTTTGGGTCCTTCACCACCATTTCCTGACACTAGCAGCAGGGTCAGTTCATCTGCAGCAATCATTATGTTAAATAAACATGAATAAATTCTTTTGCACCAACATAAATGCATTCAGATCTCCCAACATAAATTTTTTATATCAACACATTTAATTTAGATGGAAATACATTCCAAAATCGTTCATGTTAATTCAACAAATGATTTTCTTGAGTATATATATTCCAATAAACCATTTATTGTATGTCGTATACCTCTGTTATTTGTTTTATTAATTTCTTAGTCCAAATTTCAAATTCACATGACATCAAAAAGGGGTAAATATCATGATATCAAACTGATTTTAAGATATCGACATCAATTTGTTGTTGAGCTTTGATGTCATCGATTGCCCATTGGACGATGATGTCAAGTTGATATTAACATGTTGACGTCAATTCAATTTGCACATTCAATTTGTTTTTGACATCAATTTGATGCTGATTTGACGTAATTTCAACATCAATTGCCCACTGGGTAGTTTATTCAGATGGATCAAACCATTTGGAAGTAAAATAATCAATTAAACACCCGCGCTAAATATTCCACCCCAGTTTAATGTCTGTCTGTCATAAATACCCAATGTGACAAACAAACGAGTAATATTGTCCTAAGTAAAATTGATGGTTTCTCTCATTATTTTAAAGGTTTAACTTTTAGAAAAAAACACACATTCAGGATTCAAACACAAAGAAATATGTGCAATCTTCTATCAGTGTAAAGACGAGTACTTACAGTCATGACTTCAGAGAGGTGGCTCAAATTAAGGCCATGTAGAAGTAGCTGTAGGTCATTAAGACGAATTACACTGAGCAGAACAGAAAGAACAGGAGTTTAAAAAAAGGCCTAATTTGTGCTGTGTTAGGATCTTAAGCACAGACTACGTTCAGCTTTAACTGGGAAAAACAATGGGAAATTACCAGAACAGGTTTTACCTCCATTAGAAAGCAATGCGTGTTTGTGCATCAATCTAATCTGCATTATTCTAAATCATTGGGATTACAATACGGAAAAACAATCTAAGAACAAATCTCAAAGTCAACGAATTGTTGAGTTTGTCTTTGAGAGAAAATGTACTACCACAGCTTTTGCTGTTTGAGAATGTTCTCCAGTGGTTTTGATCTCAAAGGGGCTCATAGACATTGGAGAAGAGCAACTTGTGTCAACCTACCTCTGCTTGTGATATGTGAACTGTGGAGAGGCAGAGGACACTAAGAATCTAAAGTTGTAAATTCTTCCATCCTCCATCCATCCAAATCATAAGAACACAGTGTATGAACATTTTAGGAATGTGGGCACATAACCTCTGTTGCTAAAATAAACTAAACGTTTATTTTTGCAGATTATCCTGAAACATACCGGTACATTCGGTCTCCCCAGGTGACCACGCTTTTCTGTTTGACCATATTGTTTTTCAATTAGTTCTAAAAACGTCAATAACCCAAAATCAATAACAACAAAGGAATACATTTCTGTGGTTTGTTATGGAGGCTTAATGTTAATTAGGTTTCCACAAGCATCATTATTAGTGTTTAATCACCTAATTAATGTTAAGTGGCCTAGAAAGGAAGTCTGTTTGTCCCAAATGTCCAGATTATTAGGTTGCTGTAATTTTTCTGGTTTTGTTCTCATGCACAGACCTCAGCACCCCAGAACCACAGAACAGATATCTAGACCCATGAATGGGATTTTTGCACCAAGTACAAATCTTTGCAAAGAGCATAGTGATGGCAGTTATTGGTTCTCTCAGCCCAACAAAAAAAGGAAAATGGAGAAAATGAGGCTGTTTAGATGTCAGAGGGTTTCACCATTTGGACGTGATAGCCCCTATGGTGGCTCACCATGTTCCTCCTGCAGCTTCAGGGCTTACCAAGCACTAATACTGCTATAGTTTGATAAATGCTTGCAATGTGTATGTTTATGTCCGATAGTGTACGTGTTGTACTAAGTCAATCGACTGAAAGGAAACAAAATGTTATGTCTAAAACTTGTGTTCCATGACGGAGAATAACAAGGTACAACACTTCTGTGTCCTGCTGCGCAGCTGGACTCTGTGAAGAGTAGCTACTGAAATGAGGGATGACGACAATGATGGAACTATACAAGCAGTACCCGTAGCACCTGTCACTGCACGTCATCTACTGTAAGGCCTAAATAGAAGTGTCTTCAGCCAGATACGCGGGGGTCTGATATCCCATACTATACATGTTGGACCATGTTTTTGTGAGGAGTTGGGGACTGCGAGCAAGCAAACATCTGATGCCCTATGAGACCAGTGGGGACCAATGGCATCCTGTGAGTAGGTATTAACAAAAAAATTTTAAAAAGGGATCTTATGTGCCATATCAAACTTCAAAAACATTTAGGCATGTTTTCAACATCCCCATTAGCTACACATTTTAATTCATCTTTAACCCTTGTTTCTTGAGTATCTAAACAAGCAAACCTTTCAATAAATTGCATTAGAAAGCTGGATTTTCTTTCAAAACACATCATTAAACATGCTTATGTGGAAAGGGGCTAAAAAACCTGTGGCTTGTCTTACCTTTCTTTGGTTGGTGGAGTTTCACAGTTGGTTTTAAAAAACCTCGACAGCCTCTCCTCTGTGGAACCAAAGGCTCCGACGTTATGGATGTTAGATGAAGAATTCAAGATTTTTGCTATCTGTGAACAGACATGCCAAAACGTGCTAGCAACATTTGAGTTGATGGCTTTTCTCTGAACAATGGAGAAGGTTAGAAAATATCAGTGCTTCAAGAAAATACTAGATCTGAGTAATCACACATCTTAACTTGTGTATCAATTTTTAAAAAATGGTTGTAAACCTTAAGTACTCCAAAAAATAAAGTACTAACCGAGGAAAGCAGATAAGCGGAGGCAAATTTCAAATCCCATGACATTAATACTAAAAATATGCAGCGACTTTGTTTTCTGCTTCTTTTTTATCACATCAGATCATAGTATGAATGAAGACAGCGTTTATAAAAACTGCAGGTTTATCTCATATTCTAAAAAAAAAAAAGACAGCCACTGTTTCTGTGCTGCTCTTATCAGCCAAGTTTGATAGAACCTAAAAAGATATTTATCTTCACATCTCTGAGCTCACTTGCAGATCTCACCAAGGAAAAATCAGCTGCAGTGATTAAGGGCAAACCTGAACATGCTTACTTTTTGTGGCAACAGGAGCTATTTACTACCCCTTGTGCTAATCAAATGGTGAACTTAAAAAAATGAGAAGATAATTGCTTTTTTTCATTCTACGTTTATACTAACACTGCAATCATTTAAAATGTCATTTTGTTATGGTGAGGCTAGAAACCCTTACCTGTGAGTGATTGAAGACATTTGCCAGGTCAGCTGGGCTCTTGCCGTTCTTGGTCTTTATGGTTTTGTCTGCCCCCAGCTGGAGAAGCTTTAACACTGCCTCTTCTCTTCCACACTTCACTGCTACAGCCAAAGCCTAACAAACACCAGCATCATTTAAAAACGCCATCAAGCTTAACATACATTCTACCGTTGCCTACAGATGAAGGCAAAACGGGGCCTAACATGCATGTAGATTGTTCACGCACTGGAAAACAAATAACCCACTGTATATCCATTGCTGCACTGGACATTGACTTCTGCACCATGGGCCACAAGCAGGTTAATGACTTTACTGTAGCCCTCCCTTGCAGCAAGCATCAAAGAGGTCATCTGAGACCTGTAAAGTACAAAAGACAAGAGATAAGAGATGAGACGAGAAAAGAAGGGAAACCCAGAAAACAATTAGAAATTAAAAACTGAAAGGGTTGGGCTAAAGCAATTGTGAAAATCTGAGTTTGGAATGATATGTGATAGAATGTGAAAAAAATATGGACTGATGGAAAAACAATGAAGATAAACTGTGAAAATAAGAGAAAACGGGAAAAAAATCTGGGGACTTTGTCAAAGAGAAGGGAGAAGGGAAACAGCAGAGGGCAGCAGTCACCACACTATCTGTATCATTCTTTATTTCAATGAAATGACAATGTTGGAAAGTGAATGTCAAATACCTTTATAAAATAAATAAAAAAGACATGTTCCCACTGAAACCCGTCTCATTTAACCTCAAACACAAAAAGAGAACATCAAAATCAATCATTTAATCCTTTTGGCGTTTCCACAAGGTGGTTATGTTAATGATACATATGTGGAATATCAGAACAATATGTTTTGAGGATAATATCAATATGACCTTTCAACCAGTGTTTTGTTTATCTTTTAAAGTGACAAAAATTTAGGAAAAAAACATGAGGTTCAAATGTTGGCCTAAACTTCATTAACGTCCATTCTGTCAGATAATAATAAAACAGCCAGTTTCTCACCTGAAGACTGCAAATGTACACGAATAAATAAGTGTACATGTGCTGGTTGAGCAATGGATAGTGTAAGTTATTACGAGAAAGCTGCCGAGAACATAAAATAAAAATTCTGTATATAAGTATATAACTTTTGCTGTTATCTCTTTCACACACCAAAACACGCTCAACTTAATGGAAGTTTTAATGTGATACAGTAATGAACAACTGGATCTGTTAGCTGATGAGGTGGCAAAATGTTTTGATAAAAATGCACACTTTTTACAATAATGTGGAGAATTATGTTTGTAAGTATCCACAGGAAAGGAACAGCTTATACCTACTTTAACATTATCTGTTGAGTAAAAAAAAAAAAAAAACAAAAACACTGGTGGTCGATAATGGAAGTTCACATTAGGCTGTCCAACAATGAATTATTTCTCCTTGGTTCTAACTTAAATTGCTTGTTAGAAGGCTATAAACAAATTACACTACTTATAAAAAGTTAGGGATAGTGTAATTTAAATGAATGCTCTGGCTTTAGTCTGAATTTTAATAAGATACCTAAAAATCTGCCTCGGTATTACTTACAATGAATGAGAAGAAACACTGTTTTCATTGGTTTGATTGGCCCTATGTTGTTCTGAGGTAATGCATTCCGCTCTTCCAGCAAAACTGATGACCAAAATTTCTGTGCAAGGTGACCAGACAGTCATCAGTGAATAGGAAGGTAGACCATTGCTGCATTGTCAGTCTTCTACCCACTGCAAAAATTCACGGAGGTGTCTTGGTGTCAGTGGAATCATCTGCAATGGTTGTCTGACATTCAAGTATTTATGTGGTGTGTCTATCACTGTAATACAGTTGCCTACCTTTCCTGAAACTCTGTGAAGTGAAACAAACAGTTTTTACAACATCTCTAGAGTTTTACTATACCCCTAACTTATTGTGAGTAGTGTATATGCCTGAAAGATCCAAAAATGTTGACTGGTTTACTGGTACACAAGTTTAGTGAAACATATTGCTGGATCCAACTTTTCTTTTATTCTTTTTGTTAGAAAAGTAAATTATGTTACCTACCGTGACAAGATCAAATGTTAGTCTATAAAATGAAGTAGGAGAAATAAGAGCATAAAACATTAAAATAGGCATAACATAGTGGAAGACAAACGTATTATAAAAGTATATAAAATTACATAAACTCATGTCATAAAAACAGTTTTTAGATAAGATGTAAAATAAATGAAAGAAGGGGATCAACACAATCATTTCATCATAAAAAAATAGGGGAAGTTTATGTAATGTTCCAGGTGTGGCTGCTTGAAAAAAAAAATATCGTTTTGACATTTCCTTATGAGCTCCTGTTGTCCACCTTTTTGTCCATATTTAGCACTATAGATAGAGGTTTAAATTAGTAATAAATTAGGTTGCACTGAAAGCGTCCTGAGACAGAGGTCATGTTTGTTAAAGAGGTGTAAGTTAGAACCATGCGTCAATGGTTTTTGAACCTCCGCAGTAAAAAAAAGAGCCACACTTCCATTTAGCAAATTCCAAGAAATCACTAGTTAATGTTCTATGTGTACTCAAATAAAACAAAGGCTTTGACGTGTCTGACAAGCATCTTTTTTAACATCCTTCTCTGCCCAGCAATCAGTCACTATCTGTTAAACCTTAGAGAACCAGATAAAAGGAGTCGTATTTCTTTTAACATGTCGTGTGTTGTTGTATCTTCCCAACACTGGATTTGTTGGGAGATGGGCATCAAGGTCACTCACATGCTGTTTTAGTGAGTGTTGTTTGCTGCCCGTCCTTCATACTGCGAGTTCTATTTAGTCAAAGGGTTAATGTGCCGACAGATCAATGTACAAACTGTTCCTCTACCTCTACATCAGGTACACAAATTCCTACAAATATGAGCTACTGAGTTTTACAACTCCTACATTTTCAAGGTTAAGAGTAAAAATATGAAAAAGATACGAGAGCCTTCAAAGCACTTTGTCTAACTTATTCTACTGTGATCTGACTGGAAAAAAACTTTGAAAATGTAGCATATCTGGCTATTTCCCTACAAAAATCAAGTAGTGTTTGTTTATTTAAACTATTATACTGTGCTTTGATACAAACAACCTTCTTTACTCAAACTGAATTCAATCCAGCGTAAAATAGATGAGCTCCAGCAGGCAAACCAATGGTAAAGAACGATTTGTTTGATGAAATATGAGTTATTTTTGCAGTTAATCTTTCCTACCCAGAAGTAAGACGACTCAATCTCTGAGTACCGCCTTTCGCTCCTTGTCGGTGCAGCTCATTTTATGATGTCATCCTATAGCCAGCCTCGGCAGCGTCTCTGCGTTTCGCCCACGAAAAAATACAAAATACAAATTTTTGCAAAGATGGATGGGAATATTATACATATAAAATGAAAGCATTTAGCAGATCACCACTAGCTCTGTGGAGAAAGTGTGTGTGTGTTAGCCTGTGGGCGGTGCTGGCAGCGCAGACTCTTACTGGAAGGGGCTGTTCCTCACTTTCATACGTATGAATGTGAGAACCTACTCGTTTTTGTGGACTAAGAGCAAAGGTTTTTTGAGGAATAATGAAGAAAAAAAAGTATACAAGACTCACAATAAGTTAGGGATATTGATCAAAACTCAATGGATGTTGTAAACACTGCGTTTGTTTCACTTCACAGATTTTCCGGATAGGGAAAAATCTTTTCAATGTGGCATCAACTTCATCATGCCGTAGGTATAAAAAGCTGATTTGACCAGTAAGTCATTCAAACAGCCATGAACACACTGAACGCACGTCACTTGACAGACCAGACCACCTGGCTATTGCACCTTCAGGTTGGTAGTAGGCAGTCAGCTGTTGCAGGTCAACTTGGTGAGTCTCAAAGTGTCTTTAGCAGACTATCAAGACACAGAACTACCAGCAGAGTTTGTGACAGACCCAGCAGTGGAGCCCCACCAGTAACAGACCACAACCATGACCATTACCTTAGGACCTCTGCACTCTACCATGGTTTAGCAAATGTCACAGCTGAATGCCCGCTTACCAGATGTGAGGGGTACCAAAACCATTCACAACCGACTCCACTGACACCAAGATACCACCATGAATGCTTGCAGTGGGCACAAACCCATGTGACCTGGACAATGCAGCAATAATCTACCGCCCTGTTCACTGATGAGTGTCAAGTCACTTTGCACAGAAATTATGGTTGCCGGCGTTGCTGGAGAAGGCAAAGTGAACTATACGCCGAGGTCAGCATGGTCCCCAGTGTTCCCCTTTGTGAAGGAGGTGCAACAGTCTGAACAGACATCACTAGTCAGTCTAAAACCGATTTAGTTATTCTAGATGAGACATTACAGAAACCATCGTCAAGCTGTCATTGCAGCAAATGGTGGAAATAGTTACTTTTGAAAATGGTCAATTTTTGTTATTTTGAGCTATCTTTATTTTTGTATTAATCTTTAGGTTAATACATTTTAAAGTAATGAAAATTGTCTTTCTTCACATGTATTACTAGTAATATCAAAGGGCACTTTTGCATATTTACTTACAAGGAAATTTAAAATAACTTCAGAAAACGAGATGGAATTCATTAGTCATGAAAAATAATAATGTAGTCCAATGATGGCCATTTTATTAAAGCAAAAAGAAAAAAAGCTGAATGTGCTGTAGTATTTCTGGATTTCACTTCATAAACTTAATGAGCTTTGCAGAGTGCAGGACTTGCAGTGTAGAAAGATGAAAAAAGGACATGTGGAGGCAACGCATCCACATCTTGCGCCTGCATTTCTTAACTTAGAGAAATTACAGATTTTTGTTTACAGTGAAGCGGGGGGCGTGCAGCTGGTGTTAATCAGTGGTTTGATATTCGGACGTAAGAGGGGCTGAGGGGGAAACAGGATTTTATCCGCTAAACCCACACTGACCTCACTTTCTGCTGATCCTTTGGATTTGGGAGCCAGTGCCCACTCTTTTCACTTCCTTCCTCTTTCTTCTGTCTTTCTTACATTAGTTCACATATTTTGTCAAAGAAAAAAGCAATCAATTTTTCTACTGACAAGGTCTGTTCATAGAAAATCAGCATTTTATGGTGATTTTATGATGGTACCCAGGCAGTGAAAGCGCTGCACATGGTTAGGGACAGACTGTGGAATGTTCCTTTGCTATTAAGCTCTCATACTCTTCATGAATCAACATAATTCATAACCCAAGATAAGGAGAAGAGCAATGCCTTTTCCATAGATCAAAGCCTTTTTTTATACAATTTTATACAATTCACAATCTTGATATATGTAGAAACAACAATTTTGTCCTGAAAAATTAGTAACACTTTTGCTGCTTTCAGCCACAGACAACTGTGAGAACCTGAGCAGTGGTCTGGCAACAAGCCCAAGCCTGGTTAGCTGATCAGACTGTCAGACAGGTTTAAATGCTGCGTAGATCTCTGACATTACGGCTGGGCAATAGTGAATTTTTTATATCGCAATAGTGTTTTTTCATATCAGGAGATAACAATATATATCACGACATCAAACAAACCACTATGTATGTCAAATTTGAACACCCTGTAGCTCATTGGAGAAATGTATAATCATCAGCAGGTTGTTTAGACTTGTATTTATTTCCTATCATGCTTTAAACATAACAAATGCACTTAAGTAACAGCGCAACAGTTTTTTCCCCCCAGAAAACTAAAAATAGGCATAAATATTACAAACTAAACTGAAAATTAAAGCAAAAGCTTTCAAGTTTCAAAACATAAAAAAACAGAATACTAAACAGCTTGATCAGTTCCATTTAAAAACAAAGCATTAATTCTACAAATAAATTCTAATGTTTTCAAGTTTTACTGAACAAACATAAAATTGACAAACATTTTTGTCAACATCTTGTGACTAAGCGAGGAACTAAAAGCAAATTATCTGAATTTCTTCTCAAAGTTTAGACTGTTGCTGCTGTGAAGGTCTTAACTTTGTTGTTTTTTTCTGGAGAATAATCGTTTATTTCAGTTTGAGATTGAACATGCTTGGTGGAACTGCTTCAGGTGATAAAAGCTTGATGGTATTTCCAGTTTTAGAAGGAACATGCCTTCTGTACAATTGGCAGTGTATGTTACTTATGTTTTTTTGTCTGATTTTAAATAACTAAAATACCTCCACACAGGGGCCGAAAAATAATTTTTGAGACACTGGTCAAGTTGGCCAGTTGATAAAAAAATCTACCAGCTAAAACATATATCTTATCAGCCAACTTTTAATAAGATTTCACACAAAAATGCCTTAAGCATTTTAGGTTTTTGAAACTTTTAAGATTTTTTTTCTTAGAAAAATCAAACTGCAAAAAATTAATGTATGAATGGTATGAACATGTCTTTACTGTCATCTAACTGTAAACTCAAACTCAAACATGCTGAGAAAACAAGAACAGATTTATTAAAGATTTCCTAATTCTGCGTCCAGGTGATCGCTTTTTATTACAAATCATAACAAAAAACACCTGAAAACGGTATAATGTTTTGGGTTATTGTCATTCTTGAAATTAAAGCTACAGCTTTAAGTAAGCGGGAGGATTGAGCACAACTTCTGACAGGTCAGAGTTTTCAGTGTAACACAAACTCTGTCAGGTGGATTCAATTCTGTTATTATTTAGAAAATGCAGTTTTTCTGAATGTCCTATGAATGAATCGTATTGTAATTATCCGCCGCATCCTAAAGGCCGGTCCGTAAAAATACTGTTTAAAGCGGTCCATGATCACACAGGACACACACAACAGCTAGTTAGCATCATAGCATTTGTGTCTAACAACAGTGCTGTCTTCAAATCAATACATTTTATTAATCTGTTGCTGCTTTAAGTGAAGCAGCTTCATCCTCTGGTTCTGACTGGATCCTGTTATAAATCGCCACATATTCTGCCAAACTAAACGCTGCACAGGTGAAGTGACCACAGGGGTGTGTCTTGTTTACCTCGCTTGAAGATGGTAGAGAAAAAGATGACATAAGAAATTCACGAAAAGGAAAGCTAATAAACATGGAAAAATAAACATGTTAATTAATAATTAAACATGTGGTGACTAACCCTCTAACTTTTACTGGCCATACTTTTACTGCCGTATTCACACCACATATATGTAACTAAGTAAACGTTTTGAGAAGCAACTGTGTGGTTTTATATACAGTAAGAGTGCTTCCACTGAAGATAATGATAGCTGGATCTCAAAGTATTTAAAACAAGGTTAATTCATTCAAAAATATAAAAATAAATAACCTTTTTTTGGTTTGCATTTAGGAAAAGTCCATTCTTACTGCTTTTTCAATGTTAACCAAGTTTATCGATTAAACTATCTCCTACCGTAAACACAGTCAAGCAATGTAATCTCTTCTTCTTTGTCTCAATTCTTGCTCATATAGACTCTAAATTCCTGCTCTGTACACTGTGTTTTTATGTAAAATAGTTAAGCTACAGTGGCAGAAAACTACACCAAGTTTCTATTGTTAGCACTTTCTACTGCAGCGCTTTGCCCTAACGGCTTCTAACCCAGAGTGACCACATGAACTTACCCAAGAATCCTATACCCTTCACTCTGAAACTGTGCCTGGAATGTCAACCATGCAGAGCATATTCAGACAATCAAGTAATCCTGAAGAAGACAATATTCAGAAATAATATCTTTATATGTGTTGCAGCAACAGCTTTTAATAAAAATTCAGATTAATATATTGTTAGAACCCATTAATGTTCCAGTTGAATTCTTGTTTTGACAAGGCTTATTCCAAGAAGATTAAGGACCTCATTTGGGCAATATCTTTTTACTTTGACTTTTTATATCAATGCACAACTCATTTTGAAGTAAAAAGAACATTTAAACAAAAGTGTCTTATGCAGGATGTGAGCTCCTTCAAAAAAAGTGATGGTTTGAAGACTCACTCCAATGAAAATGGTGTTAACATGTCCTCGTAGCATTTATTTGATGGGCACATATTAAAGAATTTAAGACTAAAATTGTGTTTTTGAGTATTTCTATATTCAAATTGTGATGGATCAGGAGCAGATAAAAACCAGAGTTTTTTTTAAAGCTCAGGTTTTTGACGTAGCAACTGGCATGAGGCACAGCCGCCGCTCCAATTTTAAATCCTCCACTTGCAGAAAAATAGATCCATTAAAGTCTTTGTTTTCCTTGTCCAAGCTGTCATCTTGCTCAGAACTGTTTGGCTGCATAGCTCTGTTCTCGCTGTTCTATTGTACCGTTCGCTTGGGGTTGTGAGGGTCTGTAAGCTACCAGGAGAGAGTGTAAACAAAGGAATGCTTGAATATCAACGCTGGATTACTTCTGTGCCAACAGCCCTGCCCACAACCCAAAGGTAAATTTCTAATGAGCCCCTGCTAAGCTGCATAAAATGTCTTTAAAAAAAGTGACACACACTATTTGATAAAAACGTCATAATCATAAGTAACAACAAATGGCTCATTTTCTATTTAATTATTTATTCCTTAATTCATGGGTTATAGATAAATATCCTAATAAAAAAATGTGTATAGAAATTTAATAAGAGATTGTACAGCGTTTTAATCTACCACAAATTGTTGTATATCAACCAGAACCCATAAGGGTGACTTCATGGTGGATGTATTGTTGTTGCCACTATTACTTCCTAGATATGAATGTAAAACTAATATGGTCTTTCTGTTCTTTGCAATATCAGTTTATATCGCCAGATATTCCTAGGCAGACACATTCTGCTGTTTATATTGTGTAAATTATATTTAGAATAAACAAGCACTAACAAAAATCATTTAAAACAATTATACACATTCATATCCAGGAAAGATCAAAGATAAATATTTAGAAAAAAAGAAAAGCTTTTAGCCAAATGTGTTAAAGAAATACTCTTAGCCACCCCTTCAGCTTTGTTTGTCTGTCTGTCTGGTGCCCGTCTGTACAAGCGCAT
Organism: Oryzias celebensis; assembly: GCA_014656515.1. NCBI lineage: Eukaryota > Metazoa > Chordata > Actinopteri > Beloniformes > Adrianichthyidae > Oryzias > Oryzias celebensis. Next base: position 25,021,708 of record BNCR01000006.1, on the reverse strand, counting down.
GCCATAACAGGACATTCCAAACAAAACATAACAAATATACACACATGGTGTGGAGAACTGTGCTGCATAACGCTACCACATGGCAGCTGAACATAATGAGAACCATCAAAGGGAATTTGATCCAACACCTGCTTTTTTCTTTGTCGTCTTATGTCTTAAGTTTTTTTTTTTTTTTCAGCCTACGTCAAAACATATAAATGTATGGAGTGTGTTAACTCCATGAATATATTTAATCAGACACATGTATAGTTACTCACCTATCCACCGCATTGGGGTCAGCGTTTCTGGACAGGAGAAGTTCCACACAACGTGTGATTTCATCTTCACTGGCGGATGAAGTACAACTAACCATGAGGACTGAACACCCATCTGTGAACGAGAGTAGAGGTTAGTCTAACTTTCACATTTATGTTGGCAAATATTTCAATGATGCTTTCTGTAAGATTTAAGAAATATAAAATATAAACTTATTAAACCGCACAGTCCCAGAAAAAATGTGTGGACTGTTATTCTTACATGCATACGCACAGACACACTCAGGAGGAAGCCTCCACATCTGTATGTAGGTTTATGTGGCTCTGTGGCTATGTATGTTTGGTTCTATACCTGTGTAAAAATGTGTGTGTTTATGTTATGTGAGTGTGGGTGTACACTAGACAGCACTGTTTACGTCTACGAGGAGATGGAGTAAATAAATCAGAGGCCTGAAAGGAGAGGACAGAAGCATGGTGACCGTTTTCGATCATTCATGCATTCCTGCGCTCAGCCTCACTGCATGGACAATTGCCATCAGGATGTGACCACACGTCATCCTCCCGTTTAATTGTTTCCTTCACCTGCCTCCAGCGTCAGATGCCATGGCCATGTGAAATCAGTCACAAACAGTTTCTCTAAGCATTCTTAACTGAAACTTAATTAACATCAGATTTCAGGACCACAAGTGGCACTTAGGATCTTTGTTTTTTGTTTTGTTTTTTTTTTTTTTACTTACACTGGGCTTAGAATACTGATCATTTTTATTTGATCTTCAGATCATTTAGTGTAAAAGCACAGCAAAGATTTTCATTAATAAACCTGGCAATTTTTGAAAACCTTTGAAAAAGTTTTATTTTAATTCAATAATAGAGCATAAAAAATGTTGTCGGTCAGATTCTGCAAGCTGTCTCACTTAAATAGCTGAGTTTGGTCACCAAAGATCATCATTGATACATTTAAACTGTGAAAGACAGGATTCACAAAAGAAATTTAAAAAACATAATTCTTGATTTTTAAATACTTAATGCCTGAACTTATTTCCAATTCCATCCATCCATCCATTTTCTTCAGCTTATCTGGGACTGGGTCGTGGGGGCAGCAGTCTCAGTAAAGATGCTCAGACTTCCCTCCTCCAGCTCCTCTGGGAGGACCCCAAGTCGTTCCCAAGCCAGCCGAGAGACATAGTCTCTCCAGCGTGTCCTGGGTCTTCCCCGGGGCCTCCTCCCAGTGGGACATGCCCGGAACACCTCCCTAGGGAGGCATCCAGGGGGCATCCGAACCAAATGCCCGAGCCACCTCAACTGGCTGCCCTCGTTGTGGAGGAGAAGCGGCTCGCCTCCAAGCTCCTCCCGGGTGGCCGAGCTTCTCACCCTATCTCTGAGTGAGCGCCAAGTCACACTACGGAGGAAGCTCATTTCAGCCGCTTGGATCCGGGACCTCGTTCTTTCGGTCATGACCCAGAGTTCATGACCATAGGTGAGTATCGGGGCGTAGATCGACCGGTAAATTGAGAGCTTTGCTTTCTGGCTTATCTCTCTCTTCACCACAACGGACTGGTACAGCGACCGCATGACGGTGGATGCAGCACCAATCCGCCTGTCGATCTCACGCTCCGATCTTCCCTCACTCGTGAACAAGACCCCAAGATATTTAAACCCCTCCACTTGGGGAAGGAGCACTCCACCCACCCAGAGAGGGCAAACAACCTTTCTCCGGTCGAGAACCAGGACGGAAACCGCATTGTTGTTCTTCGATCTGAGGTTCGACTATTGGCCAGACTCTCCTCTTCAGTACCCTGGCATAGACTTTCCCAGGGAGGCTGAGGACTGTGATTCCCCGGTAGTTGGAACACACCCTCCGGTCCCCCTTCTTGAAAAAGGGAACCACCACCCCTGTCTGCCAGTCCAGTGGTACAGTTCCCGACTGCCACGTGATGCTGCAGAGACGTGTTAACCAAGACACTCCCACAGCATCCAGAGACTTGAGGTCCACTCCCGGTGGCTTGCCACCGAGGAGCTTGTTGACTACTTCGGTGACTTTGCCTTGGGTAATGGACAGCCCCACCCCAAGGCTTTCAGCCTCTGCTTCCTCAAGGGAAGGCGTGTCAGCAGGATTGAGGAGATCCTCGAAGTATTCCTTCCAACGCCAGACAATGTCCCCAGTAGAAGTCAACAGCTCCCCACCTGCACTGAAAACTGTGCCTGCAGAAAACTGTTTCCCCCTCCTGAGGCACTGGACGGTTTGCCAGAACCTCTTCGAGGCCAACCGATAGTCCTTCTCCATGGCCTCACCAAACTCCTCCCAGGACCGAGTTTTTGCCTCTACTACAGCCTGAGCCGCAGCTCGCTTAGACTTCCGATACCTGTCAGCTGCCTCTGGAGTCCCACAAGTCAGCCAGACCTGATAGGACTCCTTCTTCAGCTTGACGGCATCCCTTACTTCTGGTGACCACCAACGGGTTCGGGGGTTGCCGCCACAACAGGCACCAGAGACCTGGCATCCACAGCTCTGAACAGCAGCAGAGACAATGGAGGTGGAGAACATGGTCCATTCAGACTCAATGTCACAAGCCTCCCTCAGTACCTGTTTGAAGCTCTCCCGGATGTGGGAGTTAAAGACTTCCCTGACAGAGGGCTCAGCCAGACGTTCCCAGCAGACCCTCACAGTATGTTTGGGTCTGCCAAGTCTTGCCGGCCTCCTTCCCCGCCAACGAATCCAACTCACCACCAGGTAGGGATCAGTGGACAGCTCTGCCCCTCTCTTTACCCGAGTGTCCAAGACACACGGCCGAAGGTCGCCTGAAACGACTACAAAGTCGATCATTGATCTCCTGCAGAGGGTGTGTATTGATGGACACCCTTGTGCTCAAACATGGTGTTTGTTATGGACAAACTATGACGAGCACAGAAGTCCAACAACAAAACACCGCTCGAGTACAGATCAGGGAAGCCGTTCCTACCAATCACACTGTGCTACTGTCATTGCCCACGTGGGCATTGAAGTCACCCAGGAGGACAAACAAGATATAATTCTGTTCCTCACAGACCTGCTGCTATGGTCGAGATCAGCTGTTGGAGGAATTATTAGAAAATGGAATAAATACAAGATTACTAAGAATCTCCATGAACTATCTTCATCAGTAAGAACATTGAGGATGAAACGTTTCTGGAAATGTAAGTTTCTGCCCACTACTTTTATCCTATTGTGTATAAAGGAGTGTTTCTCAAACATGGTCCTAAGGGACCACTGGTATATTTTACTTGATCCATTGATAAAATACAACTGACTCATTTTAAATGAAGTCTTGACTCAGCTACAGCTATGTAAAACCTTCATGCTCGGCAGCCACCAAGAATCAGTTGTGTTAGAGCTAGGGGTGTAACGGATCAAAAAATCCACAGTTCGGATCGTGTCCCGGTTTTAGAATCAGGGTTCGGATCATTTTTTGAACAGTAAATAAAAAAAAATAAAAAACAACAAAATTAAAGCTACTGTATGGGGCTACTAAAGGCAGATGTTTGATATGCACTTCCATCTTTGAAAAAGTTCAGATGATGTTTGTTTTTGTGGGAAAAACGCAGACACTCTGCCAAAGATGGCTCTAGGATGACGTCATGAAATGGACGGCAACTACACACAGCAAAAGGCTGAGCCTTTAGAAGTCGAGTTGTTTTACTTCCAGGCAGGTAGGAAAGAAAAAAAAAAAAAAAATCACAAAAATAACTCATAATTCATAAATAATTTGTTCTTTTGTGTGCCAAAGGAAATATATGATCATATATATGGATATTTTATATTATAGAGTTACTCTGAAAGACTTGGTATGGCCCCTTCAAATGATGCGCGCACGAGGAAGGGGGATCTGTGGTACATGTGTGTTGAACCGTGGCGAGTGACCTGTACCCGTTGCACCCTTAGTTGTAGCACAAACAACGATTACCAAAAAAATGCATATTGGAAAAAAAGGAAAAAAAATCTATACGTCTAACTTTTAGGATGAATTTATTCAACTAAATTCATCTTGAAGGAGCCTCCCTAAAGGAGACTGGCCACTATCAGAGACTGGCATCTAAAGTCAGAAACATTTGTTAGATCTGGCATTTATTGGAGACCGGCATCTATTATAGACCGGCCACTTTTGTAAGATAAACAGTAACCAATGAAGCATGTTTTTGGACTGTAGGAGGAAGCTGAAGTGCCCAGCGAAAACAAGCAAACTTCACACTGAAAGTTCCCAGCTGGGATTCAAACCAGTGCCTTCTCAATATCAGGCGAGAGTGGTAACCATTGTCATGTAACACTGACCTTTAAGTTACATTTTATGCTCAATTTATAAAACTGATTTCATCATTAATACCACTAACAATTTAGAGGCCTTTGTTGTAAAAGAAAACGGGAGGAAATTAGTTCATTTGGCTTTTCCTGTTCTTCAACTGAAAATTTTCACATTAAGGTGTTCTAGTTCTTCAGCCAAACTGAAACATCTCCAACAGATGTCTTCAATTGCTCTGTTTTTGATCAAGGTGCAATGTGCATGACTTTAAAACAATTCTAAGGAAAAGCAGGTTTCTCAGAGTTCCTCTTTGGCGTCATAAACATTAAGTAAGATCAGATGAATTAAAACTGTTGGTGGGTCTGATCAGTCTCTTTGCTTCTGGCGCTGTATTGTGAAGAAACACTAAAAATCTGACAGAGCCAAAGTTTAAGTTTTGTTAATGATAGAAACACTAAGTTTATTTATTCTATAGAATATAGTGAAGACTAACAGAAAAATAAGTTAACTACTTTCCTAAAGTTAATAATAATAAAAGTCAGTAACTGTATAACTTTAGTTGCAGCAAAACAGAAATTCAAAAATCTGGAAGATTCGTCTGGTGACTAGTGTTACCTTACTTTGAGTCTTCATATTATTTACCTGCCTGTCTAAAAGTAAGAAAAAATGAACAACTGAGTACTTTTTTTGTAACTGAACTTAAAATGATGTAATTTTTGACTGTTGAGTTGGATTTAATTTAAGAAGCATTCATTTCAAAACAGACAGCTGGAACCTATTTTGATGTTTTGAATGGGTTTCACAGAAAAGTTATCACATTTTTTTTATTTTGTCTGTTTTAAACAATATTAAAGACAATTGGGATGGGCGATTAATCAATTTAATCAATTAATTAGAATTTGTTGTTTTAGACAATTATTTTGAGAAAATAAACATTCAGCACAGATTCAAATTTAGGAGCACATCCTTGTGCAAAAAGCTTTTCTCCACCTTGAGGTTCAATAAGTCCAAGTAGGTTCAGACTTACTGACAATCATCTTGAAGTCATACTGAGGGTCTTTGCTGCTTCCTCCCTCAAACCTAGATATCCAGCCATATAGGTTTTGATCCAAAGGCCAGCTCACACGAAAACAAAAACATACATGAGGGGGTGAGGAGAAGAAGCAGAGTAGTCCATTGCCAGTTTTGCGTCACAAACCTCAGCTTTTTCAAACCACAGGTTTTTGTGTGCTCCTGATCTATCATGATTTGAACAAAGAAATACTCAGAAACGCTGTTCTAATCTTAAATTCTTTTATACATGTCCTCCATCATGTGTAAAACGCTACAAGAACATGTTAAAAACACAATTTTTCATTGGAGTAGGTCTTTCAGAAGCTGCAATGATTCCCTTTTGAAGATCCAGTAGCGCAAAGTGCAAATGCTTGCAGGTTTTCTTCAGATTGTAATCAGTAGTGAATAAAGCATCTTGTAGCAAATGATGAAAGATTTCACAACAGGTACAATCTACTTGATCTGGTCCTGAAAACAGAATCTTTGTTGGGCATCATTGTTGAAAAACTACGATGCTAAGAGGATAAGCATGTTAAATGTCTACCTCAAGCTGTTTGATCAGCAATTGGTGTCAGAACAATGACTGTGGGTCCTTGCCATCAAAAGCTTACCTTGAGTTAATATAACAAGTAGGTTATATTTGTTTTAGTTACATGTGTTGCTCTAATGTTATATATTTACAACAAACACTGTCCAAAGGTCAAAACCCAAGTTCACCAAGTGTTTTGAGAGAGCCCCTGACCCCCAACACGACTGAAATGACTTAGTTTAGATTTGGCACGTTTCCTTCAGAGAACATTAGGTGTCCTTGGGGTTTTGATGGAATATAGCTGTCAGGCTGCTGGGGGGTTGGTAGCTGAACCTGTACTGGCTGTGGCATTCACCCCGGGAAATTCATGACTATATCTGTTGTGCTGCATAAATGGAGCTTTACTACAACTTCTATCAGGATATTCAGGACATGTGTTGTTGGCTGTAAACAACAGCAGAATCAATGAGTTATTAAAGAATATCATTATTTGGTGCAGTTTTTTCCCCCTGACCTAAAAAGCAATTTTGATTTTGCTACTTTACAGAGGAAAACTTGGTAAGCTAAACTTAATATACACTTGGACTTGCCACAAAACTGCTTCTTAGCTTTTTCACACTAGAAATGTTGCCGGCAACATCTAAATAACACGTGTTCTTTGACATACAATGAGAAACGGCTTATTTTGGCGAGGAGAAAAACAGCTTTGCATATCAGTACAGAGCTGCTTTTCTTCGCCACATGCCCGGTGTGAATAATGACAATTTTCTCCAAGCTTGTTCTCCACCACTTCAGTCCCATTAGGATGGGTTTGTTTGTTGGTTTTTGAAATTAGAACTTATTACTGATCTTTATAGTGTTTCTGCGTTCTAGCCATTTCTATTTCTTTGGGTAGGTCATGTGTAAAGCTAAAGGAGAGAACAGAGTGTTTGTGGGTTATTACCCCAGACCATATGCAGTAACCCAACATGTCAAAAGTATAAGGACCGCTGAGCGCCAGTCTGTAGGAACCACCAGCATTCATGTCCTCTATGTTTTTCTGCATAAACCCAACTGATTCAGTTAATTGTTTTTTGTTTTTGTTCTTTTTTTTTGTGGGACACGAGCAGAAAATCACCACGGTAGCACTCACCACAATATATACCCGCAACCAGAATTTTGAACCAGGAACCACCAGTCACATCACCACAGTTAGACATGCCTCAAGCCTTTGAGACTACATGGCTCAAAAGCTTCTCTTTGCATTTAAAATAAGGCAACATGTTCATGTTTACATAAAGTATGTGTGCATAACTAATAGACCTATAAAAATTTTGCAAACAAAAAAAGAAAAATAGAATCAATTTTGGCCCTTTCTCTATGCTAAACTTTTCTAAACCGCCTTAGCTCCAACTACACCCAGATTCCTGAAACCCGAGGCCTGAAATTTACTTTGTTAAATTGGGGGATAAGAGAGATTCCCTTTTGACTTGCTTCTCATGGGGGATTTATAAACTTTTTTCGGAGGGGGGGGTTACTTGTGAATTTGGCCACAAATCTTCTGTTGCCTCATTCATTCCACAGAGTAACACACATTTAGAATTGAAAATTAGGGTCCTTGTAGGAATTTAGGCCTTTTCCAGGCAGATTTGTTAACAGTCCCCCAGCTAGGACTTGAACCGGGAACCTTCTTGCTGTGAGGCAAGAGCGCTAACCACTGCGCCACCGTGCACAAATGAAAAAAACCTCTAAGTTCCCCAACTTACTTCCATTGTGGACCAAATCTCTGTTTCTTTGACACCACACACTTTACTAAAGTAAAACATCTTTAGTAATACACCTAAAGCTGCAGAGAACCTTATTAAGATCTCTGTGGTCACCACGTCAATGACAACTGACTGATTTACCAGCCAAATACACTATTTTACATAGAAAAACCTCAGGGGTTTGATTTTATAAAATTATATTATGCCAAATACAAACAAATAGGATGGATGGATGGAAAAAACTTTTTCTAAGTAACTCTTATTGATTTCTTTTCAGAATGTTTGTTCTCTACTTCTGCCATTTTCACACAGTCAGTGAAGTGTTTTATTTTATATCACAGACATGTTGTTGTTTTTTTTAGAACAGCAGCACAACACTGTAGTGGAAAAGTTCCCTGCAGCCCCCATGAGGAGAAATGTCAGTCACCTGCAGTCTAAACTAGCTGAACACTATCACATTTTTAACATTTTTGGATTTTGGTTTAATTTGTCACGTTCCCACTGTGGCAGCAGCAAAATGCTGCACTGACACAGGTGTGAGCGCGCAACCGTTGCCCTCGTGTGTGTGTGTTGGGGGGTCTCTGTGCGCGCTTGTATTCCTCGTATATAAACAGCATAGAAAAATGGAAACGATTCACCAAAAGAAGCAGTGTTTCTCAAAGTGAACATGAATTTGATTACAGCACACGATTTTGTCCTGTGAGGTTGTAAATTCAACTTTTATTCGTGTTTGTTCGAAATCATTTCATCTCCTGCTGCTTCGTAAACCAAAACATAGTGAATAGTGGAGGTTGTGTTTTTGTGTGTGTGTGTGTGTGTTTGCGCGCAGAGGGGAAGGGCCTCTCCCCGCGGCGAGCACCTGTTTCTGTTGTGAAACTAACAATCTCTCTCTCTCTCTCTGCCCCACAGAGTAAGCTCACCTGCGCTGTGCAAGCGGTGTGGGCTAATCTTACTCCGAACAACTTCATCGTTTCAGTCCTACTCTTTGTTTCTGACTTGTAGGTGCAATGCAAACTTGCGGATTATTACACATTAATTTTATATGTGAAATTCATGCTTAATAGAAGCTCAGTTTGCGGGAATTCATTTTAATATCAGCGATTCCCGCAACCCCGCAGCAACATACATACAGGCCCTGCTGAAACCACATCCAACTGACCTTTGGTGAAATTCGCATTGGCGCCTCTGTCCAACAGCAGTTTGGCCAAGTCGGGATTTGCCACACTGACAGCAAACATAAGTGGAGTCCATCCAAACTCAAGCTTAGTTTCTACGTCCATACCTACCCACAACAAAAGCAATGCAATCATAAGTGGTTTAGTTTTAAGGCAATGAAAAAAACATGACCAAAGCTGGTCTATAGAACCATATAACTACTGACACAAAAAGAACATCAGTTTTTATAGTTTTTCTCTTTTATTCTATTTTTGTTTTGCTTTTCTTACGTGTGATGTCCCAGTAAACCAAAGACATGAACTGTTTTGGGCTTGTCAATAAAATGTAGTTCATACTTGCCATTTTCCAGCAGCCTCAGAACTTCATCCACTTCTCCTTTACAGATAGCTTTCTTCATAATCCAGACTCCACCATCTTCTAATCCATCTTCACACTTAAATGCAGCATCATGGTCCTGAGGAAAAATACAACGGTTGCCTGACACTTCAAGGATTCATTAAAACAGTGTTCAGTGTTAATAAACAGTTGATTTAAATTATGCACGCACAAGGAACACACGAGGATGGTGTCCTGTGGTCGAACAGCGACTAGTTATCCTTACAGATGCTCAGTTTTAGGAACAAATATCTTACCTTATCCTTTTCCAACGTGAAATTTTATGACTTTTCCTAAAACTTTATTGGAAAAAGTGAGCTTTTGTTTATACTGCCATGTGGGCTGTAGGCACGGGCAGCTTTTCAAAAAGGGCGCCAGGTCAGCGCTTTATTAAATATTTTAAAAGTCAGTCACGTTGTAACGTTCTAATACAGGTATATAAATTCATGCATTTTTTTGTTAATATTTGTATGAAATTGCCAAATAAATATAAGGAACACAAAACAATGTGGTCACCAAGGTGAGAATTTACTTAGTGGATGACTTTGGTGGAGAAGTTTATTGCCAAGTGCTAAAACACCAGAGAGATGGACAATAAAAGGTCAACGTAATCTGGTCCCTTATTTAGAAAAACAAAGAAAAGAAGAATAGAAGAAATGAGACAAAGAAAAGGGTAAGTTCTCATAGCTAGTGATGCATATTTTGTATTGCTACCTGCCATTGACGACCAAAACTTTTTTTTTTTTTGGGGGGTCGATGACTAAAACTGAAGCCTGAATGCAACTCTTAGCCCATGTCATGACTCGTGTCAGCTGTAACACTAAGGTTTTTTTGTATAATTAGTTCATAAATGTTGAATGAGCTGTGATGTGTATGCAGCATGCTGCTAATGGGACAAATAACTTCTGATTAGTCATTACTTTATTTAATAATTTGTGGCAGTCTTTACGTTTTCAAATTGTCTTTAATTCATGAGGACATGGCTGAGATTATTTGAAGAAGACTGAGCAAAGTCTCCAGAACTACAGGGCAAATGGCAAAAGAAATGATGTGGAGGCTCTTTTGAAATTAAAAGTGTTATGGTCCACAAAGTGCCCATTTGGTGTAGAACTGCTGCTACTTCCCATCATCACTTCGAGCAGGGCTATCAGACTCCAGGCTTCGAGGCCAGATTCCTGCTTTTTTATTTTTTCCAGAAAATCCGTCTGTTCTGTTGCTAATTACCTAGATCAGGTGTGTTTTGCCAATAAGATGCTGCAATGCAGGTTAAGTGGAAAACATGTAGAATATTTAGCTCTTGAAGCCTGGAGTTTGACACCTGCTGTTTGCATTCTTTACCGCTAAGTAGGAAATCCTCACATCCCACCTTACGATATCGATACAACAACAATAGGAAACAATATTGGAGCTGTCCAGCCCTACATGCATGAGAATGGAGCACGGAATGAAGCACAGAGCCTGTGGCCCACCGACTGTAGAACCAACGTCACTGCTTTCTCAAACGAAATTTGATCGTATCGCCATTTCTTCATGTCATAAAGCGGCAAGAACATTAATCACCTAATGTATTTTTTTCTTATTTAATATTACTCAAATTATTAAACTATATAAACTTGATTTTAACACTGACTTGAGCAGGCGGGAGCGCTTCTAAGCTAGCTGTTAGCAGGTGCTATCAATGACTTCTAACAAATTAAAACGGATTTTAAAAGATGACTGACGTTTCCCACGGAAGCTTTGTGGAGAGATGATGGTTCCACACCGCAGCTGATGTCCCACTCATCATTACTTTCATCACTTTCTGCTCCTGCCGGGAAACCGCACTCAGTGAAGTTCGCCATGACCAGAAGCCGCTAACAGTGCCGCTCAGCATCAGGTACCCGGATGTTGGGAGGAAGTGGGCGGAGCTTCACCTTATTGACGAAGTTCAAAGACTCCATTCCAATGAAAATTATGTTTTTGCAGTTTCTAACATGTTCCTTGTAGCCTTTTTCTCATTATGGAGTAAATAAATTGAAAAAATATTACTTTCCAGGATTTATTTATTTAAATTGTGATAAATCAGGAACAGACCGAAAAAAAAGTTGTTGTTTTTTTTTTTTAAGTTTATAGTTTTGATGTAGAAGCTACAATAGGCAGGCCACAAGCTGTGTGCTTGATGCATCCACTTGTAGACAACTAGATCAATGTAAGTCTTTGTTTTCCCTGTCTGATCTGGAATCTGAATCAAAATTGTACAACTGGATAGTACCAACTTTGCTCACCATGTTTGTTGCATCTGTAGTGTTAGGTTGGTGTTGTGAGGTGATATAAACTAGCAGGAGAGCGTGTGAACATATGGGTGATGGGAAGTCAGGGCAGGCTTACTCTGTGCCAATGGACCCGCCCACAACTCTGAGGTGAACTTCTATTGAACTCCTGCTGCTCTGCAGAAACTATGTCCAAGAAAACGACACAGGTTCTTTGGTTTTGGCTAAAAATTGCGTAATCAGAATTTTAAAAAACACCTGGATCCCCTTTACAACAGATGATTGGAGTAGGACTTTAAATCAACTGAACTTTTTTTAATGATTCAATACTTTTTGTCTGTGAATGTATTTTATTGTATCCCAGTAAAATTAACATTGCATAATGTGCTGAATGTTTACATTAAATAGCTTTTGTTCATAGGTTTTTCACATGAGTTAAACATAATTGTATCTCCTTCAAAGCTCTTGCAGCACTTGATTCTATCCAAACAAGCATTTTTCAGTGTTGGCATCCACTGCTATTCTCACTTTAAGACTTTTCTGTCTCAATCCCTTTTACCAGAAATGGAACTGGAGGACAGAACTAAAAAACACAAAGAAAATCATAGTTCCCTTGAATTTTTTTTTTTTTTTTTGTGACTTTAATTTAAACATAAGATTTTTTTTTTAATAAAGAGTATATTTTTTTGCCACAGTTACAATAACTGGTTAACTAAAATCAAAACTTGAAATCTAATCTATGAGACTTTTGTGAGCAACTCTTTACCCTTCTTCAAAGTCCATCTGGCACGCATCGGCTCTGCTCATACCCGACTTGCAATGTATTTAAGGAATTCAGACATTGCTCAAGTTGGCACGCAGAAATCAATTTCCGAGTCACTGCTGGAGGTTGAAGGTGAGAGAACGCAAGGAGCAGAGAAAATGAAAGTAGTCTGTCTGTTTGTGAAGAGAACTAAAACTTTTCTAACTTCAACTGCAGCTTTCTTGGAGTTTTGTGTCCATAAATTCCCAAATAAGCTCCAGATGTACATCCTTCACTTGAATGTTAATAATTACCTTCCTAAGCATCATGTAAATGTATTTTATGAGTGAATAAGTTTGTTTGATTGAAAATACAACTTTTTTTACAAACAAATTTGTAGAAATTCAGGTGTTAAAAATTCATGTATTCTACAAACCTGCATGGCTTTACACAGTTTTACAGTCATCCTGCTTGTCGTGCGTGTGTGTGTGTGTGTGTGTGTGCGTGTGTGTGTGTGTGTGTGTCTGTGAATACAAGAATCTGCCTGACAATTGATGGAGAAAAACTTCCACAGGTAAAACAAATGTGACTGAATAGAGATTCAATTTTTCGATTTAAAGACTTCAGAAGACACAATGTGACGGCTTCACAATCATGTGATCAAAACTATTGTGGTTACGGACACATTTTACTGAAGAAATTATGCTTGAGTGAGAAAAGGTGCTGATGAGGAGACAGAAAAGACTTTGTCCTGATTACCCTTTCCTGTAGGGAAGACTCCACCCACTGAAGAATGGTCAAGTTCTGTTTTTGACCGGTGTTCAATGAGGAGGAGTTAAATTCCACAGCAGAAATCAAAACGTTTAACAATCATGTCATAGTTAATTGATTTTTAACTGAAACTCAAATTAACTTGTAATGTACTAGGGAAATGTAAAAATGTAATATCTTCTTGGAAAATCCAAATAAACATAATTTTTCTGGATGAAAGAATGCGGAATTCATTGCAATTTAAAGCTGTAAACTAAGAAAAGGTTTTTTCCCTTTTACTGGAATGATAAAACTTGAGGCAATTTTGTTGAAGTTGCAGAAAAACCAGAAGTTACCAAATAAATTGCTTAAGAAATATTGTCCACTACCGCAGACCAGTTTTATGTTTGGTTGACCTTAAAAAAACATAGTGAAGATATGAATGGATAAGTAAAGTTACAATAGCATAGGAAGAACAGATAATAAGCAGAAGAAAAATAAAGACAGAAAAACAGTCGTTTGGTGAATTCCCTAAAAGGACTTGTAGAAAGAGAGTGTCCAGAAGGGGGCGCAATTTCCTCTTGACAAGATGGTCAACACTTCAGTCTCTCAGCAACAAAGAAACCAGAATTAACATTCTATTTAGTCAGCTTCATTTTGAAAACAGAAAGTTCAAAACAAAATAAAGTTTAAAAAATTACTGTGCCTCTTTTATTATTCTTAAATAACTCATTTAATTTTAGATGTAATTCATGTTATTCAGGAGACTGGTTTGAGAAGCAGAGAAGTGCACATTAGGGATGCTACAATTCTGGATTGAAATTGAATCGTGTGTTGAAAATGAATCGCAGGCAAAGGTAAATCTTTGCTTCCGCACTGCATAGTACTACGTTCAAAGTGTCAAACAACATTGAGGACTGACTATTTATTGTTTTATTACATTACACCAGGCTTAGTATGAGCCAACTGAAAGGCTTTTCTTTATTGTTACTTGCTTTTAGCAAAATAAAAAAATAATACATTTTCAAAGTTTTCATTTTTGTTGTTGCTTTGTTATACACAACAGTATATCCAACCCAATAAAACACTGTGACTCAAAAATGGATGTTTACACCAAATCGTGGGGAAAGTGAATGGTTGCATCCCTGGTGTGCATGAATGAGGTTTACGGTTAGGGTCTTCTCGTGGTCTCTGTCAAGTCTACCCAAAATGCCTTGTGTTGACTTTTTACTAGAGTGAGTTTTTGTGATGCCAATGAAGATTGTAAAGTTTCATTTAAACAGGCTGAGTGACTGAAAATGAAAGGAAAACTGGACTCCTTTTAGTTTAAGACATGAGGGACTTGATCAGTCCAGATCTACTCAACACTCAGATGTCTAACTTCAGACTGAGAGGTGGCTTTGGTACCTCCTTGCATTTGAAGAAGCCAAATCCTCTGCATTGTGTTAGTAAATTCTTTGAACCAGCTCTGGAGTTTCTGTGTGATGCAGCTCTGATCTCTGGATTGTTCTCTGATGCTGCAGAGGAAACACTGTCCTCCATGCATTTCAGGCTCAGAAAAGATCTGCAACAACTTGCTTTTGACATTGTTCCTCTTAGGAATGTTCTGAGGTTTTAATTCTCCCTCCCCTGAAACTGTGTGTAACCTGAAACTGATAACATGTTTCACTTTATCAGTTCACTTAGATGTGCGGGAACTGTTTCTGCTATTTTGTGATTCACTGAAAGGCTGCTGAGCAAAGCAAAAGCAGGAGAGGACAGCTCGGCAGTGAGATGCAACTCAACAGAGTCTCCCAGAGAATGAAGGCAACTCACTCAGAGGTCGCTCCTCCTTTCAAATGTATGCAAAGAAATGGATCTTAAGAAGCGGTTGTCATTCATTGACCGGTTTCTCTAATTCCATCTTCCGTCTTTTATGAAGGGAAGCAGTCTTTCAAATGTCCAGGCCAGATTTCAAACTTTAAATTGTGATAGTAATTGAAAGACACTCTGAACATCTTCAGTTCTCTGTTGTCCTTTGTTTGCATGGTGGATTTGGTTTTTCTTAACCCCCCCACACACACCACACACACACACACACACACAAACACACAGACACACACACACACACACACAAACACACCGACACACACACACACACACACACACACACACATTCACTGGCTACCATGTTCTCATTCTGTGACTCTCACACTGCTTTAGGCAGATTATTGATGAATACAAATGAATAGAGTTGACACATTTTATGATTCGACTAAAATGACTTTATATGTACTGTAATTATTGAAGTTCTGGATTTACAAATAACCCACAATAAGAATTTTTAATATGCAAATTCAAATCTAAGCTTAGATATTTAGATATTTAGTCATGATTGTGGGTGTGTGGAGCTGTCGCCGTTAAAGCCACAGGAGTGGAAGTGAGGGATCTCCGGATGCTTTAGGAAAGTGGGATGGATCAACTGTGCTCTTTTTCTCTCTGTCACTCTGTCTCTCTCTGTCACTCTGACAAAAGGACAGAGAGAGTCGAGAGGAGGCTGACCTGCAGGGAGACGCGCACAAAAGCGCACGTTCCCGGTGACGAGGAGAAGAGACTTCTGCGCATTTTAGCGCACATTTCACGCAGACAAGTAGTGAAGGATAGAAGAGAAGAGGTGTGTGTGGGAGCGGTGCAGCACCGTGAACAGATGTGAGCGTTGAGCAGAGACCCTCAGGTGCGGAGAACGCAAACTGGCGCAGTTAGGATGCAGAAGTCCCCGGTGGAAGATGCCAACTTTCTCTCCAGATTCCTGTTTTGGTGAGAAATGATCAGGCAGATATTTGTGCGTGTTTCTGTGTGTGTAGCGTTGTGTGAGGATGACATGATGCTCATTTGCTCCCCATGAAACAGTGAAAGTTGGAGGTCATTGAGAGGCGAGCGGACTACAGAATTCAGACTTTAGTTGGAAAAGTTCAACCTGAATCGTCTGCAGACTCTGACTCAGTCATTTCGTTTATTAAGATGCAACAGGTGGATGATTTTCAGAGTTAAATGCGCACTTTGGTGAAAAGAAATCCCCCACATGCAATGTACACTGAATTTTTAAAAATATCTGACTCTGGTATCAGCGATTCATTATTGTTATTACATAAAATGTGCTTAAACGTCCTCCTGCAAACTGAGACACACGCGTAAAGTCTCCTTCGTGCGCTTTCCTTCTGTGACGCAAGGAGCGCACGGCGCACAAGGAGCGTTTTCGAAGCCTCTTGACCAAAAAAAAAAAAAACTCTCAGGCTTCGTGCGTGAAAGTTTTACCTTGTTGTTATTCTGTCACAACAGGAGAACGATACTGGAATCCTAAAGCAGACTTTAAAGTCCAAGAGTTCTTTTGTTACCACTTTTTGATGACCCAACAACCCGTCTGATGTGTGGCTTTTGTACAGGTGGATAACTCCACTGCTGAGGAGGGGCTTCAACAAGAAGTTGGAGCTGTCAGATGTGTACAAGGCTCCATCGTTTGATCTGGCAGACACGCTGTCAGAGAGACTTGAAAGGTTTGTAAGCTGGGAGGTCATTGGCTGGCCAGCATGACTTTATGGAAATCTACTTTTCAGAGTGATTGACCTACATTTTTATGCCATTTTGATACCTATAGGTAACAGTTTATAATATTCAAAGAGAGTTCCTCTAAGTGCAAGTTCTTATTGTAAAGTCAACGCTAAAAATAGTTTAAAATAACCCAAGTTGGGTTGTTTTGACCCCAACCCCAACGTTAAAAAGAGACTAACTTTTTTCGAGGTTTAAAAGAAAAACTCAATTAAAAAAGAAAACTAATTTGGTTAAAATCAAACCACTATAACCCAAATTAGTATTGCTCCAAAAATACTCAAGACTATAACTCAAGATGAATAACCCAAGAATTAGGTTGAAGAAATGACCAAAGTGTGTCAAGAATGTATTAGAAGTCTGTTCATTGATAGATTCATGAATTTTGTTGGAGTTCTATGAACGAGCATTTCTACATCACATCTGTGGCAATACATAAGAATTCTGGTTGCTTTGGTAACCACTTTGAGCTCAAATATGAAAGACGTCTTTCATCTTTTTCTTTTGATAAATTAGATTCCAGGCTACTGTCGGATCAGGGCTAAGGCTCTAACAATAAAACATCACAATTTTTCCTAACTTTTACTTGTGTTTTACCTAATATGTTTGCTTGTATTATTTTTCTGGTTTTATCTTGTTTAACTTTGTGAAGCAATGTATGAGTCGCTCTCTGTAAAAAGAGCTACACAAATAAAGATTTACTTACTTACTTACAGACATAGGGTACTTGTCTTCCATATTCATAGCAACTTATAGCTTCATTTAAAAGGAAAATGTTGGACCAGAGAGTCCTTCTACTTTTCAGCTTTGGGAGAACGCGTTTCAAAAACTTCCACAGGAAGTGTCTTCAACTTTCTGAACTCATCTTTCTGCAGATGATTGTCACTCCGACTTTGGCTTTAATCCTCGTGACCCACCGACCCAAATGTCTGTAGTAGCTTTGCTCAGGGCTCCTTTTGTCCTGGATGCCTGTGCACCACTATCAAGTTTCCAAGAACACGCTCTGATCCAAAACTAAGTGGACAGCACTGCCATTCCGTTTGGCAGTGACTGTTCTGGGATTTTCTCTATGAGGAAACTGCCAGGGAGTGTCACGTTAGCAACACTTTCCATGATGTCTGCAGTGTGCTATGAGTCTGTTTGAGGAATTGTGGTATTTACTCTACAATCACATACACACAAACATTAAATAAAAAAAAATGTTTTTGGATTTATTTGACTTTCTATTAACAGCCAATTAAACTTGATTATCTTATTGCTTTACAGTCTGGAACACTTGCAGCTTTCACTTGCTGAATAAACAACAAACATCTTCTGTATTTTTAAATTGCCATCTGTTTATTTAAAAATGGAGGATGTTCTAACTTTGGGCTCAGATTGACTTCTATTTTACTCACGCGCAGCAACACTCGTGCTGCAATACTTAAAAAATGAAGTGCATCCAGATTTTGGGATAATCCTGAGCTGTCTTTTGTGTTTGTGTCATAAAACGACCTTTAACAGAGAAGCCATTCCGTCCCGTCCTCCTCTTCCTCCACTGATATGTGGACGTTAGGCTCCTGAAACATGACCCCACATTTCAAGTGGGGATTTTTCAGCTTCGCAGGTCTCAGTGGCTGATTTCTAACAAATTAAAACTGCCATGATATGAACTGCAGTGTGTTTAGTTCGTACATGGAGCATAGCATAAATCGGGTCTGTTGTGACTGAGTCAGAGGTGTCACGATTGCTGTGTAAAATGAGTTCTGATACTTCTGATCAGACGGTTGATCAATTGACTCTTTTCATTCTGGAGAAGCACGAGTAAAAAAAAATATGAAGATAAATATTTCTCCAAAGGTCATCAGTTTGTCTGAGTTCTGTTTTTAGTGCGTCTGCGGTGTACAGTGAAGTAGCATTTATTCAGAAGTGCGTATATCCTACCTAAGTAAAAGCAGATGATGTGTAAATATTGGATATTATTTTATCATTAAAAATAATTTGAACAGTCTTTTTTTCTGTCACAGATGTTTAGGATACAAAAGTTGTGAGAAAAAGTACATGTAGCTGCAAGCAAATGTTGTTTTGTAGTATAATGTTGATGCGCTGTATAATGGCTAAGTGGATTTAATAGCTCCTCAGAGGTCTGTGATAACGTTTTGTATCAGGTTTGTTGGCGTAAACGCGGCAGATCTGTGTTCTTGTTGCATCAATGCTTTTGCTTGCTGTAAGGCAAGTGCCCTTTCACGTGTTTACAGTAGCAGATCATGCAATGACTTTTCTTTATAGTCAACTTCAAATATGGGCTGGTATTTAAAGTGAAGTGCCAACAAACAGACCTTTTCTGGGTGATGGCAGCAGAAAAGCTTTTTTTTTTTGGCTATTTATTAAAATAATTATATAGTCAGCCAATTACTTAGAATTCTATTCTGTTTTTTGTTTTTTTCAAAAATGTTGTTTAATTAAAAAAAACTAATAATAAAGTCGTAAAACAAAGTTGAAATTTTAATTTCCTAATTGTGTTAATTCTGAGACGCATTACGCCCCTTTTTGACTCTGGGACTGGAGTAATAACTTGTTGCACCTGTAGAGAGAAACTGAATGCATCCATATGCCTGCATTCAACTATGTTGAACTCTTTGGTCTTAATATATGATGTAAAGAATGAGGCGTGTTTTATTTTTCTTTGAAAGATTCTCTTGTTCTTGATTCTTTTTCCCCTTTTACTAAGTCTATGATATTCTGTGGAGCAGAATTAAGGCTGAAATGGATGCAAAGTAAATTTAATTTGGTCAGCTATCGCGGATCGTAGAAATAAGAAGAGAGATTATGTGGTTTGCTTGTTGACTAAAAAATATCAGGATAAACAAATTGTCCTGGAATATTTAGTGTTTGTTTAAGCTTTTTTCTTTGCAATTTAAAAAGGGTGGATTTTTTTTAGGCTTTTGTTACTGTGTTGTGGCTCTGTAGTGGCTTTTCAAGAGTTTGATCTCTTCTGGTTACTTCTCCTGTAATGTATTTGTTCACACTGCAAAAAGAGGAAGACTTAAAACAGGAAAAGATTACTAATCTTAAAATAACAACTGCTAAAGTAGTAAAATTGTCTGTCCATGTAGAAAGTTATTTTTACTTAACAATAAATCCTATCTTCAAATATAAAAACCCATACAAGCAAAGAAAAGGCAAAAAATAAGCTAAAAAGTCTGTTAGATAGACTTACTTCAAACTGAATGTCATACTGCCCAATAGCAGGTCTTTTTTTGCTAGTCCTAAGCAAATAGTTTGTATTTTTTGTTTTTATTAATCTAATAGCAGACTATTTTGGTTTTGGTAAAATAAAAACAATGTCATACATTGAAATAACTCATTTTCGAACAAAATATGAACAAAAAGAGAAGACAGTCTTCATACAAGTTTGCCCATCCTAATAAATCCTCAAAAAATCTAAAACTAGCCCTTATTCTTAGAACATAAATCTAACTGTTTGTTTCCAAAATAACGACAATGAATGCCAGTTTAACTTGTCAACATTTATTGAATTTTAAAATAACATCCTTAAAAATCGAACCAGAAACTGCAGAGAAATTTGATTTTTTTTGGTCTTAAATCAAGTTTTCTTTATTGTCAAGAGTTTGAAGTAAATGGATTTGGACTTATTTTAATATTAATTTCATTAGTTTTGTTCCTGGCTCTGAGACAAAAAATCTCAACTGTGCTGATTTTAAAGAAAAGTGTAGAGAAAAGAAAAGTTAAAACAACTTCCAACCCAGTAAATGGTCTTGAATGTCTGAAAACAAGGTTTTAAATATTTGCAAGTAACAAATAGTTTGCCGTGCAGTTGTGTTAATTTTAAATCGTCCCCTGATTTTCTTGCTGCTAATTTTTGACTTGGTTGCAAAACAGAAGAGGAAGATTAGTCCCATCTTTCACCTTCTTCTGTCTGTCTTTACTTTTCCCACCAACTGCAGAGGAACTACACTTTTGTTTTTCCATCCTTACAGGCCTTTCTCACATTGAATGGAGCAGGCAAACCAGTTAATGTTCACGGGTGGTAAAAAGTTAACCTTTAAAAGATTCCCAGTGCTCACCAGCTGATAAATGACTGGTTGATTTTGGTCTCATTACACTGATCAGTAGCTGAGCAGAGATTCTGAGAATGTGAACTTTACCTTCTGCTGACACATCACCCTGTCAGCCGCTCCGTCAGCCTCAGTTTGTCCAATTCAATGACCTTTACAAAAAACACATTGAAGATTTCGAACAACATCAAGAAAACTTGCAGCTAAAGCCTCTGAAGACCATGAATGTTCTGCAATAGACTTTAGAATTGGACTGTGCCAGTTGTGTTCATTTTTTCCATCACAATAATTGTTGTTTTTCTCACTGTAGTAGCACTTCAAGGTAAATATGGCAGAAATCAGAAAGGCTGAATCCAAATTCTCACCCTACCCCTACAGCTTCTCCCCACCCCTAAAATTAACCCTCCAAATGGAAACTTATGAAAAAATAGTGTCTTCGAATTCGGACAGCACTAACCCTCAATGATGTCATCAGTATTTGCTGGTCATCTACGTTAGCGCATAGCTGTCAGCGCTCAGAAAAGAATTAGCATACGACCAGAATGAGTGTTTGCTTTAATGATAACAGCTTTAGATAGATCGCATTAGTGCCTAAAAACCCGTTGTTGTTCGCTGTGGCAACCCCTGATGGAATGAGAGAAACGGTGAACAACAGTTAGAGTCATGTTGTGTAAAAGAGAAAATAAACATTCTCATTTTTTTCTTCAGTTTCACCGTTTTTTTTCTGTGTGATGCTTTTTCTGTGTTTGATGCTTTTCTGCCTCAGCTCATGTTAAACTTCTCCACAAACTCAGTGCTTAATTAAATAACCACTTTGATCAAAATGACCCTTTTGGTGTTTTTTATATGTTCTTGTAGCTTTTTTCTGATATAAGGACAGATATAAGGACAGATATATCAGACAGATATCTTCCCCATTTTGATGCATCCACTTGCATACAAAAAGATCCACGAATGTCTTTGTTTTCCTCGTCTGAGCTGGAATCTGGACCAAAGCTGTACAGCTGGATAGTTCCAATATTTTTCTTGCACCTTTAATTGTGGGTTGGGGGTGTGAGGAGTTGTAAGCTAGCAGGAAAGCGTGTAAACACTGAGCTCTCAGCTGGAGAGAGCTGGGCGAGGTTTCTCTGCCAACCAACCCACTGCTCATTTACATTTACAAAAAAATACATAGTAAAATAAAAGACAGTTTGATCCCAGATGGAATGAATAAAACAGATATGGGAGAAAGTGCTGTAAAATCTTTACACTGCACCTTTACTTTTCAAACTAAATATCAGAAAGGGCTCCTAAACCTAGTTTGTTGCCAAAGTAGTAGCAAGCAAATGGAATCTAGAGTCTATCGTGGTTGGCATTTGGATGGTAGAAGTGCTGTTCTCTGCCTGAATGCTGTTAAAGTGTGCTGTAACTCTTGACACCCTGCAGGGAATGGGACAGAGAGGTGGTGTCATCCAAGAGGCCCAGGCTGCTGAAAGCACTGGCTCGCTGTTTCTTCCTGCCCTTCGCCTTCTTTGGTATCCTTCTCTACCTCGGGGTGAGTGTCAAAAAGATGCAAAAAGTTGTTATTTATTAATCGCAGCTGAAGGGAAATGCAGTCTATCTAAACCCAGATTCATAAGAAACATGTTTGAAAACAGAGTTTATTGTTTCAGAGTTTCTTGTCATGATTAGTTCATTCAAGTTTAAGGTAGTGAACTAAGTCTGATTACCTGAGCTGTAAGTTTGTCACATGGACAGCAAAATGCCATCAGGAGGAGCTCAAATAGAAAGAGTCACCATGGCAACACGCAAACAAAAAGAGGTGATGTATAGAGTGGACTAGTGACTAGCACGGTCTCCTCACACTGAGAGGGCCCTGGTTCAAATCCTGACCAGGTTCTTTCTGTATGGAGTATGCATGTTCTTCTCACGTATGAATGGGCTTTCTTTGGACTTCCTCTCAAAGTCCAAAAACATCCTTCTGGTCAACGGATGAATCAAAATTCACCCCTCGGTGAAAATGTTTGACCTTGCAATAGACCAGGGACCTGTCTAGGGTACACATCAATTTCACCCTACAGTTGCTAGGATAGGCTCCAGCCACCCTGTGATCCTGCTCAAGACAAATCAGGTATAGAAGATGGAGGATGTGGAGCCAGAGACTCTTTTGTGTGTCTTCACAGAAGATGATTATAATTTATCAGCTGCAAAACAGAGGAAAAATGGACATTGCAGCTTAAATAAAAATGTGAATCTTAAAAGTTAACAGGGAAGGGGATTAAGAAAACCAAGTTTCCTGAGGCAAATCACTTTCACTGAACTCTTCTTTCTTTAAGAGCCTGTTTTACAAATTCTGTTGAGCATCCAGTAGAGGAGGAACAGGATGAAAGGGTAATGATGAGTTGATATTGAATTAACATCAAATTACAAACTTTTGTTCCAAGCACTGCATTGATTTGACATATTTCGTATATATTTTACTTTGAACTCTTTTGAGTCCAATGAAAATCAAACATTTCAATATTTTGCCAGAAAAAAACAGATGCTGGAAAAAGTAATGAAAAAAAATTCAAAAGATAAAAACATTTGTGCTTGTGTTAGTAATTGTAGCAATTCAGTAAACTGAAAACACACTCAGGTGAGGTAGCAAAGCAGAATAATGCCGAGGGATGGGTCTCAATGGACTTAATGGACATCCTCCACATCTCAGTCAATCAAACTTTAATATACTTAACACAAAGTGCACACATTTGTGGAAAAATTAAGACATTTTATCATCAGAAGAAACTTATCAGTTTGTCTTCGTATTCTGGGGGAGAGTTACAGGCAAACCCATCCCAGGCTGGTTATAGATCAGAAAAGAAATATTGTTTATTTAATTTTTCATGCAGTTTTGTGCTCTAAATTTGAGATTTCTGTATATCAATCCCAAACGTCTACACTGACATAACGTTGTGGTTTTGCTTCACGGTTTTTACCAACGCATCTATCTTCTTAACCTTCTGTATCCCTTTTGGGGTCATGGGGCTGCCAGATTCTGTCCCAGCTGCAGTTGGGTCAAGGCAGTGTACACCCTGGACAGGTCATCAGTCTGTTGCAGAGCACACACTCACACCTAGTGATACTTAGAGTAACCAATCAAGCTATGAAGTCAGTTTTTGGACCACAAATGCATGAGGAGATCATGCAAACTTCACACAGCAAGGTTCCAGCTAGGATTTGAACCAGGGCCTTCTCCCTATGAGTTAAGAGTGCCAACCACTGCACCACCATGCAGCAAACTTGCCATGACACAATTTCCTTTTGACCTACAACAGAAATCAGATTCACACTTTCTAGACTAAAAGACATTTGCTGTTATTTCACTGCTACTGGCTCCACAGTTGTGTAGATCTGAGTGTGTGTTTTTGGAGAACCTGTTGTCATGCTGGAGAATGCCAATAAAACTTTAGTGCAATGACACTTCAACATTGCTAGCATGTCACAGTACAGTGTGACTCCCCAGTTCGCTCTTTCTGACCGATGACAAACTGCAGACAGGAACCACTTGATACATTTCTTGACAACATCAAAGCCCTTAACTGTGACAACAATACAAACATGTCTGAATTCACTTTCTACTCCCTATCCCTTAAAAGACTAGATAGTGCTGGACTATTCAGTGCCTTGCAATTTAATGCATTTCCGACCCATGCTCACTACTTTCAGATTTTTTTCAAACGCAAAATCTGGTGTCACCCATTTTCAGAAGTAAAAACCTAAACATTTTTTAACAATTTACAAATACTATTTATTAATTCACTGTGTTCTGGTGATGAAAACTTGGATGATTTTTAAAAAACAAATTTACATTCATTTTTTCCGATTGTTGAAACAAAATGCATTGTAGTCTATATTCTCCAAGCTAGTGAGCATCAATGTATTGTTTTTCGCATAGACTTCTGCAAACATTTCCAGGACACTTGATTTTAGATCCGGACATTCCAAAAAAAAGGCGAACACCCTGTACAGTGCACTAAACAGGGAGTAGTTAGGGTATTGAGAGACTAGTTACTCTGTTGTCATTCTGCTATATGACAGGAATAACAATTCTGCCTGACCTTGCAGGAAGCTTCAAAGACTGTGCAGCCTCAGCTTTCTGGACGCATCATTGCTTCCTTCGATCCATTCCATGCTCCAGAGCGAAGTCAGGGATACTACCTGGCCCTGGGCCTGGGCCTTCTCCTCACTGCTCGCTTCATTCTTTTGCAGCCCGCCATCTTTGGCCTCCATCACCTTGGCATGCAGATCCGCATTGCTCTTTTTAGCCTTATTTACAAGA
Organism: Oryzias celebensis; assembly: GCA_014656515.1. Lineage (NCBI taxonomy): Eukaryota > Metazoa > Chordata > Actinopteri > Beloniformes > Adrianichthyidae > Oryzias > Oryzias celebensis. The sequence continues at coordinate 24,996,618 of BNCR01000006.1, read as the reverse complement.
AGGTAAGCGCAGCACATGTTACCAAAAACATTGGATTTTCTTCTTTTAGAAATGTTCCAGAGAATTAGTCTTAACCCTTAAACACCTTTAAGCTTTATTTCCAATGATTACATCTTTTGACTGCAGTAATTTTTCTTTTGTTTATCCAATTAACCTAACTCCTGATGATTCTTTAGAGGAGAAAAGCAGTCTTGTGCTGACACTTTACAGTAATGAAATGCTCATGTAATCAACATAAATGAGCTGATTTTGTTGCGGAGAACAGTGGCTCGTGATGCAACACTTCATGCTAGTAATGTGTTGTATTTCAGTGCAACGCCGAAATAAAAACATCTGTTTCTCGCCTAAGAATCCGCTGATTTACAATGATCGCAGAAACAGTTGAAGATTTACTGTATGCCAATCCAAATGAAGTTAAATCTTTTGTGTTGAAAAACACAGCAGCTTACCATATGTAAAGAGTTGGGCTAAATGATGAAAATATCTACTTTACAGTCTATGTTCCCATAGACGAGTACTTCCTGTTTGGAACACAAGGGCGAGGGTCACTGAATCCAGTTCTGTTATACAGTCAATGTGACAACTAAGACTATCTCAATGTGCTACAAAGAAATGCAGGAAAAAAATTAAATAATCTAAGACACATTTTTATGACAAAAGTAAAATTCACAACACAGAAAGACCATGAAAGGTGAACCGAGAAATAGCTTGGGAACATTCCAGAGTTCTATTTCATTAATCTTCTGTAACTGATGTGGACAGCTGTGCCTTGGAAAGGGATAGATAAAGGGATAAAGCGTCTTTGGAGCTACCAAAAGACACTATAAATAAAGTTAGGCACATTGCTTGTCGTCACAAAATCACAAAATAAAATGCAAAAAGGATTAAAATTGTATGTGTTATCCTACATAGCAAACTTTAAAGGTAATTTGTTAGAATTCATGTTATTTGCAGGCAATTACACGTGACCAGTTCAAAAACTGAATTCCTGTTGGTGACATGTAATATGCAAGAGTGCTATCCAAGATTGCTGCACATATTTTTAGTGCATCCAAGGCTAAATATTGTTGTAACTTTGTTATGTGGGCCTCACTACATATTTCCTGAAATCTTCTTGCATGAACCAACTGTCACTTCATAGGTTTTTCTTAATCCAGTTTGTGTTCACATTTGTGCCTTTGTTGATCACTGTGATTTAAACCTTTTAGACCCTGAAGCTCTCCAGCAAAGTCTTGGATAAGATCACCACAGGCCAGCTCGTCAGTCTGATGTCTGCCCACCTCAACAAGCTGGATGAGGTAAGAGTCAAGACATTCCTCTAAAAAGAAAAGTGGGTTTATCCATGAGAAAACCCTAAAGGCTGAATTTGAAATCTGTGAAGCACGTGCTAAATCAAAATAATCATTAATGGATGCTTTGGTAGTTTCCCATGAAAGTCAATTTTTAAAATTCCTGTCAGTGTGTCCACCAGAATCACCAGAACCATCTGCTCTGTAATGAGGAAAATACCAGATCTACATGACTGAGTTTTATTACCTAAGCAAAGGTTACGTCATTTGTTGTGACAGTGTTGAGAAAACAGTACCCATGCAAAGTAAGTGTAGGATGCAAAGACCTGTGTGGATTGTCAGCTGTTTTGCCTGAAGTCTCACTGGGGTGTTGAATGTAGAAACACTTTGTGCCTGCTTTGGGACAATTATCACCTGACTTACATCTGGCTTGCATGATATGAAGAACTGGTTTGGTGTAGTTTTGCTGTTTGGAGATCAAAGTGATGCAGGAGTTGGATTCTTTATTAACGCTCTTGCGTAACGATTTCAGCCTAGTATGTAACTTTCACATCCACCTTTCACTTTGGAGTATGTTCTACAGAGTCACATCAAATACATGTGGTAATGTAACACACTTTTGTTTGAGATTAAAGTGATGTAATTAAGGAAAGAACACAGATTTCTCAGAAAAGTGCCCCTGTCCTCTGCAATATGCAATGCAAACAAATACAACATTTCATTCTGCTGTTTGTTTTTAACTTACAGAACAGTTTTTCTGGAAAAGAATCCCCCTTTAGGTCCACCTTGCTAGTACTGGATCGAAGCCTGTTTTTCCTGCATTAATTCTTGGTGGCATTGATTCAACAAAATACTGGAAACATTCCTCAAAGTTTGGTCCATATTGACATGAAAACATCAGACAGTTGCTGTAGATTTATTGGTTGCACATGATCCAGGATGCTGATTTTCCATTCACTAGATCCCAGAGGTGTTCTACTGGGTTGAGATCTGGTGACTGTGGAGGGCATTTGAATCCAGTGAACTTATTGTCATGTTCTAGAAACCAGTCTGAGATGATTCCAGCTTTATGACATGGTGCATTATCCTGCTGGAAGTAACATCAGAAGATGGTACATTGTGGTCATGAAGGGATGGACATGGTCAGCAACTATACTCTGGTAGACTGTGGTGTTGGAACCATACTCTATTAGTATTAAGGGGCCCAAAGTGTGCCAAGAAAAAATCCCCCACATCATTATACCACTACCACATTGTAAACTGTTGATACAAGGCAGAATGGATCCATGTATTCATGTTGATGACTCCAAATTCTGACCCTACCATCCAAATGTGGCAGCAGAAATGGAGACTCATCAGACCAGACACTGGTTTTCCAATCTTCTATTGTCCAGTTTTGGTGAGTCTGTGTGAATTATAGCCTCAGTTTCCTGTTCTTAACTGACAGGAGTGGTACAGGAAGTGTTCTTCTGCTGTAGCCCATCTGCCTCAAGGTTGGATGTGTTGTTTGTTCAGAGATGTTCTTCTGCAGACCTCGGTTGTAACCAGTGGTTATTTAAGTTACTGTTGTCTTTCTATCAGCTGGAACCAGTCTGACCATTCTCCTCCAACCTCTGACATCAACAAGTCATTTCTGCCCACAGAACTGCTGCTGCTCACTGGATATTTTCTCCTTCTCAGACCATTCTCTTTAAACTCTAGAGATGTTTGTGGGTGAAATTCCCAGCAGATCAGCAGTTTCTGAAATACTCAGACCAGCCTGTCTGACCCCAACAACCAAATCATGTTCAAAGTCACTTCAATCACCTTTCTGCCTCATTCTGATGCTCAGTTTGAACTGCAGCAGATCGTCTTGATCATGTCCATATGCTTAAATACATTGAGTTGCTGCCATGTGATTGGCTGATTAGAAACTTGTGTTAACGAGCTGTTGTACAGGTCTGACTAATGAAGTGACCGGTGAGTGAACATTTCTATAGAATTTTATAATTTTTTCTCTTGTTATTTTGTCTAATCTGGTGTCTGCTTTGATGTGTGTTATAGAGTTTGGGTCTGGCACACTTCGTGTGGATCACGCCTCTGCAGTGTATGCTGTGTGCGGGTCTGGTTTGGGAGCTGATTGAGGTGAACTCCCTCTGGGGTTTGGTGGCCATGATCTTACTAGGAATTTTCCAAGCCTGGCTCTCTATGACAATGACGCCTCCTCGGTAAGAACTCATTGTCACAAACTCGAACAACATCAGCACCAACCTAAAACTGTAAGCCTGCCCCTTGTTTTCTAAGGGGTAATTGCTTCTTCGTCATAGCTTTAAGCATCCTCTTATTGACTAGCAGTTTTAAACACGAAGGGGTGATTTGTTGTATTCTCTTGACTGCTGCTTTATTCTTATAAAATTGTCTCATGTGAACAGCGCAAAGCGAGGTGCATTCACCAGCCGTCGCCTGGCTCTTACCTCAGAGATCATGGAAAACATCTATTCTGTCAAAGCCTATGGCTGGGAGGAGGTGATGGAGACAATAATTAAGAACATCAGGAAGTAAGTTACCTCCACACAATCAGCATTAACACACGCACTTCCTGCTCTGTTGTAATTTGAGTGTTATCCTTTTTCTATTGATTTTCTATGAAAATCCATTCTCCTTTTCTTTTTTGAGTAACACATGCATGGTTTGATACAGTTTATCTATGTTTCTCCTCTTTGCGCCTTTTTTCTGCTGACATTTGAAGCTAATGCTGATAGCTGTGTTTCTTTTTATGTGTGAGTCTTAATGGGCAGAAACAGGGCTGAAAGGCAGCAGTGGACACAGAGATTTTCTCTGAAGAGTGAGAAGTCTTCCTTTGCTGACCTGACCTGACTTTTCCAATCCCAGGAGATGTTTGTCATGTTCAGCAAAATACCTTTTAGCTCAAGCAATTAATTAAACTTTTTTCAACAAACTTACTATCTAATGATTTCAATGTGTCATGTTCTGTATATATAAGAGCCAATAGGACTGTTTATTATTTAGAGTAATTATAATTGAATTATTTACATATAGATGTGGATGTATGCACATGTAGATACATATATCCAATCAATTTATGACTATTTATTTTAAGTTTGATATATTTACATCAGTGTGATGAAAAAAACTTTTCAAAGGCTGTGTAACAAATCTATTTACCAAAAACCTCTCTGCTCTACTTTCCCAGAGATGAGATGACTTTAACGAGAAAGATTGGATCCATACGGTACTTTTACAGTGCCTCCTACTTCTTCTCTGCCATCGTGGTGATCATGGCGGCCATTGTGCCTCAGGCGCTCACCAACGGTATAATCCTGCGTCGAATCTTCACCACAGCCTCATACTGCATAGTCCTGCGAATGACGCTCACGCGCCAGCTGCCGGGCTCTATCCAGATGTGGTATGATACTCTGGCCCTCATTGAAAAAATAGAGGTAGGTGGATCGGTCACTGGTCACTTTTACAGGTGCACCTGTTCAACCGTAAACTTCAAACTTTATTTATTTGTACAGCGCCTTTCCTTCATTTAAAAACCCAAGGCGCTTTACATTAAAAAAAATAAAATAAAAAATAAAAATGTAATAATAATATACATAAAAATAATAATAAAAAAAAATAAACCTTCGATTACAAAGCGTGCTCCTCCCACCCCCAGGACTTTTTGCTAAAGGAAGAATACAGAGTTCTGGACTACAGCCTGACTACTGTTGGACTGGAGATGGTCAACGTGTCTGCGTCCTGGGATGAGGTTTGTTTTTCTCTGTAATCCGTCTGTGTAATTGGACCAATCACAAGCATGAATTTCCAGAGCATCCAACAGAAGCTGAAAGAAGCAATAAAAAATGAACAAGTTAAGCCATGTTCTTGTTTGCTACCGATTTTGGAAAGCATCTTCTTTTTCATTACTTTGTTATCGTATGCTACGTAGACAATGGAAATGGGCTGTTCGTTCAAGAATACCCTGAATGCAGGTTTTTGAATGCACTTTTAGCATATGAGTTCACACTGGACCGTCTCTACTTGATGCTAGCTCATGTACTTTCAGTTGGAAGAGGTGTGGTGTGAGGTCGAATCAGTGCAAATCTTTCTTAAGGCTTTTTCTTTCACAGCTCTATTTCAACATATGAAGGGATGGCTGGGTGGCTCAGTTGGCTGCATGCAGGACTGGTGGATGGGCAACCAGGGTTCATATCCTGGAGGCGCGATGAGCTTAATCCAGTGTGGGCATGACCCTTTACGCTACTCCCTAAATATATAGTCAAAAGGCTTTCCCTGAGCCAGTTCCCAGCCTGGATAAAATACACGGATGTGCCAGGAAGGGTATCCAGCGTAAAAATCTTTGCTAAACCAAATGTGTAACTCGGTGAAAGCTGGTTTTCTGTGAACATCATTCCAATATATGAAAGATTTGGTGTTATTAAAATTACAACCTAGCACAAACCTCAATTATTCATTTCTCCTTCACAATCATTTTTCAAACGGTCGGCACTTCTGTGATTTGAAAAAAGACGCTACTCATCGCTATCAAATCCAAATTCTTGATTGATCAAAATTCAACTGGTTTAACTTTCAGTGCACGTTTAATGGCCACACATTTTTTCTCATAGAGTCCAAATATGAAATAAAAAACTTTTGTAGCGTCACGTGAACGCAGGAGTTTTGAACAGGGAAGCTCCAAACGTATATTTACAGACTTTTCATTGAAAGTGGTCACTTGAACACGGTGTGAACGTAAGGTCAGGTATAAACTACTGTTTGAGTAATAGGATTAACTAATGTACAGTGGGAAAAGTTACTTGTTATTGTACCACATTAATTCTAAATGCACATATATCTCATGTAGCATACTTTTAAACTTTATTTAAGGTTTTTTTTTTGGAAAAATTTCTGGCACATTTTTCGATTACTTTTTCCTGAATAGTTCACCAGTTTGGTCAGGATCTGTAAGCTTTTAAGACTAACAGGAAACATGAGTTTTTATTGCCATAGCTATAAGATATTCAATGTGTGACATGCACGCAGAAGGACATTTCTCAGTGTCTCTAAATCCATTATGAATAACAAGTACAGAAGTTCATTTCTCACAGTGTGATCTTTTCTGTGGGCAGAGATTGTAAAGTTAGTTTGACAGGTGTGATTTACTGACCACCTGACACCGTGAGAAAACAAGCGAGCGGCTGTGGTTTTGCCCTCACTTTGCATATTTAATTATCCCAGAGCTGTCACCACTTTGCTTTTGCTGGGAACACTCTGACTCTCCCTTTGAGACTCAGAGATCATCACCTAATTCCCCGATTCTCCTGTTGCCTTCGTCTCTTCCTGGAATGTGCCATTCAGCCATGAATAGTGGGGGGTGGGCTGTTTTCTTTCTTTATTGCTGGAAGCATGTACGTCATCTCGTTAGAAGAAGAATCACCCAGAAACACCAACACAAGTCAGAGCCCATCCGGCCATTAGAGGAACGCGGAACCATAAAACGTCACAAAGGTTAATAATTAAGTCAGATCCATACAGAGTTCCCCTTTTCTAAATCTGCTGTGTCATCCTTTAATCTGAGCAGTGATGGATGAGTTGAATCAAGGCCATTGTGGGACGGGGGGGGCTCTTGTCTACAGAAAGTCTCCTGTTTCTCACATTGTGTGAAAGCAGAGCATGAAGTCCACGTTTATCAAACACACAACGAAGAAAACAGCTTTTGACCAAGGCTGTTCAAAATGTTCACTCGTTTAGTTTATCAACATTTCTGTAAGTCTTGGTGTGTCACACAACTGTGTGTGTACAAGTCAATTCAAGGCCCATTCAATGCCCTCAGAATGTTAGTTTAATTGATAGATTTACACGTATTTTTTCTCCTGTCAGAGTTTAGATGAGAGTAAGCCCGCCCTCACTTCCCATCACTAATCTGTTTACTGTAAACTCTACCCTCTAGCTTACAGCCCCTCACACCTCCAAGCTAACATTAACATTAAGCTAACAAAAATTGCTAACAATATCAGAGTTATCCAGCTGTACAGTTTGGATTCAGATTGCAGCTCAGACGAAGAAAACAAAGACGTACATGGATCCATTTATCTGCACGTGGATGCATCGGAATGGAGCAGAGCAAGGAGCTTGTGGACTGCCGATGCAGCTTCTGCATCACAGCTATAAGCTTTTTCAAACAACATTTTTTTCCTCTGTTCTTGATTTACAGCAATTTAAAAATGGTAACATTTTAAACTTGTCCGATGAAGATAGCCAGCATCTACTTGATATTAACTGATTTTGATCTTTTTGGTTTGTTTTGTCTTTGTTTACTTTTTTCCTTTTTTTCTTTAATTGCTATTATTGTTTTTATCATTTTTGCAGCCGTATAGCTATCATTTATCATGTATCATTTTTTATTTATTCACATCATTGATTTTTTTTTATGATAAAACTATTCTTAAAAAAAGAAAAATGATCATAATTCTGTATTAGTATTATTTTTGTATATGCTCCAATCAAGTCTAAAATAGTGTTCTACTGACATGCAAAGCAGTATGACTTATTGTTACTCAAGGATGTTTAATTACAGTACCTGTATTACTGTCAGGACAGTATAAATAACTGATTATTAGTTACGAACTGGTTGATATCTAATGTAAAGTAAATGGTATGGTCGAGTCGGGGTGGGATTATATAAGTTCGCTTCCTCCCACTCCCTTTCAAGCAGTCAATTTTCTGATGTCTAGTTATCCTATGTTTGACATGACTACGGATGCAAATCTTTGTGGGTGTTGATTGTGTTACACACGTCTTGTGTATCTTGTCTGCTTGAAATAAACCATTTCAATTCAATTCAATTCAATATCATCAAACTGAAGGGTCAGTCACAGTGTACATTTAGCCCCTTGTCTTCAATTATCCATTTGCAATGGTACAGTCTTTCATTCATCACTAATGAGCAGAATGTGTATCCAGCAAAATGATGGAGTGATATGAAAACAAGCTTTCCTCAAACTTTGCTTCTGTCGCTCGTCTCAGCCATTCTCAGGCTCTTCGCTCAACTACATTTTTCAAGGCAAATCCTTGCCTAATCATTTTAAGATGGTCGGAACCCTGAACTTTAAATGAGTCTGAAAACATTTTGTTTTCAAATAAAATCTCTACGTTTCTCAGAAAAATTATGGTTTTGCTGAAAATATATTGATGGTTTCCTTTTGGCAAACACTTTTTGTCATGTATATTTTTCCAGTTTTTAGTTCAGTTCTATGTTTTGAGAAGAGTGAAAAGTCTGCTTCTTTATTTTTTGACTGCAGGGCATAGTTAAGCTGTTTGAGAAGATACAGCAGGAGAACAAAGCAAACGGGCATCTGAACGGAGATGGAGGACTCTTTTTCACCAACTTGTATGTCACTCCTGTCCTTAAAAACATCAGCTTGGATTTGGAGGAAGGCAAGATGCTTGCAGTGGCTGGATCTACTGGGTCTGGGAAGGTATGTTAGGAGCTTGTCTCATGTGAACAGGTTTGTAAGACAACAACCTCAAAGATGGAGTGAAGATGAGAAGAAGGGCATGTGAGACCCTCACTTCAGCTGCTTTAGTGAGATCGGGTGTGAAAGGAGAGTGTTTGTTGCTCTTTACTCAGAGTTCCCTGCTCATGATGATCCTGGGAGAGCTGGTGCCGACCGAGGGTAAAATCAGACACAGTGGCCGGATTTCCTACTCACCGCAGACTTCTTGGATTATGCCAGGAACCATCCGTGACAACATCCTGTTCGGCCTGACCTATGACGAGTACCGGTATAACTCCATCATTAAGGCCTGCCAGCTAGAGGAGGTACTTCCACTGCAATCTCTGCCTTTGTTTAGTCATTCAGTCAGTTCAGGTTCTTGACTGCCTACTTCTGATGAAGTCAATAGTGTAGTGTTAGTAAGCAGCAACATTACATGTAACTAACTTTCAGTTCATGGAAAATCTCCTTGTGGGGAGCCACTGTGTGGTTAACCCCCCACCCTACACACATTTACACATCTTTTCTGGCTCTGACACACTCACAGAGGCTCAGTGTTGAACCATGGCTCCTCAGCACCATAACAGCTCTACTGCTGCTGCCATAGAAATTGCTTTGGGATAAAACACAAGCTGTCACAGTGACAGAAAAGATTCTGAGTTAGGGATATGTGTGAGTTATGAACGAATCGCTCCGTACAAAAGAGTCACTTTACTGACTCATGAATCCAGATTCATTGTCCCCACTGACTGACTAACAGACTTGTCCCTCTTTTCGTTAGCAAACTCAATGCACTTACTTCCCAAATACTTCCCCTACCCCTACAGCTTTCCCTACCCCTACATTCAGCTCTCCAAACAGAGAGATATGGAAAAATAGTGTCTTCAAATCCAGACTGCCCAGACAAGCTCTACCTCTCAATGACGTCATGAATATTCTTTATTAGCGCGTACCTGCCAGCGCTCAGAATATACATAACAACATTGGTTTTATAACTTTAGAGAATCATGCAAAAACAACAAGTCGTTACTTAAACTTAAACTTCTGTGCTTCAGCTCACACCCATGAGAGGAGATTTCTTCTCCGCGGCATAGCGACATGTGGTTCATCCTACCGGCAGAGGGATACAGAACTTGGAGTCCCTTCGCTTTAACCTTAAAAGAACTATTGCAGACTGTCAGGTTTTTGAATTGTCCCTCAGTCACCAGTATCAGGTTCATGATCAACAGCTGTTTTCATTTCTGTTAAATACCCTAAGTCTATTTAAGTGTCTGGTTTTCAGTTAATCCTCGTCAGGTCATCTAGTTTGTTATGCTCTTCCACCTTATTGTTTCCCCCATGGGTTTTTGTCATGTTTAAGTTTGTTTATTAAATGTTTTAGTTTCCACCACCTAGGCTGGTCTCCTGCATTCTGGGTCCTTCACCACCACTTTTGTGATAGCAGACACTCCTCTCCCTTCAAATACCCTTTCAGTTGAAGAAGTAGGGAGAAGCCAGAGGGGTAGGGGAAGAATTCACGTTCGGCCAAACACTCATTAGCTCGTAAGAGCATTGCTCTGCTAAAAACATGGTGGAGTTACTTATCCTCTCCCTATGAGCCAGGACTCGTAGCATGAAAGAATACTTTAGCTTGGCTTCTCTCCAAGCTGAATCTTTGCAAGAATAAATTACTCCATAACTTCATAGCATAAACAAATCCCTCAGTAACTCATTTACTGAGTTTCTGGGGTCGAAATATTTGGGGGAAAATGGTAGAATCAAGTACGAACAGTCTCAGAATCCTTGGCTGAATCAGATTCAAGCTGATTCACTCAGGAGCTCATATCTCTGAGCTGAATCGTAGCGTGAATGAACCAATCCGTAACTCGTAGCTTGACCTCGCACTAAGCTTGTAAGAATGAGCTCAGACAAATTAGCTTCAGCAAATTAGCTTGTTTTGCTGGAAGAAGCCACCTCTCTGTCGTCATAGCAATAAATTCACTTTTCACTTTACATCTTGTACCGTAAACACAAAAGTTTTTACATTTATTTGGTTTAAGCAAAAATATAATAAAAAATTATGACGTCATAATTAATTTTATAATTTTATATAGTTATAAAAAATATATAAATGAACTTACTTTGGTGTCTAACTTGCTAATTTAATAATTTTCATATACCAACTTGTAGAGTCAGTATGTCTTTACATTTTAAGAAGTGTAACCATTGATTCAAATTTTAAAATTTATATGTAAAAAACATAGACATTCAGAATCTACAATAACATAGCTTTAAAGCGCTTTAAAAAAATCTGTTTATTTTAAAAGACTGAAATGACAGACTTTCATTTGAATTTATTTTTCTGTCTAATACATGTGTGAAATTAAAGAAAACGACTCTGATCTGTCTCTTTCTGGGACACTGCTAAAGGTTTTCACAAAAACACTCAGATGTTTTCACACAAACAAAGCTGTAATGCTATACTGGTATTTCCAATGTAGAGCTTCGTTTTCATTTTAAGGACAGATGTGAGATGAAAGCAAATCCAAAAACAGGAGTCCCATGATGCCACACTGCCATACCTGTCATCCTGTGGTCTTTCTAGAAATGCTTGATGTCTCTGTTGGAATTGTCAAATTGTGCAGTTACAGTCTTTCGCAAATATCATCTTTGACTATATTTTAAATTCCAAGTTTTACCCCAAGTTTTAGGTTTTCTAAGGGGATGTCATTAATGCACAGTCTCATTCAGGCTCCCTTATTGTTTAACAATAAGTGAATTAAACATGCGTGCAGACAGAACATGTGTAATCCTGGTAAACTGTTGATCATCTGCAGGAATCTAGTCAAAAATAAAGGAAAAATATTATTGCACAAAGACAGGCAAAAGCACTCTGTAAGTCATACAGAAAACCTAAAAGAGAAAGAACTTTAAACTAAAAATATATATGTCAGCACATTAAATCTTTCAAATCTCAACAGTAGTAGTTTCCCTTTCTGATGAAGTTGGAATTTTGAAATTTGTTTTTTTAAAGCAATCAAAACAAACAAAAATACTAAAGGAGACAAATAAAAGAATATAGATGTATCAAACATAGTATAATTAGTTTTTGACTTGATTGGAGAAAAAAAAAATCCATTTCAATATACACCTACATGTACATGTAAATGATGCCAGAAAAATTACTCTAAATTATAAATAGACATATTTGTACTTATACAATACGTGACGTTGAATCCATTAAATGTGAAGTTGGTCATAATTGCTTGAAAGGGAGTGGGAGTAAGTGAACTGCACCCGCAATATGCTTTAATTAAGTATTTTATTTTACTTTTTTACAAGTTTATCATAATCCAGTTTTTAAATGCAAGAACTGTTTTGTACTTCACCAGTCCAAGGGCAGATTATTCATCTAATTCACAAATATGAATACTTTCAAATAACAAAGATGAAGCGCCTTTTGAACACATTAAGAGACAATGCATTATTCCAGAAGGTATTATCTCAAGCCAAGTGTCAAGTTCATACTAGAATACATGAGCTGACACATATCTGTGAAAGTAATCCGGGTATTTAAGAGAATGCTGATCCACCTGTAAAATTATTTTGGATGTAAACATCTAAAGTATGTTTTTCACCTCATCGATGAGGATTTGTGACATTGTAAAGAAAATGAAATAGTTTGGCATTAAAACATACCTGCAGTGATGGTTCGGTCTGTGTGCGTTCTTGTCTGTTTCATTCGTTTTGACATTTGTTAAACAAGCTGTTAACTTGATTCCCTTTGCGCTCCCTTTGGAACAGCAGGAGCTGTGGATGGAAAGGTAGGAAATCCTAAGAGTGATTAGTGATGTTCTTCATCGTGTCTTGTTCTCATATGCCACAATGTTTCCTTGTTTTGTCCTCTTGTAGTGTCCCTCATGTGTTTTTTCCATCTGCGTTTGGTGCTTTTTCTGTTAAAACCTTTGACAGCTCTTTTGTTATCTCGTGTCACACATTAACTTTTGGGTTAAATTAACTTTAGGTTTCTCTGATCTTTGTTTCTTTTGGGAAAATCAGTCTAATGCCCAAAATGATAACAAAATATCCAAGAATAAATAAATTAAAGGTAGTTATTAACCCATATTACAACAATTTACCATGTTTCTAACTAGAAAAACACACAGGTGTCAAACTCAAGGCCTTGAAGGCAGGCGTCCTATTGTTTTCTAACTAACCTGCCATTGTAGTTTCTCGTTGGCAAAACACAAATCCCGAGCCAGACAATCAGCAAAAAGCTGGGACAGCAAGTTTGGGACTTTTCTAAGTAGTTGATTAAGAATTGGTCAAATTCAGTTTGGCCCATTGACTGTATAAGAGAGCTGGACTGAGTGACCCCTCCCCATGGTGTTCCAAACAGGAAGTAGTTGTTGGTTCCAAGAAGCTAAAATCCCATAGACCCCTAAGTTTTTCTTTTTTTCTTTGATAAACTTTACTGTTGATGATTGATTGATTTTTCAGGTTTTTTAAGCTATAGTTCCCTGTGTTGCTCACTAATGTAGGATTTAAACCTCTTGGAAGCATGAAAACAAAAGTCTTTCAGTGGTTTGCTTGCCCAGTTTGCTCTGTTCAGTTGAAATAAAATCCACTTTTTATTTTACAAGGAGAACAAAAAAGGTTTTATGTGTATACCTGGTTAATGTTCGTTTTTTTTTTCTATCTAAAGGACTTTGCATCACTGCCTGACAAAGACAAGACAGCTCTTGGTGAGGGAGGGTCGACTCTCAGTGGCGGTCAGAGAGCACGCATCTGCCTGGCCAGGTACTGTCCGCACAACTGTGCATCAGTCTCAGCACACACCTTTGTTTTAACCAAATGTTGTCGTGGATAAAGGAAGGACCTAACTAGGAAAGTTACTGTTAATAGTTACTCTTCCAACTGCAGTGGTTCTCAGACCTGGGTTTTGAAGAGCCTGCTGTTTGACTTATTTCCTGCTCCAATGCGCCTGCTTCAAGTTAGAGATTTTTCTTGAAATGATAGTCCCACTTCAATCATCTTTAAATCTATTGAAGTGTTCCCAATGGTCTTTTAAATAGAATTATGCAGTTTTTATCCAAAATTAAACAGCCTGCGTCGTTTTCCAGGACGTACAGTATGCAGAGCAAAAGTAAAACCTTAGAAACTCACCTCTGATTGTGGGGTACACTCAGTACACTCTGTTTCCATGCTCTCCCTCGAGCTTACAGCCTCTCACAAAAATGGTGAGCACTTTTGAAGCTATCCAGCTATACAGTTTTGATCCAGATTCCAGCTCAGACGAGGAAAACTAAGACGTACATGGATTTGTTTGTCTGCAAGTGGATGCATCCGAATGGAGCAGAGCAGGGAGTTTATTTACTACGTTACAAATAAGCTCTTTTTTTAACAGTATTTTCTCACCTGCTCCTGATTCACAACAATTTGAATAAAGGAATACTCAGAAATGCAATTTCAAGCTTCATTTGTAGTCTTCCATCATGAGAAAAATGCCAAGAACATGTTAAAAACACCAATAACACAGTTTTCATCAGTGGGTTTTTAAATCAGAAGGAAATAAGAATTCAAAGGGTTTTAAAAATACTAAAGGCGGATTTAATAGTATAAGTAAATTACATTTTAATTACTTAAAAGTGCAACGGTGATTTATGAAAACCAAAAGCAGACATGAATATTTAGTCTCTAAATCCCTGATGTGTTCACATCAACAGCCTTGATTATCAGTGGTACATGATCCTTGTTACCTGCATAGAGGAAACTTTGCCTTCCAGAAACATGTTTTGATAGTGTGTGGAAAAAACACAGAAACTTTGTAACATCCATTCAAATCTTTTATAAACATTTTTTCTCATTTTCCCAATAATAATTTATGGATCCTGTGCGGTGACATTGATTTATGGCCTCTAATTGTTTTGGGCATAAATAGAAAGGTTTAGCTGGAGTGATTTACTGTATTCTCACACATTTTCTTTACTTTAAATTTAACATTTAATTATTTTCTGTGGTGTTCCTTTCTGACTGGCTGCACTGGCGCTCTGTCTTCTAGGAGTGTGTATAAAGATGCAGACCTTTACCTGCTGGATGCTCCTTTCACCCACCTGGACATCGCAACAGAGAAAGAAGTCTTTGACAAGTATGTTTGCCGACAGAGACTCTTTCATGTGGCAGTAGTGGGGGGGGAAGCTAAAGTTCAAGGTGAAGGTTTTCTCTTGTTGTTTCATGTTTAATATCCATGGTGAACAGACACAGCAGTTGGTTTCATTTAGGAGAATATACATATATTTTTAAAAAACTGTGAATTCCACTATGATGAAATGTGGCCCCAGAAGCCTTTTTTCATTGTTTGACACCTCACTCCGTGTTCCAAAATGCGTTTTTCAACAGCTATGTTGAGTACACTGCCTCCTCTGTCGACAGATGTGTCTGTAAGCTGATGGGCTCCAAGACTCGAGTTGTGGTCACCAGCAAGCTGGAGCATCTCAAGCGTTCAGACAAAATTCTCATGCTGCACAACGGAGAGTGTTACTTTTATGGTACATTTTCAGAGCTGCAGGCTCAACGCCCCGACTTCAGCTCCCTCCTGCTTGGTCTTGAAGCTTATGACAACATTATCGCGGAGCGGCGCTCTTCGATTCTCACAGAAACTCTTCGGAGGGTCTCAGTTGACGAAACCGCTGGCTTCAGAGGCCCAGAAGCACTTCGCCAGTCGTTCCAGCATGCACCCCCTCAGAGTCACAACGTGGCTGATGGATACCCTGAAAAACGCAAACAGTCTCTCATCCTGAATCCCATTGCAGCTGCTCGCAAAATCTCCTTCATAGGCACCTCCCAGCAGACAGGCACACTATCGCCCTCACTCACAGAAGAGGGTGTCAATGAACTTTCAGACAGAAGATTCTCTGTGGTACCAGAGGATGATCAGGTGGAAGAAGTACTACCGAGGAGTAACCTGTACCACCACGGGCTGCAGCACCTGGGTGGACAGCGGCGCCAGTCCGTGCTGGCCTTCATAACCAATGCTCAGGGCCAAGATCGCAGAGAGAAGATGCAGTCATCGTTCAGAAAAAAGTTGTCTGTCACACCGCAGTACGACCTAGCGACAGAGCTGGACATTTACGCACGCCGCCTGTCCAAGGACAGCGTCTTTGAAATCACAGAGGAGATGGATGAAGAAGACATGGAGGTGTGCTCAACACTCAGGAAGTTTTTTTATGTTTTATCACATGCAAAACAAATGTTCTTCATTCAAGTCAACATCTGAGTAAGAGTATGACTTGTGTTTTCCACAGCAATGCTTTGCAGATGAGCGTGAGAACGTCTTTGTGACTACCTCGTGGAGTACCTACCTCCGCTATGTTTCCATCAACAGAACCTTGATATATGTCCTTATTTTCATTGGTATCGTTTTTGCCATCGAGGTAAGATTCAAAACCATTTTGGAGTCCATTTCTTTAATGTCATGAACATAAAATGAACATCTCTGCCCTTCTCTCCACTGATAGGTTGCTGGTTCAGTCATTGGTATTTTTCTCA
This sequence comes from Oryzias celebensis, assembly GCA_014656515.1. Taxonomy (NCBI): domain Eukaryota; kingdom Metazoa; phylum Chordata; class Actinopteri; order Beloniformes; family Adrianichthyidae; genus Oryzias; species Oryzias celebensis. The sequence continues at coordinate 24,980,321 of BNCR01000006.1, read as the reverse complement.
TAACCGAGTGAGTTTTTCAATAATTGTTGCAGTTTTTGGCAGAAATATAATGTTTTCCTTTTCACATTATGTTATTTCACTATGTGAAAATTAATTAAAATTACATAGTGTTCATTTCTCATGAACCTTATCAATGGTGAGTTCCTAGAATTCAGTGGGTGTTGAACCTGAAGACAACTCAACTCAAAAATGGATCATTTTTCAGTTGAAGTGTAGTTTAGTGTGACTGTTTTCTGCTGTTTTATCAGTAAAGTCTGGAGAGATGGTGCCAACCCAAACTCACCCAACTACATAGATGATCAGCCAATCAATTCCTCATCCCCCCCGGTCCATTTGGCAGTCATTGTTACACCAACCAGTGCCTATTACATCATCTACATCTTCGTGGCCCATTCCGACAGCATACTGGCCCTTGGAGTCTTCAGGGGCCTTCCTCTGGTGCACTCATTACTCACCGTTTCTGAAAGACTTCATGAGCAGATGCTGAGCGCTGTGCTACGCGCCCCCATGTCTGTGCTCAACTCCATAAAAACAGGTGCTCTGTTCTTTGTGTTTATGTCATATTTATCACTTTTGAGTAACCACACCGAGGGTGTATTCAGACTGGACACATTTGGTTTGCTTAAAGTGAACCAGAGTTCGCTTCCCCTGATAATTTGGTTCATAACCAGGAACCATTCTTGAACCCATATTTCCAGGTGGTCTCGGTTCCTTTCCAATCGGACTGAGCTCCGGTTTGCTCCGAGATTCCTCAGTCTGAATAGGCTCCATGCTCAGAAGGGAACAACAGAACCAAAACGACCACCATGGCTGGTCATTATGTGATGTAAACAGAGTAGCGGAGCAGCGATGAGACACAGCGACTCATTGAAATGTGGTTGGATGAATGCAGGCTCAATAAAGCGACTTTTAATGTGATAAACATTGCTTCTCACACTGTTTTCCCAACAATCTATATGTTGCTTCTAGTTGCTTTCTCATAACTCCTTGCCAATGAGTGGAGAGTCCTTTAGTCACGTGGTTTGCTTACAAGCTTTTGTTCGAAACAGAACTGTTTTGTTAAAGACAGTCTGAATACAGATCAAGTGCTGGGTTCAGGATTCGCTCCAGACCCACTGACTTTTCCAGTCTGAATACAGATCAAGTGCTGGGTTCAGGATTCGCTCCAGACCAACTGACTTTTCCAGTCTGAATACACCCTGAGCTCCCTTTTAACTGAAGCTAATTCGGATGTTTCTTTGTGTGTTTTAGCCCGGATAATGAACAGGTTTACCAAAGACATGGCCGTTATCGAAGACATGCTGCCTCCTATGCTTTTTGACCTTATACAGGTATTGTACCAAGAAATAAAGTTATGCAATAATTTAGAAATAATACAGCAAAAAAAAAACTGTCACCAAAAATATCTGCAAAGGCAAAATCCTGTCTTTTTAGGTACAAGTGACAAACAAAAAAAAGAGTCACCTCATTAGTTATTATTTATTTCATTTGACTTCAATTCAAGTAAAGAGTGGGGAGTTGACTTGAACAGATAGACTAGTGAGCATCTTTGAAATAGGTGGCAAATGAAAAACCTGCAACCATCTAAACAACACTCCTTCTTTTTTATTAAGAGGACATTTTTCTGATGCATTTTAATTCTGTTCTGTTATCAATGTATATTAATTCAAAGAACTTTGAATTAGACACATGATGTCTAATGCAGAGTGGACTAAATTATGTATTATTTTTAGCTCGTCCTAAATGGTGTGTTCTGATGGAAAGAATCCTTAGTTTGACTTTTTTTTCAGTCCAACACTTTGTACATCAACACTGGACAACACTACAAAAATGTTAAGTTAAGATTTTCAGTGTCTATAATCTACAGCATTTTTTGTTACATCAAACCACATTTATTTGGCCAGCCTTTTAGCTTGACATTTATTGCTTTTTATTTGTCATTTCTGTATAGTTTTGAATTGTAGCTTTTATTCTCCTATCACACTCTTTGTCTCACATTAGTTAACACTACTGGTCATCGGATGCATCTTCACCGTGTCCATCATGCGGCCTTACATCTTCATTGCTGCCATTCCGCTGGCTGGGATATTTGTCGTCCTCAGGAAATACTACCTACGAACAGGACAGCAACTCAAACAGCTGGAAGCTGAAGGTAATAGAAATGTGTTTCTAAACTGCTGCTGATATGTCAGCAGCACCAAGCCCACCACCTTCTGTTTCCAAATTTCACACCAGACAACAAGCTCAAAAGGATCTCAGCAGACTGCTGGGGGCTGGTGTCAGAAAGGAAAAAAAAAAAACTGATTCAGGTTAGAAGTCATATTTATTGGAGATCTTATACCATATTTTCTGCACTATAGTTCGCTGTGAAATGCAAGTTGCTGCTGCAAGTTGCTGCAGATTAAGAAGAATAAATCCTATATAAGTTGCACTTGAGTATAAGTCACACTTACAGTCAAATAATGCAAAAAATGTAACTCATACTATGAAAAATACGTTATACAGTTGGATGCTTTCTTTCCTATTTGTGACACCATTTTAGTCATTCACATACATTTATTGCTCAAGTTTTGGTATTATTGGGGGTTGAATCTTTTTTTAACTTGTCCTGTCCAGCAGTGGAGCAAACAAGTAAGAACTGTGGGATCATGAACCTTTGGTCAAACAAGGGGTATATTTGAATAAACCCCTTTTGTATTTGAGGCTAAACCTTATTTATACTTATTATTTTTGGCATACATTTCTTTCTGGACTGGACAGAAAAGAGAATAGATGGGTAGAGTGGGATGATGAAGGATGAGTGTACAAAAAAGGTTAAAAAAAAGGAGGTTGAGAAGTTGGAGAATGATTAAAGATTAGGAGAGGGAATGTTTTTTGATTGGTAGGTGGGTGGATCCTGGTGGATAACAAGAGCTTCAAACTTTACCTTGTCCCACCCGATCACCATTTTTGGAATTTGTTGTACTGCAGTCAATCTTCCCATCCCACTTGAAGCTTTGTTTTTGCCAGGAAGAATCCAACGGGTGATGTCATACATTTTCTGGTTGATCATCAGCTGTTAGCAGGCACTCAAAAAAGTCACTAGGGCCCAGCTGGTTGTTTGTAGTTCATGGCTAAAGTCTTGAACTTCAGCTTCCTCTCTAAAAGTGTTTGGGTAAATGCTTTTGAGAGGAGCTATTTGCTATTTCAAAGACAGGGAATGTTTTTCAGGAATCCTTCAAGCCAAGCATCAGTGCTGCTGTAAAGTTCCAGTTTGAGAACAATAAAATTCTGTGTATTTTCTATATGTTACCAGCATCGTTCAAGTGTGATGAAATAATGAAGATGGATAAGTAAAAGCCAGGGCATGATGAGGATATACAGACAAAGAAAACACAGGAAGAGAAATGCAGAAGCTAAACACCACGGTCTGCAGGAGTGCTGCATGGCCCCTGGCACAAAGGCCAAATGCCACGCTAAATAATGAAAATATAGAGACGGAAGAATGAAGGGAGAGGATGAAGCTGCAGAGGGAGGGAAAGGTTAGAGGAAGCAAGGCAGGTTCGGTGTTATTTGTCCACAATCTGGCAAACGTCTGACTTTTTAGCCCCCAGCCAAAAAACACTGTTTAGACATAAACATATGAATACAAAACGCTTACAACTTGAATATTTACAGAGTATTTTTTAAGGTTTTAGTTTTACTGAACATTACGTTTTAGTCCAGCATTAAAACAGCTCCCTGAATTGATTGTTGATTAGGGTGTCAGTATGTTTGATTTCCCCTGCTTTTCCCTCGTTTATTTTTTTGCTCTTGATGCATATTTTGGTGATGACAACGAGATCTTTCCAGATCTGCAGAGAGGATGAGAGGCTAGACAGACGAGCTGAGCTGGGATTTCCTGAAGCCCCATCCTGGTGTCATTCTTTCTGGTCTTTGATGCAACAAGTCAGCCAAATCTAACGAAAACTGCCCGTTTCACTCAGCGCTGTTACTAAGAACACATTTATGCTTCAACTAAAAGTGGATTCCAAGTGCACAAGTACTAAACAAAATGGACTAGAAGAAATAAATTCAAATTTTTTGTAAAAAATAAATAAATAAAGGTGATTGAAAAGGGTTTACTGAGATGAAATGTAGAACTCATTATCATGCTGCTACAAAGATAGACACTTCACTGTCCCACCCTGATCATCTTTTGATCGCATTTAAAATAATTCCCAGTAGTATTTTAATTGTAATTTTGCCATTATTAGCCAAAATAAAAAGCCTGTGTCTTTTGGTACGACATAGTTTGTGCAAAGCAGGATTAGTTCATTAGAAATTCACCTCTGAGTAGGACTGTTGGTGTGTAGCAGCCCCACTTCCCGTCATCCATCTGATTAAACTTTCCAGCTATCTTACAGCCCCTCATACCCCCAACTTCCCATTACCGGTGAAACAAAAATGGCGAGCAATATCGAAGCTATTCAGCTGGATATAATTCCTTAAATATCCCTGGCAATGGGAAGCTTATGGTTCATACCAATGTACAATAGTCAACAAATTGTCTGAATGTTTTCAGATATATTTCTAAAGTGATACTTCACATGAGATCCCTTGCTGTATGTTAATAGGGTCAAGTACGATCTGATTGTTCAGTAAAAGAGCTGTTGTGCATTTCTAATGAAAAAACAAAACGAAATCTAAACTTTGTCTTACTGTAAACACTTATATATTGTTATCGGCTGGAAAAAATATTAGCCCATCCCTACTCAAGACGTGACAGAACTGTGTTTTTTTGCTAAATGGATAGAAGAGGTCATGTAAAGGGGCATTTTTGCCATGTAGCAGTGGATGCTGTTTTTTTTATTTATTCATTTATTTTCAAAAAGAAACAGATAGTTTTGTTGGTTTACAAAATAAAACATTCCTAAACATTATTAATCATAAAGCTGGCTTTGTGACAGAGTGCTTTTAACATACCAGTATTTTTAGTTTCTAGCAGTCTGTTGAGAATAATTGTGTGTCTGTGTGAAACAAAAATATGGTGTTAGGGACCATTGCACTTCAATCAAACTATTCTGCATAGGTTAGTCCCATCAGTTCTCACACACCTAGGTGTGTGAAAGGTGTTCTATCTTCTGGGGGTGCAGTGAGCTGCAGTCACAGCTGTGCTTGGGAATCATTTGATGGTTTTACCCTCAATTTCAACCCCTTAATGCTATGTGCCAAGCAAGGAGGCACTGGGTCCCATTTTTAGAGTCTATGGTTTGACTCAGCCTGGATTTGAACTGATGAACTTCTATTCTCAGGGTGGGCACTCTACCACAAGACCACCGAGCTGGTCAGATGAAAGACCAGCACAGATAATTTCATAGCTTTACTGTAACTGCAGCTTCAGTCCTTGAGCACAAACAGCATTTTTTTCCATTTTTCCACTCAGATTTGCTGTGTGTCAGATTGTTTATGTATGTTATTGGCCATGAGACACCTGCAGGTAGCAAACGGGTTTACTCAACGCAACTCCAAACAAAGAAAAAACTTTCAGGTTTGCCTTTGTCTCAACGTGGTTAATGTTCTGTGGTGGGCCTGCTGTTTACATGTAAAGTGTTGAGTATGCAGGGGGGAAGTTTGATGTCCACCAAGTCCACAGTTGTTCCAGGAGATTGACACATCTCCCTCTTTCCAAGTAGTGTTTCATGTGGGCCCCTCTGTAAAAATAGACAGTTAACATGTGGTAAGACATTTAACAACAGACACAGGGGGTTGGACCATACTAGAAGCACCTTCAAAATAATGGGGATTTAAGTGATAACTAGAAAAGTTTCATTTCCTGCAGAAATACGTTTGATTGCGTAATTGCTGAAGGTGGATGCTTACAATTGCTTAATTGCATACCATAGCAGAAGAAGATGGGATTTACCCTAAGTTGCAGAAAACGTTGCAGAAGAATTGCAAAAACATTCAACATTGCAGTTCTGAAGTATATGTTGTAGAATAGAGCAATGATTTCCATAAGTAGCAGAATTAAGGACAATTTCCCCAAAAAACTTGTAATCATACGTCAGTTGTACTGCAGAACGATCTATGTTCTATTGTAGGTAGATGAATGAATGAAGATTCCTAAGTGTTTTTGTCTCAAACTCAAAAGCTTTATGCTCTTTCTGTTGTCAGGTAAGAAATACACAAGCAAAGAAATCAAATCTAATGCTGATATGCTATATGAAAAGAACTGCTTTGCTAAATTAAACATGTTTTCAAAAGCATAACATTCATAACTTTTAACTAAAGAAGCTGAAGTTTAACGAAAACGAAAAATGTTGAATAAATTGCTGAAGCTGTTTGCATGAAGTTTGCTGACATTTTTGTAAATGCCTCACCATTGTAATGCAACACATTTGTTCAGTTGCAGATAGGCCATAAATGACAGAAAAACTGCATGTTGCAGAAGTGAGAAATTTTGTCCATGATTAGAAAAAGAAACAGCTAAAAGCGATGCTTAAAATTTTGGGTTATTTTATAATGACATAAACTAACTATAATTGCAATTTATAATTGCAGGCTACATTTTATCAGTCTAGTGGAATTTTCTTACATTTTGCTGAACAAATTGTGACACTGTGACAAATGGTGCTGGAATTACAGACGTTTGTTCTGAATTTTTTTGTCTTAAAAATTCTGTGGATTCACTAGCGATTATGTCATCCACTCTGGGTCTGCGAACAGTCCACCATTCATGTCAATGTCAAACTCAGACGAGGGATGAAAAGTTGCCTAATTTCAAAGAGCAGTAGTTGATACCTGTATGGCCCAATCCCACCTCTACAATTTAAAGTTTGAATGGTTTCTCTATCTGAAAAATGCAGGAGAAGATACATTTTAAAACCAATAAGGTCATAGTGTACTTCGCAATGACTTCACTGTTTTTATATTCTAACATTAAAAAACGTTAAACATTTCAAAAAGAGTAAGTGGCAGAAGAAGTTTTAAATAAGAGAACTAATGTCCTCAATACGCTGAACATTTTAATACTTGAATGGCAAGAATTGGATAAAGTATGCAGAAGCTACAGGAGGACAAAAATGCACGGAAGAAGAACAATAATAAAAAGAAGAACAATAGTTTGATTGCATTGTGCAATCAAACAAATAAAAAAGAGCAATAGCCATAAAACTAAAACAAAAGAACAATAGTTTGATTGCATTGTGCAATCAAACAAATAAAAAAGAACAATAGCCATAAAACTAAAACAAAAGAACAATAGTTTGATTGCATTTCCCAATCAAACTAATTACAAAAAATACTTGTCTTTGTGGTTTTATCCTCTTTCTTTTAAGCATTGGGTTTGATAAAGTGACTCATTTACTCCTCGTACTTCCCTCTAACCGGACTTCTTTGTTTCCCCCTGCAGCTCGGACCCCCATCTTCTCTCACCTTGTACTCTCACTAAAAGGTTTATGGACAATTCGTGCATTTGGCCGGCAGACTTACTTTGAGACGCTCTTCCACAAGGCTCTTAACACCCACACAGCCACCTGGTTCCATTACCTGTCTGCCCTGAGATGGTTCCTCTTCCGTTGTGATGTGCTCTTTGTCCTGTTCTTCACTGCTGCAGCCTTCATTGCTGTTGGAACAAACCGTGAGTCAAAGGAAGACAGAAAACCAAAACATAAGAGCAAGATTACACGCACACACCACAGGCCATGTGCACCATGATTGCCTGAGCCTAAACTTCTATCATAGAGACACACCTTGAGGAAAAGAAGACTCAGCTTTAACTCAACACCGATGATGCCACTGGTGACATCCAAAAAACATACACTCTTTGACACACAGCAGCTCTTCAACCATTCACGTGAATCAGGCTTTTTGTACATACTTTGCATCGTTGTACAACACTTCAGTTCACTTCAGTTCACTGAGACAGAATCAGCTGATGTATGGTGATCGTGTAAGAACTCCTGTGTTGTAAGATTCTGCAACTCAGCGCTAACCTTTTTTTCTCTGCTTCAGAATGCTCTAGAATTATGTTAAAGGGCCTATATCATGCCGTTCTTAAGCCTTTCTGAGTAAACTATATCCATATATATAATAATATATTACCTTTGGCACACTGAAGAACACATTTTTAAAGAAATATGAGTTATTTTTGCGAGCCCTCTTCCTTTTGAATTTCCCTACTTTGTACACATGTTAATGCATAAAGAATGAGAAATCTTGCTCTCTCAGCTGAAGCAACAATATTTTTTATCTCAGAGAAAAGATTATTGTAGCTTTACTGGAGACAATGGCAGATGGGAGTTTTTTTAACGCTCAGGAACCAGCACACATGCTGTTCCATCAGACTTTGTTGATGTTGAGTGCAGGTTCAATGGCCTGTTCACACCTCATTACCTGCCAATGAAACCAGTAGCAGAACACCTGTGTGTGGCTGTGACATGACCAGAGAGACTCACTTTGACTGGAAAAACCTGACACAACGCGTGTGTGTTCACAATGCAGAGGACCGGCCAGGGGAGATTGGAATCATTGTGGCTCTGGCCATGCTTATTTTGGGGACGTTCCAATGGGCCATCATCACCAGCATCAATGTGGATGGACTGGTAAGAGCATTCATAAAAACACACCATGGCTTTTTGGATCATCAACATACTATCATCATGATTAAAAAATAACCAACCATCAAAAAGAAGAACAAATGTTTAGGAAATTATTACTGCATGTTCAATCTACAGCCAGAGACCAATTAAGAATGACCAGCAGGGAAACGTGAGTTTCCCAGGAAAACTGAAGTCATCCCGCTACTGCATAACTATGTAGCCACAGGGGGGCCCAAGTCACACTCTCAGAATTAATCCAAACATTTTTAGCATGGTGTAACTATATATATTTAAAAAAATGATGTTCTTTCATTACAGCAAGTTGTCATTTGAAAAATTATTAATAGATGAGTTAATCTCAGTATTAAGATTTTGAAAATTAGCAACACTTTTTCCGCCAAAAGTGTTTTTGAGATTTCATGGAAGCCGCCATTTTGAAATGAGCAGGAAAAGCTCTTCTACTGCCCCTAGTGGAATTATGTTGAACTACAGGGCAGGAAATATGGATCAAGTTAGATACAATGGGTTTTTAAGGCAAGTTTGGATCATTCTGATAAGATCAGAGGTCTCAGAAATGTGTGCCAAATATGATACGAATGCTTACATAGATCTAACCACTAAATATGGTGCAGTTCTACATAGGTTGTGTTTTTTGTCATGATCAGATAGTTTGTTAACTTTTAAAGACAAAAAAGAGCTAAAAGAAAGAGCTAGCCGTCTGTATTGTGGGGGAGTGGGATCTCTGGGTTTGACCATCAGGCTGCATTTTCTAACATAAGGTCACAGACAGGTTGTGTAAAGAAGGCCAAGATTTTATTACCAATCTTCATGAGATTTACTTTAGATCTGCTGCCTACAGCTGCCGACAAGAAGAATTTCATTGCTGTGTGAGGTGGTTAGAGGTTTCTGGGTTTATTTTCCATGTAGTTTTCAGAAATATTAAACCAATCCTGGAAAAAAAACTAAAATATTGCAACAATCTTTAACCTCAGTGAAATGAAGGTGATGAAAGTGACGGAGAGTTGAAGGGCTTCGTGGTATGCACCTTCAGGCAGCAACAAACATGACATTGGTTCTTTAACCTTGTGTGTGTGCGTGTGTGTGTGGACTCACTCAGAAACCAATTCTTTGACAGTTTTCTTAGCTTAAAGCCCCGTTCTGATCATCTTTTGATCTATTTTCAAAGCATTCTCAGTGGTTTTTGAAATATGATTATATAGTTTTTCAGTAAAATAAAAGAACCTGTGTCGTTTTCTTGGACATAGTTTCTGCAGAGCGGCAGGAGTTCATTAGAAATTCATCTTTGACTTGTGGTTAGGTTTATTGGAAGAAACCCTGCCCCCCTTACCCTCTCTGTTGCTGAGAGCTCTCTGTTTACATCCTCTCCTGTTAGCTTAAAGCTCCTCACACCCCCAAGCTAACATTAGTGGTGAAACAAAAAACAGCAAGCTATATTGGAGCCATCTGGCCGTGCAGTTTTGATCCAAATTCCAGCTCAGATAAGGAAAACAAAGACGTACACGGATCTATTTGTCTGCAAGTGGATGCATCAACATCAACAAGGAATGGAGTGGAGCAGGGAACTTGTGGGCTGCCCAGTGTACAATTACGATCTTTTTCAAACTGTGTTTTTTCATTTGCGCCGAATTCACAACAATTTGAATAAAGAAATACTCCTTCAGAAAACATGAATTCACAAGAACATGTTAAAAACTCAATGTCCATTAGAGTGGGTCTTACCTCTAGAAATATGGTTATTAAATTAAAATGGTCAAATCCAAAACGGTATCAATAAAGTGGACAAAAGCTTGGTGTTGTGAGAGAATGGGTCTCGTAAAATTATTGCTCTGATGAAAGTCCAATCTTCCTCTCTTTAGATGCGTTCAGTGGATCGAGTGTTCAAGTTCATCGACCTTCCATCCGAGGATATGCCGATGGGGAAATCTGGGGGGAGACAAGGTTCTGATCTCGTCATTGACAATCCTCACGCTCAGATCTACTGGCCCAACCGCGGCCAACTGGATGTCAAGGGCCTTACAGTCAAATACACTGAGACTGGACATCCCGTTCTCACTAACATCTCCTTCTCGGTGGACGGAGGCCAGAGTGTAAGTGTCTAAGCAGCTGCATGGAGTGATGATCATGCATTTGTTGATGCAGCAACAAACCAAAAGAAAAAAACAATTTGATTGAGTTATTGAATTTAACTCAGCAGCTCCTGAAATGAAGAGCAGACAAACTACTAGCACAACATTATGGGATAGGTTTCGGCCATTGTTTGTTTAAAAGCTATTGCTGCTGCAAGTGTTTGCAAACGCGCTGATGACGGGTTAGCTGCAAAAAATACATATATATTCTGGTTTCAAGTCACAAAGATTCAAAATGAAAAATATCTGCTAAAAAAAACCATAAACATCAACAGAAATATCCTGATAGGTAAAGGTTTTCATTCTTTTCATTCAAAATGCTGTTTTTTTTCACCAAACTTATGCCAAGTCCAGTCCATTTTAGACCATGGATAAGTTTGGACACCGGTCTAAGCAGGAGCAGGACTCCCTTCCCTTTAGCGCTCTTCAGCAGCATGCTGTGGGAAGGACGGAGCCCAAACCCCTTTGACATGCAGAAAATAGTTGTGTCCAAGTAGAAACAGTAGTCTACACACAAGGACAAGCATGTTAGATAAGAGAGTTCTAGTTTACAGGATCAGGAAATCCCCAGAAAGCTGAGCAAAGTTTCTCTGTTTTTGTGTTGTGTGCTGGGTTCTTGCTGGAACAGGTGGGTTTGCTGGGTCGGACCGGCTCAGGAAAGAGCACCCTGCTGTCCGCTCTGCTGCGTCTCGCCTGCACTGAGGGGGAAATGTCCATTGATGGCGTTTCGTCGAGCTCCGTCTCCATTCAGACGTGGAGGAAGGCCTTCGGAGTGGTGCCTCAGGTATACAGAGAGGAGCTGGATGTACATCGCAACTAATGTGGAAAAACAGAGATTCTTGTAAAACAACTGTACATCTTGAAACTTAACTGGATGAAAACCAAACTCTTGTCCTTTCATTTTCTTAAGCAATATTTTAGTTCTTTATCAAAGAAAAAAAATCAACAACACTCATTTTAAATCCACACTTTCAAATGGATCTGCCGGGATCCTCGTTTGATGTTTTGCTTCTATTTCTGTGAAAAAGAAAATTTTTATCCTGACTGGAACTTTCCGGATGAATCTGGACCCATATGGACGTTACAGCGACGAGGACCTGTGGAGGGTGGCTGAAGAGGTAAAGCTCTGCTTCCCTTCAGCTACAATGGAGGAATGAACTTGCTGGAGAACTGTTTCCTCAGCAGTGTTAAGCTATAGTCACACTAACACACCTTTGTCCAGGTTGTTTATATTTTTTTCATGTAATTAGTATTTAGACTTTTTGGTTTAAAACCCAAAACCATTTCACAGCGGAAGACCTGTCTGCAACAGTGAGTCCCACATCACAGCTTCATTTAGCTTCCATTTATGTTTTTAGTTTTCACACCATGCATTGTTTTTGAGGAAAGTATAGATGAATGATTTATCCAAAAACACATGACCCTTTCAAGTCTCTTAAGTCCTGCATGATCCCACATGGCTTATTAAATGTAAAGATGATGGTAGATGACTCTGATCTGGTTGATGGACTGTTCTTTATAGTGGTACTGATGACATCTGACCCTTTGCTCTGACACTGCCTTTGTGGAAGCAGCACTGATATGGGTTCATCGCTGGGGTAAAAGGTCCGCTTTCTCTTCCAGGTTGGTTTAAAGTCAGTCATCGAGCAGTTTCCTGATAAACTGGATTTCCATCTGGTGGATGGAGGCAGCGTTCTGAGCAACGGCCACAAACAGCTGATCTGTCTCGCCCGCTCCGTTCTCAGCCGGGCCCGTATCCTCCTGCTTGATGAGCCATCTGCTTACCTTGACCCCATGTCAGTACCAGTAGAGTCTTTGGATCGGGATTCTTAACTTTAAGCTCTTTCAGACAAAACTTTGGACATAAAGTCATTTGAGGCCAGGGAAGTTTACCTGAGAATCTTTGAATGGAAACCAGGATGTGTTGGAGTTTCAGGGCACATCCTAATCTTCAGTTTACACACACAATGTACAGCCTGGCTGTTTGCTTAGCTCTCAAAAATGTTTAATAAATGCCAAGATGAGCCTGCAGATTTCAATGCATCTGGTGACAAGCTAGAGTCCTTCCTTTAACGTTGTGCTCTTGTATGTGGAGTACCTGTGTGTGAGAGATGTGTAAATGATGCTTGTAATAAGGAATCAATGTTTTTTGACTTGTCTAAATGTCAGTCTGATGTGTGAGTGGCCTTCCTTACTGATGTTTGTGTTTGTGAATAGAACTCTGGTGGTTCTAAGGAAGACACTGAAGCAGTCATTCTCCAACTGCACCGTCATCCTATCGGAGCACAAAGTGGAGCCTCTCCTGGAATGCCAGTCGTTCCTGGTGGGTCTCTGACCGTTCACACAGGATGATCACTCCGCTTCTTTTTATAGAGATGCAAGATGATCACTCTGGTTTTTTTTTATTACTCTTTTTCTTCTTCTTTTCTTTCTTTTTCCTTCTTCTTCTCATGCCTCTCTCCTCTGCAGATGGTCGAGAATGGTGCCTTGAAGAACTATGAATCCATTCAGAAACTCATGAGTGAGGTGGCCCACCTGAGACAGGCCATAAGTCCTGCGGATCAGCACCGTTTCCCAATGCTCCACCGTCTCAACTCCACCAAGAGGGCCCTGCCACAGACCACCAAGATCTCCTCACTGCCAGAGGAAGCTGAGGATGAAGTTCAGGACACTCGACTCTGAGCAGCTGGAAACACACACGCTTGGACAAGCAATGAAACTTAAAGCCTTTTAATAATTTGAGATTATTTTTAAAATATTAGTTTCTAAAAGTGAGAGCCACAAGTGTTGCTTTTGTTTAGCAGTAGATTTCTCCTTGAATGGAATCACATGAGCCTAAAAAAAAGACACAATGACAGTGTATTTCTATGTAAATGTATTTTAAATGTTTGCCTTCAGATTATATCAGGTGTGTACAGTAAAGAATTTGAATTTTGTAAATAAAAGTTAAACATTTGCAAAACTTCAGTTGGTGCTGACAGATTTCTGTGAATCTCAGGCACATCAAACATATCTGAGCTTCACCATCTGAGGTTCAGTTGGATTTAGATGACTTGAAACACTTCACTTACTTTTTGCAAACCGACTACGGGTTCAAATATGTCTCATATTTGCTGCTTTTTTTTGTTATTTTTTATAATCAAACGTTTGGTTGGTTTTGAGTCCAGGAAATTGTAAAACAGGAAGTGTGCATAAGAACTGAACTGTTTCTGATTCCAGCTCCAACCAAATGAAGTCAATTCCGTCCTCATGTTTTTGTGATCCAGACGTCGCCATGCTGGAGCCAGAGCTCGTCACTGAGCAGTGATTGGTCCAAGTTGTTCTGAGTCACACCACCTACTTTTATCGATGCATCTGATTGGCCGGTTTATAACTTGAACAACTTGCACTAAGGAAAACATTTTGTGAATAAACAGGATAATCAAGAACTTGTAAAAAACAAAAAGCATCAGAACAAGAATTCTGACAGAGTAAGAGCTGTTTATTTCTCTATAGAAGACTATGGGATTTTAGTTTCTATGAGCCAGCAGGTACTTCCTGTTTGGGACATCAGGGGTAGGAGTCACTCAGTCCAGTTCTACCATACACATTTTTCCATAAGTTTACACATCCTGGCTGGTTTGCAAAAAATGTACTTTATTTGATTACTTGGTCTAAAACATGGCACCACCTCCAGACATTCCTCGCTCACAGATACCACACCTGAATCAGGTGTGTCCAGACATTTCAGGAAAAAGAGCCGCGATTGATCGAAGTCACATGAAACTAGAAATATACACCAACAAAAGTCAAACCAGGAAGGACTGTTGTATCAGTGAAGGCTGTGCTTTAGAAGTTTAATTTGTCTTGTTTTTTTTTTTGACAAAAAGCTAATATCAGGATTTGTCTGTTTTTCCTTTTCCAATACATAGAGCCCGGTTCTCTTTATTACATAGAGGAGGGTCTGTTGACAAATGTCCTCATTAATCAAAATGTTTAAATGCAAAAATTTTACAAAACTGCCCAACTTATTGTGGATTCAAACCGAAATCTCTTTAACGAGCGAGACAAACTACTTTTTTAAAAGCCATTTTAAGATGTGCTGGAGAACTTGAACATATCAGTTTTAAAAGGAACATTTTGTTAATGTCCTTTGTCATTCAAAACAAGACTGTCAGTCTGACATACTTTACAGGAATGTTTTGTGTCTTGTTTTTTTAAAATATCGCCTGTCCTTTAATAATGAATGAAGCTGAAACCTGAACCATCATTCAGCATTCCACAGGGGTGTGTAAACTTATAAACACAGCTGTATGCATGTAAAAAACAAGCTGAAAAGCTCCAGAACAAAGAAAGAATAGTTTCTTCTCTATTTGGCCTTCATGCACTGAAGAGAATTATATGAATACTTTTTTTTTTTCACCAAATGTTGCCATTAAATATTTCTGCTCATGCTTTCAAAAAAGTTTGAATGTTTCTTCTCCCTAAAATCAGCTCCAGGTTCAACTGTATTTAAAGATGGTTTCACAGCAGTGGTGTAACGATTCATTTAAATAATGATTCGACTCCTATCATCTGTGGTTGATGATCCGATTCATAGAGGATATCCGGTCATGTTGAACGAACGCTAAGTTGTTTCTCAAAACAATTAGTGCAGACTGCGAAACATGTGAATCTTTCTTAGTCCATCGCACTAAAAAAGTCAGCAGCTTAAAATGGGTGGTTCATGCTTCAGAAGCAAGTCCCTAAATCAAAATGGATAGTTTGATCTTCAAAAGCAATTTTCAATGTCAATGAAAGTATCAGTGTCAATGACAAGTTGACTCCAGCATCTGAACAATCAAGTCAGATTACTCTGAACGTGCTTCCCATTGTCATGTAAAGTGAAAACAGCCATTTATGGCATTTTGTAAACTAGAACTCACTAGAAATAAAGACAATGAATATGTGCTTTTGCTGCAGAGTCAAAGGGAACCTTTTCTAGGTTGGCTTGCAATCAATCCTCTTCAATGTGCAGAAAAAAACAAGCAAATGTTTATATCCTCAATTGCATCAGTTCTGTAACACAATATTCTTCTCTTTACTATTACACTACAGAACACTGTGTGTGCCACAAATCTGACCTACAGTTGTGGTAAATTGTAAGTCTACATGTAAAGTGTTGCCAGGTCATGTCCCAATGCACGCCTCCTGTCTGTCTGTGATAGTGCAGAGCACATTACTTTGTGTTGAATTATCCTAAATTAGAACCTGCTGATGAATCAGTTTCAACAAAACATCTGCAGAATGAAACTGACAGTGGTTCTCTCAACATTGTGATGCACCAGCCACAGCCATTGTTAGGCCATCATTTACCACGTGATCCACAAGTGTTGCCCTGAGCTTGATTTCCAGCATCATGGCCTCGGAGCTCAGAGCTAAAACCCATTTTTTGTATTTATTCAGTCTGCATGTTTATTGAAATCATTCAATTGTTTTGTCCTAAATCAGACATAAAGAACCTTAATCTTCATAGCTCAGCCAGAAAAGCTCACACAAAAACCTGTGTGGTGCTGTTGACTAATCAGATACGTGTTTGTAATTTGTTTGCTGGTCATTTGAGCTCTTTCTTTGCTTTTATAAGTTTAATAATGAAGGAAGAGAGAATTGTGTTCACAGCGCTGCTCCTCCAGCGGGGTCAGTGAGGTTAAACTTCTCACTTTTCTTAACTTTAAAGGAATTTTAGTAGAAATACATTAACTCCACGTTGGGGACATCATGACATCGTCAGCAAGTCTTCAGCAGACCAGAAAAGACACTGTGAGGTTTTCACTGAGAGGACAGTAGCTGCTCAACTGCAGAAACCAAATGCAGAAATGTGTTGTATGATTGTGCTAAACAGGATCCACATCATTCTTGAAAGAAAAAAGCATAGTGGAGAAAACAGCAGCAGCTAATCCACAATGAATAGGTGTCACAAATGAAAAAAACAAATTCTGCAAAAAAATGAAAAATTACAAAATTCCTAAAGATGCACACAGATGAAAATGGTCATTTTAACATGTTCTTGTGGCATTTCTCTGATAGAGGAGACATATGAAAAAAATTAAGATTAACATTCCAATTCTGATGATTTCTTTATTTAAGTTGTGAATCAGTAGGAGACAAAAAAAAGTCCTATTTGTGACGTAGAATATACACTGGACACGCCCACAAGCTCCACTTGTAGAAGAATAGATCCATGAATGTCTTCGTTTTCTTCGTCTGAGAATATATTTGGATCAAAACTGCACAGCTGGATGGCTGATATTGCTCGACGTTTTTGTTGCACCGTTAATGTTAGGTTGGGTGTGTGAGGTTCTGTAAGCTAGCGGGAGAAGGTGTAAACAGACAGATGACGGGAAATAGAGGCAAGCTTACTGAAAGCCAACAGTCCCGCCCACTAATCAGAGGTGAATTTCTGATGAACTCCGGCTGCTCTGCGTACTAGAAAACGTTTTGGATAAATAGAGCGTTATCATTATTAAAAGACCACTGTGAACAATTTGAAAATAGATTGAAAGATGATCGGAGTGGGATTTTGAAGCCGTCTTAACCATTTATGCCATATTTTATGACCTCTAACTCTATCCTGTCTTCAGCTGTTTTCAGTCAAATCTACTTAAACAATAGCAATTGTTTAGACTTTGTGATGTCTACTTCTTTAAAGTACAGAAATATTGTTCTTTATGTTTTCATCATTAAAGGAACCCCAGTGGTGCAGTGGTTGGCGCTCACTGCGAGGTGAGAAGGACCTGGTGCTCTTTGTTTGTTTGTGGCTTTTCTCTGGTTTCCTCCCAGTCTCATGGTGAGAGTTTGTGTGTGGCTCTGCAACAGGCTGGTGACAGCAGCTGGGATAGGCTCCAGCAACCCCATGACCCCATAAGGGATCCAGTGGGTTTAACCTCGAACAGTTTGTCCTTAAAGGAACCTCTTTCGGTCCATCTACGTCACAGTTTTCATGTTTCGCTAAAATTTCAAACATCATGTGAAGTTAATGTTTTGTTTTTTTTTTTTTCAAAAAGAAAAAACGTAAAAAATTTTACAGTACCATTTAAAAACACAAACTCACGTTAAAGCGTTACCTTAATCACTATAAAAACACACTGTCAAATGTTTGTTAATTTGTTCAGTAAACCGAATTTCTAGACAGAAATACATCATTTTTAAAGAGTTAAAACGCTCCTTTCGTCTACCTAAAAATCTACATTTAGGATATTTGTAGATAACACAATAGAACAAGAGATTAAAAAAGGTTTCACTGCTTAACAACCTAAAAAAAAAAGAAGAAAAGTTACACAAACACATCAAAAAGGATGAAGAATTTATTCATGTTGAAGGAAAATCCTCAGCCACAGATCTCAGTCTAATGTGATGCAGTGGAGCCCCCTTCAGGCTTCACATCCAAACACTGTAATTTTTTAAATGTGCATTAACTACAACAAAATAAAAAACAAAACACCAAATTTTAAACAAGGAAAAACACAAAAAAAAAACATTTGTTTCCTTCTAATGTTTACATATCAAATGTTGATTTGATCACACCTCTCCTGTAGAGGCTATTATATCGTCTGTGAAGTTTGATATAAACTAAAACAGAAGTTTTAAGCATCGACTGTATGAGAACTGGACTGAGTGAGCGTGATGTCACCCATAGAAAATGGTTTAGTTCCCGCTCTAACCAAATAAAATCAGTTCAGTCGTCATTTTCGTGACATCTCATGTTGTCACTGACTGGAGGATGACGTTTGCTCATCATTTTAACTGACAGTTATTTGACATTAACTGGAGATACTGAGATATACTGGATATCATCATCCAATCAGCTATTTCCCATAAAACCTTTTTTTTATTTCGCCAGATCTTTCGTTTTTTTTTAACATTTCATTTTGTTTTCTGTGAATTACTTTTGTTTTCTGACATGTTTTTTCTTTGTTACATTTTGGTTTCTGTAATTTAGTTTTTTTAATCTAAAATGTACTATTGTTTTTTAAAATATTTGTTTTGGTTTTTTTAATTGCCGTGATTTTTAAAATGTTTTTGTGCCAAGTGCTTTGTTGATATGATTTGCACTTGAGGCCCTACATAGTACATTATACAGTGCTTTTATTATTTAGCAGAGATGTCGGAATCAACAATTCCAATTTTGAGTGCTCTAAAAATTTCCCAGAAGTCTCTGAGAAAAACCATGACTGGCGACTATGAACTCTTACTATCAGGGCGGTGCTGCCGAGCAATAAGACATAAAAGCAACATAAAAAATCCATCATTTTTGCATTACTAAACAAGTCTGCTTAAGCACACTAGAGTCAATTTTAACTAAACTACGAACTGCTGTACTTTATTACATATATATATATCTACTATCACTGTTTTATCAGTTTTTATCTGTTTTTACATTGTGTTTTTGACTCTTGACTTTTACGGGCTGTAGATAATGTACTTGACATTTATGGATGATTTAAATCTCTTTTATGATTTTAACATTTTCTCTGACATTGAGTTGCAGTGCAAACAACTTCATCCTAGATATGTGTAACTCCGGTAAAGCACACCTAATACCCTGTATGTTTATATGTTGCACTTATTTTGTGTTGTTTGCTGTCGTACAGAGTTGTGTGCGTTCGTGAATTACGCAGCCACTGGCAATGTGAGTCCGAGATAAATTTTCCTTGGGACAACAAAGTATGATTGAATATAAATCACAATGAATTTTCTTTACAAAAAAAAAGTAGTAAGCATGGTGTCCTGCAGATTGCTTTTAAAATCCTGGGCACTATAGTTCTCCACTATATAGTTTTTTTTTTTGTTTTTGTCCCCTTTTTATGTTTCCGCTAGACTCGAGGCAGGTTTGCCTGTCTGGGTCGTCACATTTCGTTAGCGAGTGGGGATGGAATTTGGACGCAGCCTTTGTTATTGTTTCTGCGGCAATCAGTCTCGCCAATCAGGAGTGACCTTGTTAGAAGTCTACACCATTAAACCTAGAAGCATTTCAAACATTCCACGTTTAACTACATGCTGTTATCAAGGACTTCGATTGGTAAGTTTATAGCTTGCATAACTTGAGCTACAGAAAAAAAATATCATGAACAAAAATGTGAATTATTAAGAACATTCAAACATGTATCTGAGCAAGAATGGTTATTCTGACAAATAGAATGAAGTCTTTGGGATTTTATCTTCTTGGAGCCAGCAGGTACTTCCTGCTTGGAACACGACAGGGAGGAGTCACCCAGTCCAGTTCTCATATACAGTCAGTGGTTTTAGGCAGAAAGAATGAAAGAAATCATTAAGGAAAACAGTCAATGAAATAAGGGGACTGAAGGAAGCATGAGTTAGGGGGTAGAGGGGCATTTCAGTGTTTTCTTATGGCTTCCAGCTGTCAGATGATACCCGGTGTGAATACACTTCTACTGATTATTGCCACATCCCGTTCACTTTGAAACAAGTGGAGGGTTTTGACGCCTTCTACAAACACTATAGACAAGCTTTTTCTTTTTTTTTCCTTTTTTGAACGTTTGCATTCAGGTTTCATTACTGTACAAGTGTCACGCCACATACAACCATCTATAGTGTTTAGCGACTCTTATTTACAATTAGATTTGGTAGAACCCTGATTTATTTCAACAATATTTGAACCCACCTTGTAGCTATTTGCAAAAAACACTTGAATATCTCAAAATACTTAACAGCAAAAAGCAAAACAAAAAGAAAACAGTTTTTATCGCATTTGATCTAAAAACAATATTTACCGACTCCTATACTGATGAACAAGAACACGATTTCACTTGAACTGAACAAAATACTGTGCTAAAAGTGTTTTTAAGCAGTTTTTCACCAGGTTAATAGTTTAGAAGCCATCTCTAACTCCGGAGAGTTCTAGGACGATACCAGAACAAGGTCTAATAAAAATACGGTTAAAAAACTGCAGTTAAGGCAACAGTAAAAATAAAAATAAAGAAAAAGCTGCTGCTTTGTCTCTGTTGCCCCTTCCCCGCCCACATTACAGTGTCTTCACCTCCGAATAATCACATTATTCAAATACTGTAATAGAAGAAAACTATGGTCCCCAAGTACACAACTGCAGTACAGTTTAACAAGTACAGGTAACAAAGTACAAATACTAAGAGTCAAAGGTCATCGGGTACCTAGGCTTTACATGATGAATGGCGGCTCACATAGGAATCCTGTGATAAAGGAGAAGGGGTGGGTGGTGTTCACTGGTTGTTGTTGCTGTCCTTTGGGTCTCTGTGGAGGATCCAGATGTCCTGATGAGCTTGCTTGTTGTTCAAATTGCTGCTGTAATAGGTGTTGTTGTTGCTGGGCTGACCGTGCTCTGCTCTGCTGCTGCCGCTGTGGCGGCGGGGGGCCCTCTGGGTTTGGTCGCCGGCGCTGCTGCTGCTGCATGAAGCGAAGGCTCGTGCCTGCTGCCCCCTGCTGCTCGGGACGGGAAGCTGTGACCGGACTCGGGGTCCGGTTCGCTGGCTGCAACCAGGCTGGACAGTGGTCGTCTGCAGACAAGAAGGACACACAGATTCAATCTTGATTTATTAACATGGGACTAAAAAGGTCATTTGGATCGTTTTTGGATATATTTCATATACTCCTGCAATTATAAATGAATTCTAAAAGAAAGGTGGTTCAGATGAAAGGAAAGCTATGAACAACAGAAGAGACACAGTTAAAGATCTGAACTGAACTAAACATTTAAAAAACAACTCATCATAATAAGAGCTGTTTATTCTATCAGGAATCTGAACCTCCTTCCTTCCTTTCCTGGATCCTTTTACGAATTAGGAAACACTAAACAGCTCATCTTCCAGAAAAAGAAAAGATGTCCAACGAATTATTCAAAGCACCCATTTGTTGTTACAAATAAAAGCAACCAGAGAAGCTGGTAGGACCACCTCCTTCAATCAAAATATGGCCCTTCTTCCAGGAAGAACTGTTATTCCTTTTTGCCTGAATGAAATCTTATTGATAGACAACATTTAAAAATTAAAAACCTAAAACAATGTTTAAAAAAGTCTTGAAAGAGTCACACAGCCAGATTTAAAGTCTCACTGCGGTCCTCTTTAGATATAATGTAAAAGTGTTACCAGTGGTCTTTTAATTATGATTATGCCATTTTCAGCCAAAATCCACAAACCTGAGTCATGTGATGAGAAACCCCCTGTGCAGTCATGTTAACAAAGATGCAGTCAATTCAGCTGCACCACTTTAACATTTTGTACCAAGCCTCTTCCAGCTGCAAGGGGCAGACATTTGCTAGCTAACAGCAGAAAAAGAAGAAGCCCCTCCCTGCTTGTCCACTGTGAACACTGTGTGCTGAAAGTGCGTTCAGGAACACACATTTAGCCCATTCTTGAACGCGCGTCACATGCCTGGTGTGTATGTAACGTACCTGAAGACTGGCTCAAACACCTGTGGACAGGTGCAGAAATCGCCTTCATAGTTATGGAAATGACCTGACAGCTGACATTACCTTATAGAATTGAGCAATACCGCATTAAAACTGACTTGATCAAATACATTTTCTGTGTAGAGGGAGGCAGGACTTTGTTTGTCTTCCTAACAGGAAGGCTTGAAGGTTTTGTCAGGATAACATTATTTCAACGATCGTTGAGAATTTTTCTTTCAGTAATGGAGAAGTTAGAACATTTTGAGTGAGCTAACGTTTTCCAGAAAGATTCTCCTGCAGCCTGCTGCCCCTTCTCCCATTTCTCCCCACACAGTGACATCATTAGTCTGCATCCAGAGTTTCTCACCGTCTGCTCTTGCTGCTGGACGGCCAGCGGGTCCGGATCTGCTGGCTGTGGATGCTGCTCTTTTTCTTTGGCCCAACACATCTGTGGAGCAGGAATGAGAGCAACAGTGAGGCTTCAGACATTTCATGATCGCCTACAAACAGAGAGAGGTTTTCTGCAGGATATCGAACCTTTTTCTGTTCCCCTTTCATTGAAAAACAAAGTCTACTAAACTTCCCACTGATTGCATTCTTTCAAGTACGTTATCAGGACTCAGTGGAAGTTCTAACAGTCTGGCAGCTCTGCCTGAAGCTGTTGAGCAATACTTTTAAATTCCTCTCCCTGAACAGCGATGAATGGCTCTGTGTTTCTCCGTCTGGATCTCTGAGGTTGAATGAGTTTATTTAGTCCTGCAACTGCAACATAAGAAGGAATACAAAGGAAAGCATGAACTTTCTGGAATCGAGCGACGGCTGCGGGCGTCCTGCTGCGTGGTTACGACATCAGCGTTATAAAGCTACGTCAAAAACGTATTGTTTTTGGTTGAGTTTTTTGGAGTCAAAGAAATAATAGACGAGGAACAGATTCAGCCTCACAGCCATTTTCGGAGTCCTGTGCAAACTTTTAAAAGTTAACTTTTTTTATTTTAAGGGACTTGCTCATTTATGTCCAGCAGTGAAAACTCAAATGCAGTCTGGAGTCGCAGAGAGGATGACCCGCTTGCTGCTGGCGTGAGAGGCAGAGCTATCCGTCAGGACTCTGAAGGAATGAAGAGGCCAATGCTCCTTTTTTGAGATCAGGAGCGACAGGATTTTTGGAGCTCAACAAGCACCAGTGCTGTCTAAAAAACTTGCTGTCTGCGGCACACCGCAATAGACCCGAGCTGTTCATCCTGGAATGTGGAGCTGTGAGCAGATTTCAGCTGTGAAGAACACTTGGAGTTAGAATGGATCAACTCCAAAACTCTACTCCAAAAGAATTTTGTCTTACATTCTTTGCCACAGACACAATTAAGAGATTTTTTAAAAAGAAAATTAAAAAAGTGCAAAAAAACAGAATTCCAGGACAAATGTCAAGTAAACAGCGGTTCACCCAGGAGACAAATTCAGACTGTTTGGGCTGTCTGGAAGCTGAAGACACACAGGCAGACAGTGTCTGTATGACAACAGCAGAACAGACAGCTTGAGGGTTGAGGCTCTATGTGTTCAACCGAAAAGAAACTGTTTATATATGTGGCACAAAGTTGGTTGATTTTTCTTTGTTTTTTTATTCTAAAACATGTAAATTTGTTTGTTTAAAAGAATTGCTTTTGTTATTTTTAGGAAATGACACCTTCCATGTTGTAAAAATGTTTTTTTTATATTTTGTGGGGGGGTTTCCACAGCTAAATTAAACCCTTTTTTTCTTCCATTTTTGTATGATTTTTTGTCTAGTGTGTGAAGACAACATGTAAAAAAAACAAAATAAAGTTAGAGTCACATAGAGGATAAGAAGCATCAAAGTGTTGGAGATGACGGGAGTTTTTCAAAAAACTGTTGTGATGCCAGATTAGTGTAAACATTGGTTTAATCTGAAGAGTTTCTCTTTCCGGTGAAGATGAGGATGAAGAGCTTCTGTCCTAAAGAGCGCTCAGATGGTTACAGATAAAAGCTGGGCGGGTCCTGTGAGTGATGGGGAGTGTACCTTGCTGATGTCTGGCTCGGACCTGCTGGAGCACATGCTCTGCAGCTCTCTGATCAGATCTGTCTCAATGTCACAGAAAGCTGGCAGAGCAGGATGTTCTCTGCAAAGAAAAGCAGGGGGAAAACAGGAGTTTGCAGAAATGTCAGATTTAATGCTAAGATAAGTCGACTGTTTTCATGTCAAGTCTCACCAACCTGAGGCCATTCGTATGGAAGATGACTGACGAAGAACCTGCAAGAAGAGCACTTATCAATAATTGTAGTAAGAAAGAAAAAAAAACATTGACTAATTAACTCATCTAATGAGCAGATCTTTACACAGAGACTTTATTGATTTTCTGTGATTCCGCCTCCTTTCCAGCACAGCTACACCAGCAGTTCTTCCTCTCTACATGTCTATGTATGGTGACAGGAAAGCCTTTTACAGAGTGAACACTGCCACCTTGTGGACAAAATATGAACTGCACAGCTGCAGCGCTGCTGTCTGAGATCCACGTCTGCTTGTTTTTCTGCTTTTTTAGAGGCTGCAGATTTCCTGGATCAGATATAATCAAACCCTGGAGGCATCAAAGCAGACAGTGAGCAATAATGAGGTGGTATATGAGGGCGCTGGACTTCTCATCACTTTGCCTTGCATAATCTAATAAAACCAGAAGTGACGAAAATGTGAGGGTTTCTTAGAGACGGATCACAGCATCGACCATCATCCTTCGCGTTGCTCTGACAGCTGAGGCTGCAAAACACTGTGACAGAGTTTGGTTCCCTGTTTTCTATGGTGAAAACCTGAATAAAGAAAGAGACAGAAGCTCCTTTCCTAACAGTTCAGAGGAGATTCTTTCATTTCTTCTGGATTTCATCACCCTTGGTGAGGAACTTCAGCACCCAAAACAGACTCAGCAAACCTCCATTCAATGCTCCCTTGTACTATCGTGGTTCATTCCTTACAGGCTTTTTTAGTGCAGTTTTACACGCTTTTTTCTTCTATTTTTTACAGTGCACAGTGTTCTACATCCTGATTGGCTGTGGACCTTGTCAATCCATCTCCTCGGTACAGAATGTGCTCAGTTTCTTGAATTGACATAAATCTCCAATTTCTATCAGATCTTTGTTTTCATTTAATCCTGGACTTATTTTTCTATGAAGGTTTGAACTTTGAGACTTTAATCAAGAGAGAAACGTGTGAAAATGTTCATGTCTGTCTGAGAATAGTCTAGAAAGAGATGAGTTTTACAGCTTTAAAACATCTAGAATCCTACTTCGCTGATTTCACCAGTTACTTTTTAAACGAAAGTCCTGCATTAAACATTGTAATCCCAGACCAACAAGTGCAAATAAAATAATTTTATTGCAACTTACGCAATAGAGCTTTGTGCTCTTCATCCCACTATAAGATTATGCAAGGTTTTTTTTTTTATTACTATGACTTCAATTTAAAAAAAGTTAGGAAGGGAAGTAAAACATGAACATTTGATAAACACAAGCATATGATCATGAGTACTGACTGACACACAGAGAGCGGAACGTCAAACATCTTTCTGGAATAAATACTCTCCAGAGTTGAATGGACACGACTGAAGAGTTGATAACTGCAGTTGAATTACAGAGAGCTTTCAAACATCAAAGTTCTGTTTGAATGACATCATTCCTGGAGGATGTAAATGTTGGAGACTTTAAGAACGTCCTACTCTCTCGGAAGGATCCTCCGCTGCTCCACTTTAGGGAGGGGCCCTGCTTCTTCCTGGGACTGGTATTGGATCTCCTCAGCTTTCCGGTGTCTCGTTCTCGTCTTCTTCCTCCTCCACCTTCCTCATAGGAGCTCAAAGCGCACAGAGGAAACGTGCTGCCCTGGAACTCCGGCATGTACCGGCTGATCTCTGTGGAGCCAGACGGGTTCTCTGAGGATTAGACTGTTTTCTGATCACCTCCTCCAACATTTGTCACCCTCCTCATGACTCATCCTCTGTGATGCCTACACACCATGTGGAGGGAGGGAGCAGCCCGGCATCACAGCCTTGTTGACCAGGATGCTGAGGGTGGCTTTTACCACGGCCTGCTGTCCGGCACTTAGCTCGTGCTTGCCAGGAGAAAGGCGCTGTGCTGAAGGAGGAGAAGCAAAGGAGGGAGAGCGCCTGCCAGTCACCCGGGAGATGACCGCCTCCTCGACGCGGGGAACGACCGCGGCGTTCCAGAGACGAGCTAGCCACCTGTGAACACACCATCAGCATTGTACCTGTGATCCTTCTGTCATGATTCAGGTGGAAGCGTCCATCACCATCAAACAATGGGGATAAATGCCGACACGAACCGCATCACCAACATAAAACAATCTGAAGCAAACATCAAAACTATAATCAAGATAAAAAAAGAAGTCTCGCTGTTCTGGGTTTCAGACAGATGTTTTCTTTATATATAGTTAAGTTAAGCTGCTCTGTCATCTTCCTCCAACCCTAAACCTGACAATCGGTGAGGATTAGAGAAGCAGTGAGGCTAAAAGCTAGAGAACATGGCTGTATAATCTCTACACTACTAATGATTTTTGGAAAACACAGCAACGATGAACAATTCCCAGTTTTTCTCCTAAAAGAAACGTTCCGAAGCGTCCCGTTGTGATTAAACCCAGCTAGTGTTTATCAATTATTACTCTTATGCTACGTTCACACGTTGCTTCATATTAACATGATGTTTTCACACATTGCCACTGTTCCTATTGCTACTCATGTAAAAAAAAACTTTTGGATAACATTTGCAGAGATGCTTTTTAGTGTGCAATATCCCTGTAAAATAAACTAATAAATGACAAGAATCATTCATCTTATACATTTAATTTGCTTATTTTTCCTCATAAAATACAGAGACTTACTGCATTGTGTGTAATATTGGCACTTAATCCCACCTTTTTCTTTACTCAGATAAAAACGTCAAGGGGATGTGCATTCAGAAGAAGAACAGCCGCCCTGTTCAAAACCCAGGTTACATAAATGCCGCAGAGGAGTCATCACTACAAATGGAGCAGGAATGTGTGGAACTCAGAGCATCTCTCTGCTTCTGTCATTCTCATTGTTTGTCATTAAATCTTGATGAGTCATAAAGACTTACAACAATGGAAATTGTGTTTTTGGTGCTTTTAACATGTTCTGGTGGCATTTTTCTGATTGTAAAGAACACAGATAAAGAAAATTAAACTTAAAACTGCATTTCTGAACATGTTTGTATTCAAATTGATGTGAATCAGGAGGAAAAAATGTTGTTAAAAAAGCTTTTAGTTGTTATGTAGAAGCTATAATTGGCAGGCCAAGGCAACAGTCCCACCCACAACTCTGAGGTAAATTTCTGATGAACTCCTCCAACTCTGCACATACTATGTCCAAGAAAAACGACACAGGTTTTTAATTTTGGCTAAAAACGTCATAATCAAAATTCAATGACCACTGGGAATGCATTTACAACAAATCAAAACATAATCAGAGTGGGACTTTGAATGTCTTAAAGTTTAGCACCAAATGTTTCATAAACTCAACACGTTTGTGTAAAAAGGTTGAGAAACATGCACATATTGCTGACGTGGACTCACCTGACAACGGCCTCTGAGCTGCTGTGGACCACAGGGCAGGACAGGAAAGGCTGTGGGCCCAGCAAAGCCTCATGGGTCCCCAAACGGGACAGACAGGCATTAAGACGCTGCCAAACCTGGCTGACCCACATCACCGTCTGCTCCATGGTGCCGTCCGCTGACCAACTTCCTGTTCCTATCTGAGGTCCAGAAAATGAAACAGTTCCTCAGTCACTTCCTTGCAAATAAAACAATTTCTTCACCTGCGCTCCACAGAACCATGGCAGGTGTGTGACTAAAACAAAGCAAGCCCACCGGGTTTTTGATTAAAGCCCCCTACGTGAGCGCTCTTGTTCTAGCATACCTCGTGAAGGAGCTTCCTGCGGAGATGCCTTCCCAGCAGACCGTTCAGCGGCTCCTGATCCCAGCGGAGGCTGACCCAGCGAAAATGCTGCTGGAGGCGGAGCTCCGAACCCTGCAGACACGCTTTTGACAGGGTGGCGATCAAGAAGCTGTTGACACTAAAGTGATGCGGGCCTGTAGAAAATATTCACAAAAGAAAATGTACTGTTAATCCATATGTGCTCTACTATACATTCAGTTGGATAATTATATACTACAGCACACATTAAAGACTCTGAGGAGCCCACACACATTAAATTAGATTTTCAAAATAAAATCTGTTTTATGAGGCCTCTCGGCTGTACCTGAGCTCAGGACCAGAGGTAAGGTGGATCCTCTGTTCTCCAGGCTGTGGCAGAGGTCTCCCAGCAGGCCTGTCATAGATGCCACCTTCTCCAGACCCTCCAGGAGGACCACCACACAGCCACAGGTCCGCACAGGCATCATTCTGAGCCCCGACTCCAAGGCTGGAACCAGGAAGCCTGACAAAGACACACAATCATGTGATCTAAGTGAAGTCTCCATCACTCCAATCTGCAGCCGGAGGCTACATTTCCCCCTGTAAGTCTATTGTGGAGAGTATGACCACATCTGCAGTATCCTGGGGGGGGATTAAAATGTAATAAGATTTTAATAAAAAACACAACACAATATGAATAATCTTTTTGCTCTGAAAGATAATCTCAGCCTGAATTGGGCTGTCACTGTTAAATAAACTGTAATGTTGTGAATTTTTACTAATGAGAATCAATATCAATAAATCAACAACTTTGTTTCACTGAGTCTTCGTCGTCTCTATAATATTTAATGACATTTTTAGAGTGTCTTTTTAAACTATCTTTAAAGGAGCATTTTATTTTGAAAAAACAGATTTTCCGGAAACCAGAATCTTAAAAATATTAAGCGGCAACTTTGGCCTCGTTCGGACCATTCTGTGAATATATTGTTTGACCATTAGGTGTTTGTGGCCTTAAACAGGTTTGGAACCACCTCTTTCCAAAGATCCAGCTTTTATTCTGAAAGGTGTCCATCTTAACCTAAGAGTGACTTTGCTGCTCCACCTGGTTCCAACAAGTGTTTAAGTAAAAAAATTTGTCATTGGTCTGTAGCTAAACTCAATTATGTGTGAAAATGTCTGGCGTGCAGCAGCAGTAGCTTTTGTAACATCATAGTTGTTTCTTTTGGTTCGTTTTTGGAAAAAAAGCAGCGAGTTTTGACATCATCAGGCTGTCTGAAGCTCCTGATGGGAGGATGTTGCTTTTAGGTTGAGAACCAGCAAGAATCAGATCATTTTTCCTCTAAACTGAAAGAGCATTTAGTTTTTTGTCTGTTTACCACAGCTGATGAACGTCTGTAACAACTGCTCCTTGGTCAAGTCCTCCTTCACCTCCACCTTCACCACATCACAGCTGATCCCCGCAGCTTCCTGTTTGGACTGGAACCATAGAGAGAGAGAGAGAGAGAGAGAGAGAAAAAAAGAAGGAGGGGGGTAAAATATGCAGTAAGATGAGAGTGCGTTGTCATGGAAACTAAGAAGATGTAATACAACTGTGTGCTCAGAGAAACGGGGCAGGAGGACGATCTCAGTGAACACAAAGGGCTTTCCCACGCAGATCGCTGCTCTGATATTGTTGTCTCTGACAGCTGCTCTGTGGGAGATCTCCCTAATGCCATCAAACACGCAGGTGCAACACAACACAACGCAACACAACACGCATAACTGCTATGTTTAGCTGTAATATTGGAGGAAATCATCTGACTGTGACCTGCTATTTCTCTTTCTTTGCATCATCAAGCAAAACACTAAGGACCCTTATTCCCCAAAAATGTCTTCATTTTAAAATTAGAGGTAGAAGATCCTTCTCAGTTTAGCCTTGATAGGATCTTATTATATGAGCTTTTGTTATTTTGTATATTGAATGACCTACACTGCTGAAAATTGTGTTTTTAAAAAGTTCTTGTGGCATTTTTATGATGATGCTTTTCTTGATTCAAATCGTTGTGGATCCGGAGCAGATGAAAAACATGTGTTTTTAAAAAGTCTGTAGCAGAGAGTAGAAGCTACAATCCGCAAGCCACAAGTTCCCAGCTCCTCCCAATCGATGCATCCACTTGCAGACAACAAGATCCATGTACAGCTTTGTTTTCCTCGTCTGAGCTGGAATTTGGATCAAAACTGTATGACTGAATTGCTCTGATAATGCTCACTATATTTGTTGCCCCGGTAATGTTAGGTTGGGAGTGTAAGGGGCTGTTAGCTAGTAGAAGAGAGTGTAAACAAACGGAATGTGCTTACTACACCTCAGCTTTCTTACCCCCAACTCAGGGGGGAATTTCTAATAAACTCCTGCTGCTCTGCAGAAACTATGTCCTAAAAAAAAACGATACAATTTTTTTTTTAAATTTTGGCTGAAAATGGCATAATGGCAAAACCACAGATCAAAGGATGATGGGACTTTAACTCTGACAAGAATCTTCTGAATTAGGCCTTAACCTGGATGATTCTGTTTCAGATGAAAATGTTTTTAGATCAAAAATGTACCTTGATGCAGCGAGCAACCAGACCGGCAAAGTACTCCTGACAGCTGCCCTCCAGCCCATGAAAAATTAAGTTCCCGTACTGCTCCACCTAGAACGAAACAAGAGACGAGGAAAGAGATGATGACACAACCCGCTGGGTTGCACGTTATATCAGACATTTCAAATATTCTTCACTATCACAAACAAAACCAATAATCAACCTCACAATCAAGTTCAATAATCAGATCCAATTCTAGTCAATGACACGTACAGACTCCAAATAGGCAATAACATCTATGAAGTGTGTTTGAGATGTTTGAGTTGTTGGTTTTGCTTACCAGGCGGACAAAGTTTTGCAGCAGAGGCAGAGAGACGAGAGATTCCAGAGCCAACTCATCAAAACACGACTCAGAGAGACCTGCCAAAGAAATACCATTAATATAGTGTTCTTTATGTCCTTCACAGTTCTTACTGATTTCCTAAAGAATAGAAGCACATCTGACAGAAAAACTTGTGTGCAACTTGTTAAGTCTTGGTCACATCCCCGCACATTGCTGTCTGCAGGTGAAAAATCGGCAAACATGTACAGGGCACATAAGAAGAAGCAAAGTCGTAGACCTCCCAGTGAGCCCATAGAGTAAAAATGTTGGTGCACATTTTCTTCTGCGGGATTGCTGCATTTTTTCTTTCCAAAAGAAAGAACACTGCCCCCACAGAAAAAAAAAAGAACAAAATCCCACACACTGCACAAGGGACCTCTTAATGTTGTTTACCTGATTAGTGCACACTAATGTTAGCTAAAAATTTAACTATAAACTAGTAAAAATAGGTGATAAGCAAGTCATGTGAAAAAGCTTGGAAACAGTAGCATTAGTTCCATTAGAGCTATAAATCTTTTTTTTATATTAATTATGGTTCATGTGAACATGAAAAATCCTTAAAAAACAGAAGTCATTTTCTCCCCAAATCTTTGTCCCAGTAGTACAGTAAGGTAATAATTAGTCATGTGCCAAAGTTTGGTGACTGTAGCTTTAGGATCTGTGTGAGAATGGGACTGTGACTGTAAAGCGTTTTGAGCCTTCTAGGAAGGTAGAAAAGCGATATACAAGTATATGCCTTTAGCATCTGGGATCTTCAGAACATTTGTCATCATGTCTTCATGAAAAATTAATGAAAGGACTTTCTCCAATAATCGCTGTTGTAACATGAACGTGACCAGCCCATATCAATGTAACAATGTGTTAGTTTGGGTTGTTTGTGAGACATAATGGATTTTAGTTTGTTCAGTTCCAGGTCAACAACAGTGGACGCTTGCTGGCCCCGTCTTAAGGCGTCTTATAACTCGATTCATCACAGAATTACTGCAGAAAAGAGAGCCGACCAATGGCCCCAGAGAAAACCAAGTGACAAGTGACAACAAAGACATCAGAAAAGAGCTTGAAGACTTGACTTTGTGCGTGACACAAATGAAAGCTGACCTAGGACCGCTTTAGGAGCAAGCTGAAGAGATCAGAAGACTGAGCCCAGAAAAAAACAACAACATGGCTGATATTCTGGAGAAATAGGTGGACGAATAAAAGAATTTATGATTAAAACTGCGTTTCTGAGTATTTCTCAGTTCAAACTGCGTTGGATCAGAAAACAGGATTCTTAAAAAAGCTCAGACTAATGACAGAGTTACTGAAATGGACATGCCAAGGTCTCTACACTCCACTCCTCCGCCCCCTTACGTGCATTCATTTCCTCGCCCGAGCTGGTCTCTGACTCAAAACTGAACGCCTGGACTGATCCAATAGTGTTCGCCATTATTTCTGCGCTGCTAATGCTAGTTTGTGGCTATAAGCTTGGGCGTGAGCGCACAAACAGAGCTCTCAGTGACAGAGAGGGGAATGGGGTGAGATTTCTATGAACCAACAGTCCCGCCCACAAACCAGAATTGCATTTCTAATGAGCTACAGCTGCTCAGAGGTTATGAACCGGATAATGATAACTTAACTTAAGAAAATGAAAAGTTAAGAAAAGCAAAGCAGGGGTGAGATTATGCAAGTTTGTTTCTTCCCAGTCTCTTTAAAGCATTCTATTAAACTCCTTTGACGATCTTAATAGTTTCATTGTGTCGTGTTCTACATGAAAAACAGCAAATGTGTTTATCTATTATTAAGAGTGAATTATTTACTAGTATATGTGGATTTATGGGGATTTCCAAGCAATTGTATGACTAATTTTCCTACGTTTGATGAATCCTTGTTAATTTCTGTTGTTTGTCTTGCTTTTCCATTATTTTTGGTTCAATTGTTAGAAATAAACCATTTCCAAACCAATTTTTTTCTAATCACCTGGAGCCTGCACTCCACAGCGTCTCACGACCGTCTCTCTCTGTCAGCAGCAGGACAGCACTGTTTTCATTAAAAAGAAAGAAAAACCTCATCTTTTTTCTGTTGTAATGTCTTTGTAGGTTGTTGTTTGTGTTAAGACAAACCAATAGAGACAATTGCTGTGAGTTTAAAATGTTTATTAAAGGCATTTTTGTGCCAAAAGTCCCAAACTGTGGATTTCTTGCTAACCTTACAGAACTGTCTTTGTGCTTTTTCTGCTTAAACTAGTGCGCTTTACAACAATAAAGTGTTGTGATCCGTTCACAACTGCAGACTTCTACCAGGGCATTTATTTGAAATAATAATCTTGAAATATAAAACACTGGTCAAATTAATAAAGTAAAGAAATATCTGTTCCGTCTGAAACCACGTGATGGAGCCTGACATCAGAATATGTGATCAGATCACAGGAGCATCTCTAGCTGTGACCAGCCCAGAGTTTAAATAAGATCTTTTTTAAACAGCATTTTTTTTAACTGCTGTGTGTCCCGTACAGGTTTGCCCATTTTCTGCCCACAGACAGTCCATATCCACCCAGAAGTGCATTGTGACCTAAAGTCTGGAATGAGAGGTCTGGTTGTCTGGTTTGTACCTTTCAGGCAGATGCTGATTCGCTGACTAAGAGGCTTTCTGACCAGATCCCACGGAGATGAAGGAGGTTCTTGACTGGGCAGCCATTCAGTTTCACCTGGAAGACAGATGACGACTACAGGTCAGACAGCAAAAAGAACTGAGAACCAAGAAACACAAAAAAAGCTGGTTCCACAAAAACAAAAGAACTTATGCACAGAGGTCATTTGGTCAGATTCATGTAAACTCTGTCAGAGCATAAAAGTTTTTAAAAAGTAAAGCATTACACGGTAACGCTGCTCCAACATCCTGTTACATTTCATCTGAAATGCATAGGATGCCTTTCTACGCTCAAGATGACATACATCACAATTGTACAATGAGATTGCACAGTGGGTGCACTGGAAGGGGAATTGTTTTTTTTTTTTCCTCACCAACAAGAATGGAAGCA
Source organism: Oryzias celebensis (assembly GCA_014656515.1). Classification (NCBI taxonomy): domain Eukaryota; kingdom Metazoa; phylum Chordata; class Actinopteri; order Beloniformes; family Adrianichthyidae; genus Oryzias; species Oryzias celebensis. The sequence goes on along the minus strand of BNCR01000006.1, from coordinate 24,946,319 downwards.
AAACTGAAGAAACCAAGTCCCAGGGGGGCATGCTGCTCCAACTCTCTTGTCCGAGAATCTCCACAGATGATCTGGAGGTAGGAGGTGAAGATACGGCTCAGAACAGCACTCAGCTCATCCCAACTCATCCCCCGATGGACAGTCACTCTTCCTAGAACAACATGGCTGCTGGATTCCTCCTGTGCTTCCCTTTCCTCTGGATCGTTCAAAGAACACATGGAGCCACTTCCTCTTCTGGGACTCTGAAGAAGCACCAGAACTCGATATGAATCTGCAGGAGAGAAAAGGAAGACACATAGTCTTGGTACAACACATCTCATGTTTTATGAACAAATAAACTGAAGGACATAGAATTGATCATTTGGATTTCCTAATAACCCATATCTAACTTAAAATCAGTTTGAAAGATAGACCCGAGTGTGTTTTGAAAGGTAAAACATGTTTGTATTCAGAGTGTTTTGATTCAGAAAACCCAAAACCAGCAACACACCAAGCAGCTCCTAACCTGCTCTACCTGCGTTCCTCACAGGCATCATGATAGCATGCAAGTTTCCTGCACAGGGAGAGATTTCAAACGTCACTACTTGCTTCAAAATGATTTTGGTCATCATGAGACACCTGCTGATGTGATATTTAGCATTTACGACGGTCTGTCAGTGTCTCTTGCCTTATTGCAACACAATATAGAATGCAGGAAACACTAAAACACACAATGAACTATTCTTCTGCATGAACGTAACTTACGCAGATTTTCAAGTAGCTCTTTGCAGTCGTCAGTTGCCACATCATGAATTGTACGGTTGCACTTATCCTTTCTCTCAATGTCTTGTTCGCTATGGCTGCACAGCACCTCCAGACAGTCCTGGACAAACACACATTATCACACAAGGTCAGGACAATTCAATCAGCGAAAACACAGCAGGATGAAGTCCTTGTGCAGTATAAAGAATAACAATTGGACAGAGTGACTCCTCTCCCCTGGCATTTCAAACAGGAAGTACCCGCTGGATCCAAGAAACCAAAATCCCATAGACTTCTATAGAGAAATAAACAGCCATTATTCAGTCATTCTGCCCCAAGTTCATGTAATCACCTGTTCACCCCAGCTTATTTCTGCTCACTCCAGTGCCAGTTTGTTTGCTAAACATGCCTAGTAGGTTTTTGGCTGTGGTGGTTCCCGGCATGTATAATGTTCTATGGCTGTGAGTTTGGATTCTCTTACCTTTTGTTTCCTGTGTTACTGTTTTTTTATGTTGGATTTTTGGACTGCTCTTTTCCCTATTGGAGTGAAGAAGATCTCTCAGCGTGGATCTTTTTCTTCAGAAGATTTTCTCTAAGTCGGGGGGCGGAGCTACGGCAGTAACTTTGGAATATGGACCCCCCCCCCCTTTTTTTTTTTTTACATTTTCTTTTTTTTTTTAAAGCATTCACTGAACATAATATTACGTGGGGGCGGGGCTTGGAGCTCATTGGCTACTGGGACTGTTTTTTTTAAGCTTCAAATTTATATTTCTTTTTCAAATTTTCTGTATTTCTTTTAGAATAAATTTATTTTTCAAAGTAACAATAATTACTTTAAGTTTGCATTGTGTACTTTTGAGTTAAAAACTGATTTCAATTTTCTATTTTATCTTCCACATTTACAATCTGATTTTTCACTCACTTTAAGCTGATCCAAATTTGACCCTATACAGAAAGAGACATCAATTAATTTTTTGTTATTCAGGAGAAAAACATCTGAGAAGTCAGCATATTACATTATAAATAGGAGGAACCATAGCTATGTACTCCAAGGGGTTAGAAATTCTGCTTTTCTATAAATGCTTTTCTATTTTTACCTTTAGGCCCATCACTGCAGCCATGTGTGCAGCAGTCCAGCCATCCCTGTTGGCCTGGTTTAGAAGCGTTGCAGGAAGGGCCAGGAAGTGGGGCGAAGCAGGAGGGTCGCTCAAACCGTTGTGGCAGAGGAGGAGACGCAGCACTTCTACATGTCCTGACCGTACGGCAGCATGCAGGGGTGTGCAGCCATCCTTCAAACACAAGTGACCTCATGGTTACAGATCCAGAGAGGGTGTTTGCATCAGGCTTGTTTATAGTTCTTAGGATAAAAAGTTACCAAGCCTGAGCTCTGACTGAGTTTAAATTTCATGCTGGACTTCTGCCCACAGTATGGAAGTCAAGCTAAATAAAGAGCAAAGCAGGAGGCTAAATTTAGAGTCTCACCCCATGGTATCAAAATAATGCTTCATAGGTGAATTGATGACTCTAAATTGTCTCTAGGTGTGTGTGATAGCTGGATTGGCTTTAAGCATCAAATTTTTAAAAAAAGAACAAATGTAAGCTACGACCAACAAATTGTGTAAAAAAAAAAAGCAAACATAAAAATTAGGAAATATTTGTTTTTGATTAACACTATGACAAAATAAAAGTTTTACAATAAAAAAATGTAGCTATATACAAAAATCTCATACTAACAGTTTAAATACTGTTAACAAATCAATGAGAAGAAAAACAAATGACCTCATGACCACAGGAAGTGTGGAAGGATGATTTAAATTTAGCAGTTGTGTTCTAAACACTGCAGTGTAATGAAAGTAATGTAATGTAAGTCTTACCGTGGTAGCCAATGAGCGATCGGCTCCGGCGTCCAGCAAGGTTTGGGTGCAATCAAGCCATCCTGCCTCACAGGCCACAAAGAGGGACGTCTGTCCGTCAGCAGCCCCGGCGTCCACAGCAGCCCCTGCAGCCAGCAGGTCCTCCACACAGCTGGAGGGAGGAAGGCAGACCACAGTGAGGACGGCTCACTAAAGTTCTCCTATCTGAAGCTGCTCACACCTGGGGTTTTGTGTATCTGACAAGCCGCACTGGTTACTCCCTACAGTTAATGCATAAAGCAGCACGCAAGATTTGTATTTTGTGGTTGAATAAATGACGCCACATATAAAATCAGTTTCTTGACTGTACCAATAGAACCTATTTTTTTTATTCCAAATATGTCAATCTAGTGCAGGGATGGGAGACTCCAGACCTTGAGGACCTCATTCCTGCATGTTTTCCAGCATACCATGCTCTGGCATGTTCTAATTGGCGGGACACACCTGACTCAGGTAATCAGTCATGAGTAGGGCTTGGATATCTGGACATCATGCCAACACACCGGCCCTCAGGACCTGGAAAAGCCAATCCCTGGTCTAGTTTGAATTAAATACAAATATTTGATTAAAACTATCAATGAAACACATAGATCTTTAATATGAACATTTTTGACTAAAATCAAACAAAACAGGAACAAAGAGAACACATCTCTATAGTAAAGTCTAAGCTCCATGGCGACTCAGTACCAACATCTTTTGATTTGTTGTTAATGTGTTCCCAGTGTTTTTTTTATGACTTTGCTTTTTTAGTCAAAATCCATAGACCTGTGTTATTTTCTAGGACATAGTTTCTGCAGAGCAGCAGGAGTTCATTAGAAATTCACCACTGAGTTGTCGACGGGAATGATGGCGCAAAGTAAGCTAGCCCCCTTACCATGATACATCTGTTTACATTCTATCCTGCTGGCTTACAGCCCTTCACAACCCTAAACTATCACAGCTGAAAGCTTTTTCCAATGGGATTTTTTTGTCTGCTCTTGATTTACAACAATTTAAACAAAGAAATATTCAGAAATGTTATTTAAGCTTAATTTTCTTTGTATATATCCTCCATCATCAGAAAAATGACATAAAAAGAACATATTAACAATACCAAAAACACCATTTTAATCGGAGTAGGTCTTCTAAGGTGCATTCACACCGAACACAATTAATGTGGCACGTCCCTCCTCGCTGCGCAGCTCAATCCGCGCTGTTTCCAGACTTTTGCACCACAGAACCTCAATTTGTGTCTAAACTATTGACTTTTCATTGAAATTGGCTGCCTCTGCTGTGGAAATTGCATTTGGTGTTCAAGCACCTTAGAGCTGATGTGATTGAACAATTCAAGATGAACCTCGATGTCTAAGCATATTTAAAATGTATTTAGCTAAACAGATTAGAATCAAAATAATGCTGAAAATGTGGAAGCATCTGCTACTGTTGGAATTTTTAGTAAATAAACAATAGATTCCTACAGAAGGTATAGGATAGATTGCCAGGAGATCATCAGAGTCATGAGCCTTGTCCATTCGAGCAACCACCACACAGGGACCAACTGCTATCATAAAGCGAGCTCCATGTGTGTTGGTTTGGGCATAGTTGTGGGTGATGTTAGTGGGGGTTTATTTCCATGGGTCTCGTGGATATCCCATCCTAAATATAGCCCAGCAATCAGATATTATGAAACCGCACATTCACCAGCAACAGTTGGTTGTCAGCTCTTTTGGCGGGCATACAAACTACACTGAGGCTGACCTGCTGGACTTCTACAGAAAGATCAAAATCTGTATCACAGACTGAAGCCTAGCAGCACGTTCTACACTTACTAAATTATCATACCTAAAAACATCATAAGTTGCAAAAGTTAAATTAAACTAATTAATGTGTGTCATTCATTGGTGTACTCAACTTTAGCAACATTTGAAGCAAAAGTGGCAGATTGTTAACTTCATGTGATTCCTAGAACACTTAAAGACCAAAGACATACATAGATATAGTTGCAACTGCCCTTAAGGGTGGAAACGGGCATCTGCGGGTGAAAAATGGGCAAACCTGTGTGGGGCACGTAGACGTTCCCGCAGGAAATTTTAAGCTCGTAGACAATCCAGTGAGCCCGCAAGGCAAAACCGTTCATGCACGTTTTTTTCAGCAGGCATGCTGCGGGCAACAGGTTGTAGTGAACGCTTAGGGTGTATTCAGACTGCACACATTTGGTCAGCTTAAAGTGAATTAAAATTCGTTTCCCCTGATAATATGAAGCAAATGTTTAGTCTGAATACACCCAAGTGAACCCTGGTCCGGCACCAGGAACCGCTCTTTGACCCATCTTTTGAGCTGGTCTCTGTTCGGACTGAGCTTCGGTTCGCTCTAAGATTCCTCATTCTGAATACAAAAGGCTCTGGGACTGGAACAACTGGACCAAAAGGGCCACCGTAGCTGTGCATTGTGGGATGTGAACCGAGTAGCAGAGCAACAATGAGACGTAGCAACTCAATGAAATTTAGTCGAATGAATGCAGGCTCAATAAAACAACTTGTAATTAACTTGTAACATGATATTCTTTGCCTCACGCATCATTTTCCCGACAATCTATATGTCCTAATCACTTATTAGCGTACCTTTTTAGACATCACCACCTCAGTAACCGCCTTGCAGCATCCCTCCACTGAACCAAAGTTGCAGTAAAAACTGTTCCTGACACTGATCAAAATTGGTCAGTGAAATATAAAGTTTGAATAGGTGAACTATCTCGACAAGGATTGCAAGATGTAGAACTTCCATTATTCTTTCTCTTGTTGCTGACTCTGATCATTTGGATGGGTGAGCCAATACTTTTGGTAGTATAGTGTACAGTGTATAGTAAGTACACGTAAGTACATGTAAGTACACTATAGTGTATAGTGTACTTACATGTTGTATAAGGGTTCACTAAGACCTGTCGCCCACAGCATGACTGTAAAAAAACATTTTTGCTCTACGGGTTCACCGAGCGGTCTACAACCTTGATATTTTGTACGGGCCACCTAGAGTGGCACCTAGCAGTTTTGACCAAGGCGTTCAACCACTGATTTTGCTTGTTCTGTACCTCATTTCTACATTTCTGATGAATGAGTTAAAATTACCTACATTAAAATCTAATTGATGTAAACAACTTTCAAACTGATCCTTTAAACACAACATTTTTGCTGGCGAAAAACAAACAAAGCCAACTAACACGCATTGAATAATTCAACTTAAAGTTAACCAGTCAGTAGACTCACCAGGAGTGTCCATTGGCAGCAGCAAAGTGTAAAGGTGTAAATCCATTTTCATGTGAAATATTTGCAGAAAATCCTGAAGACAGCAGCAGTTTCACGCACTCTGAAAGAGAACCAAAACAGACAAATGAAGGAGTGTGAGTCTACTGCAGCAGTTCTGCAGAATCTCTGGACTCTAAATGCAAACAGAGAGGATGAGAAAAATGCAAGTAATGCAACACAAACAAACTCATGAACAAACCATGTATAAATAACTATAAACTGGTATATTATTTAAACATAATGCACATAATAAATACTTTTTACTGTTTAATGTCAAATAAATGCTCCACGCCAATGGTCCAACCCACAACTTATTCTAATGAGCTCCTGTCGCTCTGAAGAAACTATGTCCTAGAAAACGACACAGGTTTCTTAATTTTGGCTAAAAACATCATAATCATATTTAAAAATACCACCAGTAACCATCTGAAAATTGTTCAAAAGATGATCAGAGTGGGACTTTAAAATTAACTGTCTAAAGAATGACTTTAAAAATGTCTTGCGTTGAAAAAAAAAGATCATTTGCATGAAACTGAACTTACCCTTGTGTCCATTACAAGCAGCAACACACAAAGCAGAGTTTTGGTTTGTGTTGAAGTGGTCTTCAAGGGCGAGATGGTTTGGCTTGTTGTCCATGCCAGCGCTAGAGGTGATAATGGTGGATGAGGTGTCGGTAGTGGTGGTGGTGATGTTGGTGGTCGAGTCTGGTTGGTTAAGCAGCATTGACAATAAAGTGACATTTCCCTGGGAAGCAGCTTGGAGAAGCAGAGAAAGCCCGCTGTCCAGGGCAGCAGGCCCACTGCCACTAAGAGAGGGGACTACGGAGGGCCACCAGCCTGCAGGGGGAAGGAGGAGCAGCAGCAAAGGTTAAACTCGGAGATGGAACACTACAAGTGGGAGGATGTCACTCTAAGCGCCAAGTATTTGTAAGCAAGTTTCTTAAAAGTTAAATGAGACACAGAACTAATCTTTATTCCACTCAAATTCATTTGGACAGTTTTTGTCTTACAGACAAGTGGAACAAGGTTAGCTGGAAAGCTGACCACTGTAATTGTCAAGAAATCAACATACAAAAACTCCAGCCAAACTGTTTAGAATGAAAAACTACACAGCCAGACCATTTCATGTGTCAGGAATTGACCAGTTACTATGAACACTAACTTTAAAAAAGCCTTAAATTTAGAAAGACCATGAGAAGGAAGCTTAACAGAGAGGAATGGATGATATTATTTCAGTTATGTTCTACAGTTCTGGTTCTCATAAAGAGGCTGGTGCTGTACATGGGAAACAAAGGATTCTCTACATCCCTTTCTCCTTTATTGTACCAAAGGAACCAAACAATATCAGTACAACTACAGTTCAAATTTAACATGGGATTTTATCCAACTACACAACATTTATAAAATAATGACATTTAAATTAATCTGAAGAGAAACAAATTTGTTGAATTAGTCAAAGAATTTTAGGCCATGGAGTTATAATAGACCTTTATGGCTTTCATGGTTTTAGGAAAACATATTAGCATCATAAGGTATTTTTTTTATCATTTTTAGATTTTCTTAACCTAGCTTGTTCCTTAGCTGTGGTTTAACCCGACTGAAAAGCTGAAACAAAAACGGACAGCGAAAATTTGTTGACTCATTTCTCGGTAAAATCACGTTCGCAAAATGAACTCTGGATGAGGACAAAAGGCAAGTGTTGGTAGAGACTTCCAACAGCTACAGCTGCAGAACGGTAGAATCTTTGTGCAGAAAAGTATATGAACCCTGAAGAAACGTCTTCATTTTAAGAACTCTTAAAACCCACAATGTTTCCATGCATTTTACATCTTATTATATGTAATTAAATTGTAAGTTATAGAGCCATACTGTCAGCAACACTTACACACAGCAACAGGAAAGAAGAACACTTAGTTTGATACTGTTGACAACATCCTCTCACATAAACATTCACACAACTGGGAAAGAAATTAATTCATCTCATCTAATCCACTAGTTTGAAGAACCTAATGGCATCGATTAAACAGATGCAGAAGGTGAAGAAAATATAGAACACATCTGTGTAAATTTAAACGTCTTGATTACAGAGAAAAATATTGCAAAATAAAAACAAATGGAAAGCACAAACTTAACCCTGATGTGACTGATATCCAGGAAGACACAAACTACAAAAAGTAAAAGTCAACACAATTTTGAATACAAAGTGAAAGTCCTCCTAAATCACTGTATTTACGTTTAGCCTCTTTGAAGGTTAATAAACATTTTACATTCTGATCAAGTCGCAGCGTACAAGCTGACACACTAAAGAAGTTTGCATTTGGATCTTAACGGGTCAGTAAAATATGACGCTTTTTCACCCATTATTCAAGGGGATTTTAAATTCTCAATATGGTCAATATGCAGTTTAGTCATGCAGTAAAAAAATGTGTTTTGAAATTTAGGATTCAAAATTCATTCATTCAGTTTCTATAGCCGTTTTGTCTCTTTCGGGGTCACGGGGCTGCCGGAGCCTAACCTGGCTACTCATGGGCGAAGGCAGCGGACACCCCTGGACTGCTCGCCAGTCTGTCGCAGGGGTCACAATCACACACCCATGCACACTCACATCCACACCTAGGGACAATTTAGAATGACCAATTAAATCTTACAATTTTGAAAATAAAACATTAAAAAACCCACAATCAATTGCATTGTCAACTGTACTGGGTTTTGTCATTTTGAATTGTATATTGCAAAAGACATTTTCAAATTTCATGATAAAATTTCACACTGAATTGTCAATTGAGAATTGTACATTATGTTAAATTATGAGTGAAAAGAAGTTCCATAGTAAATTCATCATGAAGCTTAAAAAACAACCCCCCCCCTTGTGGTGTACCACATTACAAGAATACATTTTAAAGCAAAGACAACTAGAACTGAAAGAAGTTAAAGGAGTCAGGAGCATTACTGTGTAATGGAATTTCATCAAGCTCTCCCAGCTTCCTACACCAGCTTTGATGAAGGGTCAGAGATGCAGCCATGAAAACAAAAGAAATCTAATTTACCAAATCCAAAGTAGTTCAAAGGACTGAACAAAAAAAATTCTGTGAAGATTCATTTAAGTCTCAATGTTTGACTCAAAAAAGACAAACAACATAAAGATTGCTGGGAACAATCACCAATACAAGATTTCAGAAAATAGTGATTTCACTGTTTTAGACGGTAAGAATTAAGGTAGAGAGAAAACTGCAGAGTAAGATACAGAATCGGAGCAGCTGCTGTTACCCAATATTTTTATTTAAATCAAAATATTTGATTGCATTAATCTGTGGGAAAAAAAAAATCATTCATTTCATCTTCCACTGCAAGACCTTTTCATTTGTAATGGCTTTGTGAGGATGTCCAACAGTCTCATGAGATTGTACACTTCTTTTACCTAATTCATTTACATGCTTTTAGCCAAAGTACTGAGGCTAATCTCCTTAAACCTGTTTTATAAAGTAATGTACAGGAACCTCTGAGCTGCCCATATAAACAGGGTCAAAGCCATGTTTCTGTTCTCAACCATTTATTCAAGGCCTCAGTTCACAACCACAACCAGTCCACCAGTTCAGCTTCCGGTCCATAGTTCTACCTGGCTTTCTCCCTAATCAACTATCGGATTTAATTTCTGGATTTTCTTTTAGGGAAATTCTGCCCCATTCCTCCTCTGGACAACTCAAATCAGGAAGACTTCCTCCTGCTCCTAAGAGGATTACAAAGTTGTCTCCTCTATATCCAACGTTCCCGTCCTTCTATCACCATCTTCAGGTGCAAGATGGAGTAAGCAGTAAACTCTTCCTGCTTTGGTATACTTACCTTCAAGAGTTACTCTACCATCAGCCACAGATTCCCAGTATCTCATCCACGTGAAGCTTTGGCCCTATTTCAATAACCGAGCTCTGTCTCACTTCAGGGTAAGCTGGCCTCCTATGTCGCTCCCTCTGCATGTCACACAAACCAATAGCAAAATTCCCCGCCTTTTCTTCTCAGCCAACCACAATCATGTTTGCTTTTAAATTCATGTATGTTTATCTTTCTACGTTCGAGGCGGTTTTGCTGGTCTTCCACCTGGACCAATGCTTTGTCATGGGCTGGCCCTCAGCATCAGCCACCATCAGCGTCTAGGCCAGGGGTGTCAAACTCCAGGCCTAAAGGGCCGGTGTCAAACATGTTTTCCAATCAACCTGCAATTGAAGCTCCTTATTGGCTAAACACACCTGATTCAGGTAATCAGCAGCAGATGAAGCAGGATTTCTGGAAAACCAGCAAGGGGCCGGCCCTCGAGGCCTGGAGTTTGACACTCCTGGTCTAGGCTCGGATGTTTGATCATTTATATAAGTATAAGAGAACTGGACTTAGCAATCCCCTTGTGTTCAAAATAGGAAGTATCAGCATAATTTCCTGAATGATGAAGCAAGGGCCATAGAGAAATTTACAGTGAAGAGCAGGACTGCTTTAAAACAGGATAAATTAACAAAAAAACTCTTTTAATAAGAAAATCCGATTATCAGAATAACACGACTAAAGTTTAGTTTTTGTAGCTTTAGCTACCTTTTCTTTTACTACTTTTAGTCTCATAAAGTCAACTGTAAAGTCTCTGCTGGATGATATTAAATAGACGGAAATCCTTTTTAGAAAGTAAAAGTTCGATTGAGCAAAGTAACAAAAAAAGTACAAAATATCCACATCTAAAAACAATTGGATTGAATTTAAAATGTCGCCAAAAACAAATAGTTAATGATACAAGTTAAGGAAAGATGACACGGGAAGGAGAGCAGGAAATGGAAGGGTATTCATGACATGCTGCATGGGATGGAAAAGGGAAGAAAATGAGAAAGCAACCTCTGGCATCAGCTTCAGAGAGGACAGTGGATACGGGCAGTAAGACCGTAGAAGCACAAGAACATCTTTATTCTGGACGTTCAGCTAACCCTAAATTTTCCTAGATGTTAGCGACTTGTTGTCAGTAGAGTCAGTGATTGAGAATTATTTGACCGTATGCTTTTTTGGAGGGGGTAAAACCCTGTGTTGCTGCCAACTTAGCTTTCCTTTAGTAAGCTAGGCTTAACTCAAAAAGAAAAGCCAAAGAAAAGTGGGAAAGTCCAGAAACAGAGGTAGAGAGCAAGAGGAAGCCCAATTACCTGATGCTGTTGCTAGGAGGCTGCTTGCTGAGGAACAAGGACTATGGGTGGATGGAGGACTAATGGAGGAGGAGGAGGAGGGGGGAGGGTTTATGGACAAGGGGCAACTAACTATGGTGGCAGGACTGATGACCGGCAGACACTGTGCACATGCTGCTGATGGCTGCGGTGGGCCCCGATCAGGCCCCAGGGAATGGGAAGCAGGGCAGGCACCCACCTGAGAAGCTGTCAGGGCTGGTACCAGGTCCAGGGCAGGTTTGGGTGGAAGCTGGGGTGTGGCTGGTTTTAGCACAGCCCCAGGGGAACGGCTGCTGTCCCCCACCACCTTGATGGGTGGATGAGGAGGAGAAGGGGTCTGGCTAAGCCCTGGCTTTTTGGGAGGTATAGGGGGAGGGTTTCCTCTGTCGATCCTGGTAACTGTGGGCGACTTCAGACCAATAGGATGGTTCAGGCGCCCAGGAAAAGGTCCTCCCTCCGAAGCTGAGTGGGGAAGCCCTGGACGGAGTGGAACAGCCCCTCCTGCAGGGGGGCTCGTGAAGCGTGACAAGACCTGTGTGACAGTATGACGCGCTTGCTGCCTAGCAGCAAAGTTGTCACGGTTGGTAGGAGAGAGGTCACGAGCTGGGGGACTCTGGGATGAGGTACCATTTTGATCCTGGTCCTGAAACTTGTACCGGGCTGCCTGAACACGGGGACTGACCCCAGAGGGTAAACCATGGGAGGCTTGTCCCTCGGTGCCATTCTCTGTCTGTCCTTGTCCTCCCGAGCTACTGTGGACGATTCCCCGGCCAGTCGTCTTTGGCAAGCTCAGCCCCACATAGTTGGCAGGAGTTGGCTTGACAGGTATAGCCAGTGGGGTCTTTTTAGGCCCCTCGATCTCAATAGGGGGCTGGTCTGTTTGGCAAGATGCTGTTTGAGAGCTAATAGGCTCGGTGGCTACAGAAACGGAAGTCAGAACTTTAGGTTTTGGTAGAGTACTTGTGGTAGCAGCAGTTTCCACCTCCGATTGAGCTGGACTGGCATCCTTTTCATTGCCCCATTCAGTTCTGAGCTGCTCCACCTGCTGCCGGAGGCTCTGGCTCTCAACTTCCTCTCGGCCCAGTCTTGCACGCAACTGCTCACGCTCTGTATCGAACTCGGACAGCTGCTTTTCCATTTTAGCCTCCATCTGTTGGCTCTTCTGGCGCTCATTGTTCAGCTCCTCTTGGAGTTTGCCCGAGGAGCGACTCTCTTCATCCAGGCGAGCCTGGAGCTCATCGAAGCGCTGTGACTCCTCCACCACTCGTGTGGCAAGCTGCTTGCACTCACGCACCAACATCATAACTATGTTCTTGTTCTTCTCACGCTCGTCCTTCAGCTGTGCCGTCAGCTTGCGGTGCTCCTGCTCTAGACTTTGAAGCTGCAGCTTTTCCATCTCCAGCTAGAAACAAACAGAAAGGCAGTTTTGTAAATGTAGCACTCACTAAATACACAACACCCAGAGCTTCAGCTGAAATGTAGACATTAGGTGGTGAACAACAGTGAAAACCAGTAATTAGACAACATGTTAAATTCATTAATTAAAATGTATTTTCTGTAAAAGCTTTTGGTCACGAGTTTTGGACAGCTGTAACACAAGAAGTTGGGTTTGTCAATCCATTAGATGGTGGTTTGATCTCAAAGAGCAATAGTTGATGTGTCTTTGGACAAGACTGTAGACTGCATAAGAAAACTGGACTGAGAGAGTGCGATGTCACCTTTAGAAAAATGCCTTACTTCCGGCTCCAGTGAAATTAGGCCAAGGACCGACGATTAAAACTTCTTTTCCCGGTTGAGCTCCATAGAAGTCTATGGGACTTTGGCCTCATTGGAGCCAGCAAGTACTTCATGTTTAAAATGCTTGGAGGGAGGGGTCAGTCCAATTCTCATATACAGTCAATAGGCAAGATGCTGCTTCATGTTGCCCTTGAGGCATTTGTTAGTATATACAAGTGGTAAACTGTGAAAGTCTGTTAAGCACAAACATCTGTTACAGTACTACTATAGATTGGCCTTTCATGCCTTGATACACAAAAGTAATTAAACTGTGATCAGTGTTACAAAGTGGCTAAGGCTGCACACATTTACCTACAGTCCTATTTTTTATCATTTCTTTCCTCTTTTAACATGTATTACTGTATTTTCCTGTGTATAAGTCTCTTTGGAGTATAAGTTGCCGCAGCCAAAAATGCAAAGTAAAAAAGGAAAAATCATTTATAAAGGCACAATTTTAACAAAATAAGAGACCAAAAAAAGAGATCTCATCTTGAAAGGCGAATCATAATAACGGAATAGACAACATTAATAGACTAAACATATGAACGCTTCACCATCGTAATAAATTAATGCTTATTTAGCGTCATCAAATATAGGAGGAATCTAGTATATTGGTGCAACATGTGAAAAATTATTAATATAACCATAGCAAAACAAAAATACTAGCAAGTCAACTAAAGTCGTTACATCGTTATAAATCACTAAAACTGTTGAATTCTTCATCCTCTGTGTTGCTTTGGAACTAACCCGTTGAGCACAGTGTAAGACTATGCGGCGCTTCTTCTGCATTTCTGTCAGTGGCAAACACTGTTACACAGACCTACAGTGCCCTTTTGTGGTTGTTATTTTTTTAAAAATCACATTTAAGTTGAACCTGAAAATGAGTCGCATCCTTGGTCAACCTATGCAAAGAAAACGTAACTTAATTAATGTATGCACACGCCTATATTTGTATACATAATGTAAATTATTTCAGTCGAAATCAATGCCATTATGTCACACATGCCTTAAATACCTGGAAAAACAAATTAAAAGGTATAATTGATTTTAATTTTGATTCTAGGAATTATTTTTGAATGCTACTTTTCAAGCACAAAACGCTACAACAGTTTAACTAATAGGCAAATTTGCAACTTATTTGAGTACGCCTTTCTTTACACAGTGACATGTGTTGATAATGCGGATGGCTTTGTAAAATAATGGGTTGGGGAAAAGAGCCCAGATCATGAGCTCAGAGAGACGATGGCTCTGCATACGGTAGAATTTCCATGACTCGTCACAGCTCCTGCTCCTATATTTGGGGCATCAACTATCTTTAGCTGGGAGCTGGTTAAACAGAGGGTAACAGGGCTGAACTGTGGCTCTTCACCCAATTGAGAAGACTCTGCTCTTTGACGAGCATCAGACAAAAAAGACGACATCCTGCTGTCCCATCACAAAGTGCACCAAAGTTTCCCTCCCATGCCTCCCACACATCATCACCAGCTGATTGTGAGAAGGAGCGTGAGGTTTAATCAAAGGCAGCGCACCAAGGGAACAGCAGTGTTACTCTAAAGAAGCTGCTACTACTTGCTCCTAATTGGGTGAGGATTTTTGTTCCCCTTGGTGCAAATTTAGAGAGACTGTGAAAGTGTTGACACAGTGAGCCACAGCTCATTGTGTCAACACTTTCCCATGGTGCTTTTTAAAATCCAGGCAGGACTCACACAAAATTTAAAACAAGGTTACCTGGTCTTCTTTTCCAATATAAACCTATCACAACAATGCCATCTGTCAGTGACAGCGTGTTCAGCAGAATGTGCTCATAAAACATATCCTGCAGCAGCATGGAATAACAGGTTTATCAGACTAATATGCTCTTCAGTTGTTGCTGGAGTTTATTGGTGGAAGTTTGAACCAACAGCTACAAGATGTGTCTTTTTTTAATTAATCAACATCAATTGTAATATTTATTCTAAATAAATAAGATCACAATTGTCTTTAGGATAGTTGAGGAAGGCTGTCCTTTTCATAATTTGTCAAGACAATACAACTCTGGAGCTACAATCAACACAACAATGGAAGACAAAAACAAATGAAAGTTTGTCTTTGTGCATTAATAAAACACACACAAAGCACTGAGAATAACATTCATTTAGCTTCCTTCATCTTTTATCTTTCCTTTAAAATCCTATTCCGATCATCTTTTGATCTGTTTTCAAAGCCTTCCTAGTGGTGTATTGTGTAGGCCTACATAGTTTCTGCAGAGTGAATGTACATTACATTATCTTAGAAATTTGCCTCTGCATTGTTGGCAGGACCGTTGCCATGGAGTAAGCCTGCACAGATTTCCCATGATCCCTTTGTTTTTATGCTCTCCTGCTAGCTTACAGGCCCTCAAAACCCTAATCCAAAATTAACAACAAAAATGGCGAGCAATGTTCCAGCGAGCAAACTATCCAGTTTTGATCCAGATTGCAGCTAAGACGAGGAAAACAAAGACGTACATGGATCTATTTGTCTGCAAATGGATGCATCAGAATGAAGCGTAGCAGGGAGCTTGTGGCCAACCGATTGTAGTTTGCAGGAAGTACAAGCTTTTTTAAACTGCATTTTTTGTCTGTTCCTGATTCACCACAATTTAAATAAAAAAAAAATACTTTTAACCTTAATTTTCTTTAAGCATGTCCTTCAACATGAGAAAAGTGCTACACGATCATGTTAAAAACACAATTTTCATTGGAGGGGGTCTTTAAAGTATTCTGTTGTATTAAACGTTTCATTGCTACAGAGTTCATGGACAGGACACTACAATGTTCTGTGTTTTTTCTCACACCGTGATTGTGGTGGCCTTAAATCCGAACATACATGATAACCCTTTCATCTCAGAGGAGGAAGAGAAACGGCTTCAGAGGAAAATAGGACAGTCTCAGCCAACATCTGGCTACCCAGATAATCAGGGCCACCATAATCCTAAAGAGATCTGTGACAAATCCACGCACGAACACATTTAACACAAACTGAGCTGACATTCAACTTCATGCAAAACAGCATCCACAGTGTGACCAAACAATCAGAGTCGTAACCTTATCTTTCTTATACCTTTAACAGATTTCTGACTTGTCTACCTTTCTTAAACTGAAGTGAGTCATAAAAAGTAACACCTATAAATGTTGTACTGGTTCTATTCCTGCAATGACATGTTAGTTTAAGGTCCAATTTTAAGATTTCTATTAACACTGTAGATCAGTTATGGCTATTAGGCATTTATTATAATTGAATGTGCTTCTCAAGCCCCACACGTATGAAGAACGTAGGAACTTTGTCTCGTTTACTTCAAGACTCAGTTACATTTAAATTAAAAAACAAGCAGGCTGGACATGGTCAACAGAAAACAGCTACTTGTCATAAGAATCATAAGAATTACTGAATATAAAACACCAATGAATAGGGAGATGGCTTAATGCCTAACAGCCATTGACTGTACACGAGAATTGAACTGAGTAACCCCTCCCCCCTTGTGTTCCAAACAGGAAGTACCCACTGGCTCCAAGAAGCCAAAATCCCATAGACTTTTAACTAAACAGTTATTAGTCATTCTACTGGTCAGAATAACCATTCTTGTTTTGCTGCCTTTTTTGACACGTTCTTGATAATCCTCTTTTTTAAGGATTTTATTTCTGGACGGCAGGTTAATCAAGTCATAAACTAATCAATCGGATGATTGAAAAAAAGGTAGGTGGTCTCACGATGACCGTTGTGCACTAATCACAACCTCGGACCAATTACAGATTACTGATAATGTCTGGCTGCAAAATTTCAGCGGCCAAAAATTGGGACTGAATTGACTTCATTTGGTTGGAGTTGGAACAAAGTTCTTTTCTATGGGTGATGTCACACTCGCTCTGTCCAGTTTTCTAATACAGTCAATGCTTACAGCTCAGTGAATTAAACAAACGTAGGGTCTTAAAAAGCAAAAGCATCATTTTCAAATGCAAAAAACTCCTTTTTTCTCCAGCAAAAATCTATGAAAACTCTCAAGAGTCAATGAATGTACCACAAGTTTTAAGGTCAACACAATGGCTTAGTTGTCTGTTCCCTCTCAAATTTTATTAAGGAGAAAGTAACTGTCTTATGGTGTCTTACCTTCTTCTGGCGGCTCTCAGCAGCGGCAAGTTGGGCCGACATGCGCTCTTGCATTTTCCTGCAGTGACCCATGACAGCTTCCAGTACTGAGATGGGACTGGACCCCAAGGACCTTCGCTCATTTTCACCTCCTGGGACCCTGCACTCAAAGTCCCTCTGAAGTGCAAGAAAGGGGTCGGTTATGCTGTAGTGTCCATAGCGTTCTTGAAGAAATGCCTCCTTTCTTTGGGCCTAGAGAAACACAAGACAACAAGAGCTTATTTTCATGTTTCCCATTCTGCAATATTTTTTGTATATCTTATTGTATTAAAAAGCAGTGATATAAAAAATACAACTGCTGATATCTCTTCGTATGGAAAAGAGAGGAACCAAACAAAAATAATTTAACACAGTCCTCAATCCCGCCCAGTGATGGTTCAAATCCCAGCTGGGTACTTCCTGTATGAAGCTTGCGTGTTCCTTAGTGTGACCCATCTTTGAATTGCTGGGATTGGCTCCAGCAACCCATGCTGAAGATTAAGTGAGCATAGATAATGGGCAAATGGATGGATCCCCCAAACCTCCTGTTCTTTCTTCTTTCACTAACTCATGCAAAGATTTCATGTTGCAAAAGAACAAAAGATGCACCATCTAAAAACATGTCTTTCGCGTTAAAGTCTATTTTAGATTAAGTTCAATTCATTTATAAAGCTAGGTTCACAAACAACTTACAATACAAGAGGCTAGCAGCAAGTACTGGTGCATCTACAAGCTGCCAATAACATTTATTTCTGACTGTTGTCATTTTAAATACCCATTGCAACTCATTAAAAAGCAGGAAAGAATAGTTTATCACTGAAAAAAAAAACATTTGAAAGAAAATAAAAATGTCCTAAAGAAAGAGAAGAATCGATAGCAGAAGTAGATGATGAATGTATTGTCTATGGTATGAGACTGGAAAATTCCTCCACTGCATAGCAGCAGCTTGAATGTTTATCATTAGTCTTTCAGCTTGGTCGTTCAGCAAAATGCAAACAGAATACTTCCCACTTAAGGAGAGGAAGCTTCTCAGCAGTTTGATGGAGAGATGGCAACGAAGGAAAAAAACAGAAGAAAAAATGTAAAAAATCAATCATGACAAAGTCATTAGTTTGCCAAAAAACTGGACTATATCAAATTTAGGTGAATTATGAGCTGTGTTCGGAAAGGAAAAGTACTAAAGTAAAAAAAAAAAAAGGAGTACTTAAAGTAAAATTAAAAACTAATTAAAAACTACAAAAAGTGGAACGTCACTTTTGCGAGCTTGCCACGCTAACGCAAAAACGTCTGAAACCAACATTTTTTATCCTAGTAGCCACCCAATGATGCTTGGGGAGTTAGAAGGCATCAGATGTAAATCCCTGGCACATTAAGTTTGTAACTACTAGAGTTTTTTTTGTTTTGTTTTAAAATCATGATGGAGGCTTCTTCTTGAGGTCACAGATGAAAAAATCTTTGGTTGTGGTTGTAGACTTAACCTGGTCCCATTCATTTTTTGGGAGTTCCACTTTGTCCAAAATTCATTTTCACCAGGTACAAGGCAGAAGGTACATGCACATTTTGGTGAGTTTATGAGAATGTGGCGGGGGTAACATTTTTGATCAAAGCTGCAGTAAGGAAAAAAAACTCCAAACTATGCATTTGGAAATTTTATCAAAGTAACTTTATGTTTTTACTATTTGCTTTGCTTTTATTGTTAACTTGCCCTTAATGCTCAACTTTAATTTCCCTAACACTAATTTAAATTTGTTAGAAAAAACTTCCTTTCAGCCATTGTATACATATATATACAGATTTTTCTTTCAGTAGGAAAAGTAAAAAAAAAAAAAGAAATCAAATAGAATTGCAAATCCATTAAAGGGCTGGTATCAGATCCAGGAGGAACACACTGAAGCAGCTTCCAATCAAAATGAGATGTGGTTCATACCTAAAGGAGTTCTTCAGCAATCTACGTTAAACTAAGTTAGGATAAAATAGTGATCCAGTGATGCAGAGAGAAAAGGAGGCTATTACACATTTGTAACTTTAGAACCCTTTCCAAGAGCAACAGAAGAGTGAGTGAGTGAGACATCAGACCGTTCAGGCATGACCGTATCGACCGTTCAGGCATGCAGGGTGAAGGGGTTCAGGACACTTAACAGGAGGAAGAGAAATTATGTTTCAGTGAAAAAGCACATTTTAAAGTTGGGAAAAACATGGAGAAAGTAGAAGATAAATGAAAAAGGTGAGTAATGACTGATAAAACGCAGAGCCAGAAAGACTAACGAAAGATGAAATCAGAAGGATGCTGCCCAGCTGGTTAAAGACGTTACCTCAGCACACAGTAAAAGAAGCTCCTGAGTGTAGAAAGGAACAATGAACTAACGGGCCTGACATGGAAGCATGAAAGAAAGGAATGTGCTTAAAGGTTATTTTAAAGTCTGACAATGGGGATGGTTCTCAGCTAAGTAACACAGCAGCAGGAGATCTGAAATGTACAATGTGGTAATCCTACAGGAAAGAGATTTAACAGATTCACCTGCTGTATTTTGACTCTCTTTACAGAAGAGTCTAGTGGGATTAATTCAGATCAACAAACAGCAGAGCCGGTTAGGTTGGAATTTCAGACAAATTGTGAATTTTGTGGTACAACAACCAAATTGTGCACAAATGTACATTAGGATCCTCTGTTTCAGAAAAACAGAAAAACTGGCAGCCATTTGTAAAGACAGTGGCCATAGGCTGAATTGTTACAAAAATATCCAATATCTGTTTGCCCCAATCTCAACAATTTTAGCTCTTTAAGCATAAAATGTAGTCTTTAAACTTGAGGAAAACTTACAGAGTACTATTATATATAATCCCCCCGCCCCCCCCCCCAAAAAAATACAGTATATAAATAAATAAATTGTGGGTTTTGAAGCATCCATTTACTCCACATTCTCTGCATGCAACCTCTCTGAGCAGGGTTACTTGAGTAGTAGCATTCCAACAGAGCCATGTCACGTCTCACATCTAGTTCATTTCAGTCTTGTTCCAGTAGCCCACTTTTCGTCGAGATGTTGTGGTTCCCAAGCACCTGACGCAGACCTTGTTTAGCCTGGCGATGTCTGAGCTGGCATGACACGTTTTTCATTTTCTCTCATATTTCTCGAGGTAGGCAGTAGCATTATCAGTCTTGCCTAAGAACCGTTGGATGATGTTAACAGCACCTGTTGTTAATTGCCACTCATTGCATATTCTCAATATTTACTGGGAATCGAACATCTTCTGGGTAGCATGTGGAGATCAATACTGCTGTGCTTAAGCATCTGAGCTATTATCTGAGCTGATCCTGTGCTACCCAGTCACCCCTGTCTGGATGATGTTAGTAGCTCATCATCATCGTTATTTTGCAGGTATCAACCCTGGGGTGACCCTCAATTCCTGCGAGTCAGTCCTGTGCTTAAGCATCTGATTACTATAACCACTAGTAGTATTTCCTGCAAACTGATCCTGCACTTTACAGCCGCCCCTGTCTGGATGATGTTAGTAGTGATGCTTTTTTTTTTAATCATGGATTTTCTTGTGGCTAACGTGTCTTTTCTGAAATGGAAGATTCTAAAGTAAACCCATGCCAAATTTGGAGCTTGTGGCAATAAATGCTGGATAATTTTAAAACCCGGTTCCACTGAAAAACTTTCCCATCAAAAACAGCTTGTGCAAAAGCAGAGTTTAGTGTTTAAACTAAGAATAAAAACAATTAATGTGATTAACGATAGCTTTAGTACACTTGATCGTGGTGGGGGGTGGGGGTGAGGGCATGCAATGCTTTCTAAGCTGCCATGATCATCAGTCTTGATGCTTTGACGGGGGCAGAAGAATTCCATTTGACAGAGCGAATCACACAAACGCTGCAGGCAGATCAGGCTCTTTGTACAGGAGGGCTAAAGTCAGGCGAGCCAAAGGCAGAGCCGAATACATTTGATTAAAAGGAAGAATGAGCATTTAGAGCAAGAAAGACGGGTAAACTGATCTTCCTGTACGTCACTGTCAGGAATAGTAACAGAGATGGGGCAATTCAGAGAGACAGATGAAAGGGAAAGATGAGAATGAGCCGTGTAGAAACTCCCACCAATAAAAACGTTATCATTTTCTGAATGTCAAGAATGTAAGGAATAAAAAATCAAGTATTTTGAAGAATATTCAAAAGAAGTAATGAGAAAACAGTTTCATTCTCTACCTTAAGGAAAGACATTGTGTGCAAGCCTGAAGATTTGTCATGTTTGTGGGTCTACTGGCACCCCAACAGTTGGGTTGTGCCAAAGCGCCACAGAGGGTTGACTGCTCGCCATCCCTCCGCATCACTCATAAACTCTTAACCGTCAGGACCCAGTTACAGCCAACACACTCCAGTACAGTTGGAGGCGCCATTTACTCCAACTATTTCCTATGTTCCAATTTATGCATGTCTACAAAAAAGCACCTGTATATATTGACAGTAAACTAATGGAGCTTTTAACTTGTTTGCTTCCACTTTCATGCCATCCAGCCTTCAATTTCTTTGTTTTCTATAATGCTGTATGGTTTTAAGGGTGTCTAAATTCAGGTCTTGAGGGCTGGTGTCCTACATGTTCTCCAACCAACCTGTCATTGAAGTTCCTTGCCTGGTCCAGGTAATCAACAGCAGATAAAGCAGGATTTCTGAAAAACCAGCAGGAGGCCAGGCATCGAGGCCTGGAGTTTGACACCCCTGGTTTAAGCTAAAAATACATCCCATTTACATTAGTGTTGCCAGTTATGGAAGCATAAAATCTAACTGAAACCACGATAAGGCAGATCCATAGACTGTACTTGAGGACTGGACTCAGTGACTCCCCTCTGGTGATCCAAACAGGAAGTGCCCAAGAAGCAAAAATCCCAGACTTCCATAGAGAAAAAACAGTTTTTACTCAATCATTCTATTTGTCAGAATAACCATTCTTGCTCTGATGCTTTTGTTAACATACTCCTGATAATCCTCATTTTTCCTGATATTCTTTTTAATAGTTCAAGTTATTTAAGCTATAAACTAATCAATCAGATGCCTCAATAAAAGTAGGTGGTCTCAAATCTCACATTTGAAACATCTGATTAACAGATTGGGTCGGGTGTGGACTTCCAACAAGCTCATTCCTGGTTGGCAAGAGTGGTTGTAACAGAAGCATTGACTCAGACCGACTCAAACCAATCACTGCTTACTGACATTGTCTGGATCCAACATGGCGACATCAGTATTGCAACTGAATTGACTTTATTTGGTTGGAGTCTGAAGTAAGCCATTTTCAATGGGTGACGTGACGCTCAGTCCAGTTCTCAGATACAGTCAATAGATGTATTGTTTCCTTTTGCCTGTGGAATAAAATCTATGCATTTCTTAACTGCGATCAGAAAGAATGATTCCAAAATCAATCCCTAATTCGCTTTGGGTGTTTCTCCTGTGGTGAAAGTGGGGGTTAGCTTCCTACTCTGGAGAAATTGTAGCAGTCAGCAGAGGCAGTTAGCTTCCTTCACTGACAGTAGTGAGGAACTAGGCCGTTCTTACATAAGCAGCCCTGCAGGGGAGAAAGGGCACCAACAATAAAGCTAGGATGACTGATTCCTGCTTCCCCCGCTTTGGTGGAGGTCATCTGCACATGTGACAAACAAGGTTATGTTCTGGAATAGTCAGCTGAAGCAGTATCACATCAGTATGGCTTTGAGAGAGAAAAAAATACCTTGAAAATGTTTGTTCTTTTGAATAATATGAAAGTGAAAATATAACCTGTCATATATATGAAGGATTTACCAGTAAAAATACACAGATGGAACTCATCCTTATATGTTTCAGACTGGAGGCTAGTGGAGGATTCTCACTTAGTGACAGCTTTCTTCACTCATGTTTAATGAGTTCAGCTGAATCCACAATGAAACTTTGATGAAGCCCCAAATACCCTAAGCTTACCCACACACAGATACACACACACTGTACATCTTACTAACAGTAGGGACAATAAATATAAACCCCCTTCATATAGTTGCATCTAAGGTACCTGGCTTTGCAAAAGCAATACTGGATAGTCTAAAAATAGGTAATCCCCATGTGAATGAATACAGAGACCTACTTTGTACAGTCATGTGATGCTTCGTCACAACATAATACTGAGCTTTTTTTGCATACACTCAGTAGCAGACAAATCAATGGGTTCTACTAAGTTTTTTTCTAATAAATCATGAGAATGCACAGACTGACAACCAAACTGAAAAGCAAAAATCTTAGCTAGAAACTGATTAGTCAAAACACTTAAAACTCACCTACATCCCTAAACATGCAGAGAGAAAAATGGAAAACAAAACACAAAAAACCCAATAATCTAACAGACGCTAGAATATCCTCCAGAGTACCAGAGAAAATAAAACTTTTCCTGTCAATTTCTTTTAATTCACCAAAACTACAATTCCAAGAGCCCCACTCCTTCACATATGCATCATTGAAAAGCCCTAAATGTCCTCTGTAGATTCCACAAAAGAGCTCATCCGGTAGTATGCAGTATTTGGGAAATATTTAGGTTTAGAATAAATGTCTTGCTGGTAGTCAAGCGGGTATGAGAACTAGCTGATATGTTGCATCAGCAAAAGTTTAATGTGGACATAGAAAAATATTCCTTTTGTTTTGTTTTGTTTTTTAAAAATGACAGGAATTTAATTGCATCGTGTGATTAACTTTGGTCCATCAGTTTCAAGTCCTTCCTCTTCAGATCTCATCACTCAGGCATCCTGACTGGAAGTTACAGTTCCCGGCCTGTAATCAGTTAGCCCACTATTTGTCCCTCCTAATCCGCAGCCATCGTGAGGCTTTTTCTGCAGCCTCAGTCCCTGAATGGCTTTCCATTCACAAGACCCTGTGATTACAAGGAGACTATAGGCTCTATAGAGTGTATTTCATTCAAAGCTCTTTTCCCCTACTTCCATTGGCACCTCCATCTCTGACATGGCTCCACCAACTCAACATTTTTCTCTCTCTTCCTTCCACTTAGGGCACTGTTAACTCAAGCAAGATGACCTGCTTTGAAAATTCTCAGAGTGAACCATGTCAGTTCCCAGGCTGATATTTACAATGTCTCAGAAGAGTTGGAATTTTTTCCTCAAGTCCACCCTCGGCTGCCTTAACTGTTCCCAGTAAGTCTGGCTGAGCTCCTGGTCTGAGAAGCTCATTTTGTCCTGTTCTTAAAAGAAAAGATTTTGTGCCTTTGACAGTTGTAAGCACTTGTTTTGGTTGATACCAGTAGTGATGGACTTAAATGTCCTCAGCACTTTGTCATGGTGCCAACATTTGCTACCATTTCCAAGTGCTCTGGGACAGCTGCTCAGGATGTGTTTCATGTTTCTGTGCCAAGGCACAAGGTACATGCTGGAGTCTCCATGAGATCTTCCCATCTGGTCCATACACCCTGTTGCCCCAATCCTTCTAGTCTTCTCATGTAACTGCTCCTCTTGTTGTTCAGGTTTCACCATTTCTGTAGCTGGGTCTTGCTCCTCAGTCTTGTATGACCATTGCTCAGAGAATCCAAGACTACGGGACGCCATTGGTGTCTGAACATGTAAATAAATGGGTGAACAAGAATGTGACCAGGAAGTGGTCACAGAAAGTAATATACAAGTAAACTTCTTTTACTGTTTACCTTCACACCAGTTCTCTAAGGTGTAGCTGTTTCCGCTTAACCATTGACGGTATCTGAGAACTGGACTGAGTGAGTGTGTTCCTGAGGCATCTGAGTGGTCCGTTTATAACTTGAATAATTTGCGCTACAGAATGGTTATTCTGACAAATAAAATGACTGAGTAATAGCTGTTTATGTCCCTATAGAAGTCTATGCGAATTTGGCTTCTTGGAGCCAGCAGACACTTCCTGTTTGAAACACGTAGGGGGATTGGTTCCTCAGTCCAGTTCTCATATAAAGTCGATGTGCTTAATCCACAGCCTCCTGTGCCAATCTCTTGCTGCTGGATTTGACCTCAATACTCTCAATGCTTCAGATAATCGTGTCTTTGCATTTTCTGTACTGAAGCACCTCCCTTGCTTTGGTAACCACAGACTCCTTATTAAGGCTGTTGATAAGTAGCATTAGCTTGTTCTTGTTGCCATAGAAGGTGACGCTGCTCAGACTTCAGGATAAACCACAAACATTCTGTAAATGATTAATAGTCTGCACTTTTCTACCTATCCAAACACTGCTACTCAGCTAAACTGTAACTTAACCCATCTGAGGCAACTATATACTAGTGCCTTACCCAAGGACACTCCAGCATGCCACACGGGTAGCTGGGTTTTAAAGCAGCAACCCTTTGGATGGTAGACTGGTGCTTCCCCTCTGAGCCACAACTAAATGACTCAAAAAAGAAAGACTCAAAAGATCATTTCAACGTAATGGATGCTGTTAGAATGCTCATAGACTACACAAAACACAAGATTTATCCAGCACAGGCGAGCATTCACAGGAAAACGTTTGAACACACCGGGGCTGTCCAGCCTCTGCCTATGATAGCTTTATAAACAGAACTCAGGGAAGATAATTGCTGAAAAAAAAACATACTGGAATTGAGCAAACAAACAGACTTTTCTTGATGTGCAAGCACACATACAGAGCATGACTTGCAGCTGTGAGCAGGACTTCTGTTGCCCGGTAGAGTCAGCTTCTTGCAGACTATTTTTATCTCAAATGTCACAGCAAACAACACAAGCTTGCTGCTTGATTGAACCTCACAGACACTGTGGGCAGAAACACAAAAAGCCGTGAATACCTAACAGGCAGGCACAAATGCCTATTATTTAACCGTGTGCATGCACATGTGTGTTTGTCAGTTTATAGGACAATAATAGACGTATCTTGCACGTGGATCCAAAAGAAATCTGCGTCACTGCTGTAGTTCCTGTTGATGCTTTCAATAGTTAAATTCCTATATCCACGAAAATAAAACGGTACAATTACCCAATAGTATACAGAAATATCTCAACGTGCACAGATGACACATTACTAGTTAGCAATACACACATCAGTCAAGGTTTTAGTGACAAGTGTGTCCAAAGGTTTGACTGGTGTGTATAAACACACAGTACACTGCTGATGGGTAATTTATTTTTAGTTTTGGCAGCAGAAACAAAACTTTGGGGCTCGGATCCAACAACCTCTCTAATATCACACATTTAGTTGATATAATTTGAGAATCACAGAGACTAGAATCCGAGGCCACCTTGGCACACGCACCCACACAACCACACTGCCCCATCTCAAACAAAGACAAGTGCAGATGTTAAATAACACTGTGATGCTAAAAGCACGACCAAACTGTTAAAAGTCTACATTCGACATCTCCAGTCAGTGCAACTCTTTTGTGGAAGTACTTCAACCAGAGTCTCAAAGGACAACAACAGTTCCTCACAAGTTCATCACACAAATTAGTTCAAAATATGTGAATTATTTACGATCGTAGCACAGATATCCAGAATGTCAGATTTTTGTTCTAAATGGTCTCACTTTCTTTTATAGGAGGATGCTCTCACAGGCCTTTTTTTCCACTAAGGGGTCCAGTCCAGTATTTTCAGTGTTTCCATTATAAAATGGACCCATTAAACAGTACCGAACCGTACCTCTAGGAGGCCCCCATCAGTTTTAGGTCCATAGAAAAGTGAAACAAACTGGTTGGGCCAGAGCCGCTGTAGTTGGCAGAAGATTGGCAGAAAGTGATGACGACTAATAGAAAGCGCTAATGTAATTGTTTTTAGCCATATATACTAATATGTTTCAAAAAGAATAAGAATGAAAATTGTGAATGATATTTTAAAAAAGCGCCCACCATGTGACTTCCCAGAACCCCTTGGAGGTCTAAATCCTGAAAAATTATGATATTAGTGATGCAAGGAGCAGCTACATATTTTTCTAACAACTCGTGATTTGCATAAAATGTTTGGCTACAGAATATTCCTGTAATTTGATCAGCTTTTCACACTTAAATGTTCAGGCTTCTTGATCATGTGTGATGTAAACTCATGGGTTAGCACTTCAGGCAGGAAAAAAGCCTCATAAGAAGTAGAGCGTGACAATCTGTCCATTACACCAACTTGTGAAAGAATGATGAAAAAAATCCTGTTAATGTGAGAGGACACAAGGTTTATTTCACAGTGATTACAGGATGGACAGGCTTCTGCTCGAGCTCCTAGTGGGACCAAAGAGTATCTTCGCTCATCATTGTGAGCGAGCCTGCCTGCACCCAGATTTCCTGAGAACTGAAGCGATTATCTACCAATGTTTTAATAGCACATACTAGAAAGAAGGTGGATCTGATTCACCATTTGTACCATTACCCGCTTATTTAAGTTTAGAATTTCTCACTTAAAAGAAGAAAGAAGACAAACGTGGACTGAAGGAACTTTCATCACTGAGACTGAGCTGACTTGTAAATGTTCACCTTTCAGCACATCCCTTCTGGGGTCGCCACAGTGAATCAGCTTTCAATACTTTGCAGTTTGACAACCACCAGCAACAACCACCGGATGTCCTTCCTGACATAACCCTGTGTTTTATTGGCTGGAGACAGGCACAGGGACACAGAGGATTGAGTTGGGCATTAGCGTGAAGAGTCTTGCCAAAGTACCCACACTAGATATTGCATGCCATGAGAAGGCTTCCTGCCTGTCAGTCCGACAATCAACCAACTGAGCCATCCAGCCTCTACTTCGAGACTCTTGTAAATACAAGTAATTAGAGGTTAATAAAATATTTGTCACTGGTGCCTAATTCATTTGATTTTATGCATATGAATGATTTTATCCTATTATATCTGTACATCTTTTACAGAAAGCCATTCGTTTTATTTTGGCATTCTTGTCTTCAGAAACAGAAGACAATCAGTTGACTGTAAATGTGCCTATTTGTGTTTTATGGTGCAGAATTTAACCTTAACCGTGCATTTTTTATTGATGTTATTTATTGATTTTTTTAATGACAATATCTATTTTTGAAATTATAAGGCAAACCAGACTGTAAGGTGAATTAGGAGAGACAAGAGAGTTAGAGATAAGTCTGTCAGTCAGTCAGACTTCATTACATTAGCCACGTTAGAAATTTCCCAATAGCTGTTGCCTACTACTACCACTACTACTACTACTACTACTTACTGGTACAGCTAAAATAAATGTTACTGTGACTACGCTAACTCCAAACCTTGTTAGTAACACGATAAAAAAAAAATGATGCTGATGCTCACTCTCAAGCTCTGATGCATGAGGAGCATCACACACATGTAGGATGACGCAATCTGACCTTCATCTCTGCAGGGTGGAGCTTAATTCTGTGGAAACACAAATCCTGGTTTCTCTGCCAAGACCTGGCCAAACTCAAAGAATCTGGTGGGTAATTTCACGTGCCTCTCTGGCCCAGCGGAAAACCCGCCTGGTGTGAAATAGAGGGTCACATGCAGGCCACAGTAAGATGGCTGCCACTGTCTAAAACTGTTACTTACATGTGTGTACACAAAACTCTAGTGGTAATCCTTCTATAAGAGCCATTATAGTTGGGTTTTATTATGAAGAGGTGGGAATAATCTGTGAAACAAGCTGGTGAAATAAAATAAGCATACCATCAGGCTTCATGAAAGAAAACACAACTACCTTTAGAAATATCCCTAGAAGCAAACTATGTCACTGAACATCTAAAAGAAAGCAAAATATGCCGATTCAGTGTTGAATATTTCTGTTCTGTTCATTTGCAAAGTATTCTTGGGGAATAACATTTACCTGAGGTACCACCTTGAAAAATGAAATCAGTAATGACGAGTCTGACGCAACAAAGGAACTTCACATTTACAGGACTGCACTGCACTTCAATCAATGTGGACTTTTTTCCTTCTGGAAATAAAACTAAGTAAAAAGGGTTTTTATTTTTGATCATGTATTTTTTTTAAATATATATTTTGTTGAAGTGGGAATAAGTAAAATTCAAATGAGCAAAACAAATTTCACATGTTAGATTTGTTTAAGAAGAGTAGAAATTGTTCAGCCCTGCAACAGACTGGCGACCCATCGAGGGTGTACCTCACCTTTGCCCAACAACAGCTGGGATAGGCTCCAGCAACTCCATGACCCCAAAAAGGCTATAGACCCAATATCTAACGGTAAAAAGCCAGATTTGATTTACTGATGCTCTTTATAGACCAAAACAATTACGAGTAAAAAAAAAAATTAGCCCACGCCTAGTTTTGTCCACCAGTTAGTCCACCAGTTGAGTCTGTTTCACTCTGATGCCTCCACTTGCAGACAAATAGATCCATGCACGTCTTTGTTTTCCTCGTCTAAGCTGGAATCTGGATCAAAACTGTACAACTGGATAGCCCCAATGTTGCTCACCCTTTTTTTTGCACCACTAATGTTAGGTTGGGGTTGTGAGAGGCTGTAAACCAGTGGGAGAACAAGTAAAAAGGGTTGATAGGGAATCAGTGCAAGTTTACTTCTCACCAACAATCCCACCCACCACTCTGAATTTCAAATGAACTCCTGCCGCTCTGCACAAACTGTGTCCTAGGGAACAACACAGGTTTTATTATTTTGGCTAAAAACTGTATAATCAGACCACTGGGAACACTTTTACAATTGATAAAAAGATAAAAAGACTGAATCTTTAGCTCCTGGCTGTCTTTACATTCTTTTGACTACTAAAACTCTTCAACCCGTTGACGCAAGTACCGTAATTCTGGCGGATTATAAAGCAGAGAAAAGTAGCTTTTTGATGATATGCAACACTAAAGTGTTTACACAATCATTGTAAATCTACTAATTCTGTTGCAGAGAAAAGTAGCTTGTGCTGTTATGCAACACTTTACGTTAGTAACGTGATGCATATCAGTGCAAAGTCGATACAAAAAGGCGATTTCCTCTGCATCAGAAACAGTTGATTTATGTTGGTTGCATAAATGGTCGAAGAGTTACGGCATGTCAAAGAGCGTGTGTGCTATTTAGATGTAGCTGGAGACATCTCCGATGTCAAAGGGTCACTCCAAATTTCCAGAGACACAAGGGCATGGCCTTGTGACTGATGCATGGAAATAAAGAGCACACAAAAAGTTTTCATTCCAAATTTATCACAAGACAAACTTCATAACTGGTTCTGTGGGTTCCAGGAACCAAAGAACAAAAACAGCATTTTAGGAAAAATGGTATCAACACATAAATGGTCAAAGGAAGCATGCTACAGACTCTAAGCATTTGGAAACATTATAACTTTAATTGTGGATTATTTTTTTATCTCACCAGCCCTGCTAAGAAAACAGTTTGAAACTGTTACATTTACTATAACGTTTACTATAAACCTTAAAAAATAAAAACTGTGGATACGATGTGGCTATGATTCCATCATTTCTTTTTCCAGATAAAAATACTTAAAAATATTTTTGAAAAAGTCAGAATGGTGAAATGGCTTCAGAATAATGCCTTCTCTCAAACTCAACCAGTGAGCTGCTCTCTCAGGTTCCTGCTCAGGGGTAAACACACCAATAACGTTGACCTAACAAGTCATTTGTTTCTGCAGGTTTGATTAAGAATTGTATATACAGTATAATGGGAGCGGAGCAGCCAGTGTGGATCGGCCTCTAAACAAAGCAGCAGCTGGGCCAAAGCAGAACTCACTTTGACACCCACGTCAATTCCAACCCCCCAACGCACTGCTAGCACATAGAAATGAAGCTTATGATGAACACAGCACAGAATTGACACGTTGAAAAGTGATGGACAGGGTCTATGCCTGGCATCCTGCACAGCAGATGCCACCGAATGCTTGTAAACTCAATTCTGTTTGCCACCTTCCATTATTAGAGAGTGAGATGGCGATGAGAAACTGCAGTGATGCACAATCCACTAATGGCTGAAATGGAAAAAGAGCTAAAGGTCCTTTGTTTCATCCAGACACACCAAAAACCTAAAGGGTAACTGTTCCAACACCACATAACTTTTCAAAACAATAGTGTTTTTTTTTGGTCTTTTATTTTAAATGAACATTTTAACCACAATCAACAGTTTGGTGTTGCAAACTGTTATGATGTTACTGTGTCAAAGGATTCTAAAAGGTTTTCACTTTTGGAACAAGGGCATTTTAAAAACAATTATAAAAAGAATGAATTGACATAAGGAAAGACTGAAATTGAAAAGGGGTTAACTGATTTTACTGCGGTCAAACAGTGCTTTGATGCATGAGAAGTGTATTGTAGATATTCAGCTCAGAGCCTCAGCATCATGAGCCTTGGTGACACTTATAAAACTAACTGTCTTTTATGCAACTTAGCTGATTCGAGGTAACCTAATTATTTCAAAGGCCTATTCCATGCAAAATCAATTTTTTGAACTATTAAGTGTATTATAATGTTCATTTCTTACAAAAAGAAACCCCAAAGCAGTATTTTAATCCATTGACCCATTTCTGAGTATTCCTATAAAAATCTGAACTCCGAGCACCAGCCCCTCCCACCCCATAAAAACGAGCGGGGTCTCACGAGCTGATGTCACAAAGTGAGAACAGCACCTTCCAGAAAGAGTCTGCGCTGCCAGCACTGCCCCCAGGATAACACAAACTTTCTCTGCAAAGCTAGAGGTGATTGTCTAAATGATTACATTTTTTTACACAATATGCACATCCGTCTTTGCAAAAGTTCCGATGGTGAACACGCTGCCGAGGCCGGCTCTAGGATGACGTCATGAAATGGGTGGCACCCACAAGGAGTCAAAGGCGGTGCCTCAGAGATCGAGTCATCTTACTTTCGGGTGGGAAAATGAACTCAGAACAATAACTCACATTTAATTAAAAAATTCATTCTTTTGTGTGCCAAAAGTGATATATTATCAGATACAAATAGATGGGCACCATCTGGTGGAGGGGGCACCATATTCCAATGTAATGCTAAGGATTGTTTTTTTTGTTTTTACAAGTTTATAACAGTTTGACACGCCACTGATTTAGCTTAAAAATAAAAAATTAATCATGTAAAACATAAATAACATAACTGAAAAGTTTAATGTAATCAATAACCTTGCCTGGTGCGGCACCCCTCCTTACCTGATGCTGCCGCTGTCTAAGCTAGCTGAAGTAGAGGGTGGTGTTGGCGTTGTTAGTGCTTTTTTAAAACTTTAAAGATGAAAAAGTAGCAAAACAAGCCCTCAGGGACAGCTTTAAGCCTTTAACAACTGAAATCTTTAAAGCCTCTATCAAAACCTACCATGCTTCCTATGGAATAAGTTAAATGGTGGTGCAGTGGTTAATGCTTCTACCTCTGAGCATGAAGGTCTGCAGTTCTAGCTCCTGCTTGGCGGGGAAAATATTTTAAACAATAATCATAAGTGGTTATTATTCAAGTTTTGAGAATTAAACAAAATAAATATTTATTGCAACATATTCCAGCTGAAAACAAATGTTAGCTGTACATTAAAAGACCCAATGTAAAGAAAAAAGGGAGAAAAAAAATTATTTTGACCTTATATACCCATGATAAAAATTTCAAGAATCCTGTGACTTAATCCCAAAAATGTCAACATTAACTAAGGCCCATGACTTGACTTTTTTATGCAGTTCTCTGCTGACTGAAACACTGACTGAATTCCAAATGCAAAATGCAAGACTAAAAAAATCAATGATCATTTGATCATTACTTTAAAAATTCAATATTTATTCATCAATTCCATCGATTTTTCTGGAAGTGTAAGAATTTAGCATTTTGTTAGTTAAAATTACAATACATTTATATATAATTGTTTTAAAGTCGTAAATAGAACTGAAGCAAGTCCAAATCAAATGGATTTAGCGTTTTGGCTGAATCCAATCCTTCCCTCATACTGTATGTGTTGCTTCTGTCAGCAGCCGAACTAAATGATCAGCTCTGATGAAACAGCTCAACAGCGTAACAATCAAGCTTAATGTAGAGAAGGTTTTTTTTTTTTCCTTTTCATGAAGGTCTCTCTGTGTCCCTTATTCTCTGTTAACCTGAAAGTGGCCCCCACAGCTGCTGCTCTCACTTTGCTCCAGCTCAACACCCACACTCTACTTCCCGTCATAAGAGGGACACACGACCTTACAGCTGTGTGTATGTGTGTGTTAGGTGAAGACAGCGTAAGAATGAACGTTTGGGAATTGTACAGAGACATCAGCAGTAGAAAAGTTGACCACAGCATGTATTGGCCATTGATACAATAGACTACAGGGTACTTGTCTGCCAACATCTGACCTTTCCCATTTAAATCAAGATGCAAACAGCTAAATGATTTTCAGAACACAATTTTCCAAGTTTCTAACTGAGGACTGGAGAACACAACCAAACAATGAGGTTTTAAAGGATCTGAACGCAGTAAGGATGCGGGTCAGTTGAGCATCATTTGATTCTGAACTCTTGAAAACTTCCTAGAAACATCTTGCATTTATAAGATGTTGTTATTGGGTTAGGCATGACCTGAAACAACAATGAAAACAAATAAAACACAATGAAGTCCAGACAGTCTCATTAATGTAGTGTCTTTGTTATTACTTTATGATTTGTAAAACCTTTACCAGAGACTAGCCTTGAATCATATTTTGAGTCTAATTAACCACCAACACTTTCTGCTTAGTGAAAACAAAAGTATGAGGCCCTGTTCTATGAGTAAAAATGTTATAGCGGTTAAGAGAATTAAGAGTGTAGGGTAGTGAGAGGAACGCTTGCTATGACCTACTTCCTAATCACTTCACCAATCATAGTGGATCCCAGAGACGGATTTTCCAGGATTCCACAGCAGATACATAAAAACATGCAGAGCACCAAGAAAAGAGAAAGGACGGGGAGGTTCTTCACCAGCTGCTCTTTTCCAGATTTATTTCAAACCCGTTAGCATACCCAGTTAAAACGAGCTTCTAGGAAGCACGGAGAAGCAAAACGATCTTGATAATAATCAGTGCTGAAACCCAACCCATGACAATAATACCCTGCTGACGGATTCAATGATGTGCATCTGCTATACTTGGGTCAGACCTCCAGTGTAGCTCACCTGGCAGAGAATGTACAACCTGTGCAGAGACTTCCGTACAGCTGTCCCTTCTGGACCCTCAGCCAGCCATTCTTTCTACACTCATGTTTAGAAACTGGAATTCATTTTCAGGTTCAATTGAAGAAATGCTCCAGCTACAAAACAAACTGCTCCTTAGCCATTTTATTGTATTTAACATAAAATAACTAAATAAAATAAAGACAAGAAAATACACACAAAGCACACATCCTGACAAAGCTGTTCAATTGCATTTTTTTATTATATCATTTTTT
The DNA here is from genome assembly GCA_014656515.1 of Oryzias celebensis. Classification (NCBI taxonomy): domain Eukaryota; kingdom Metazoa; phylum Chordata; class Actinopteri; order Beloniformes; family Adrianichthyidae; genus Oryzias; species Oryzias celebensis. Next base: position 24,911,982 of record BNCR01000006.1, on the reverse strand, counting down.
TTTTAAAAGTGTAAAACTGTAATCTGGATGTTTTTAGTTGACTAATTATTTGGTCAAAAGAGATTTAACCCTTCTTTCAACCTGACATTCTTTTAACTACCTATTCAACCATTTACGCAATTCTGAAGAAAAGCAGCCTTGTGCTGATATGCAACACTTTACAGTAGTAAAATACTGACACAATTAGTGTAAATCAGCTGATTATTAGTGTTGCACATTGGTGGAAAGATGATATGAAAAGCAGCTTTGTCAGGATAAGCTGATTCAGGTTGGTCGTGTAAATGGTTGAAGAGTTACGGCATGTCAAAAAGAGGGTGTTTGGGCAACACTGGCAATATCCCTGAAGTTAAAGGATTCAAATACACAAATCCTAGAGTTTTCTGTTGGTTGAGTCCAACGATGGTTTGGAACATAGTGGAATACTGATTTTGTTTTTTGTAACAAACCAATAAAAATTTAGCTTTAGAAACTAGGCAAAATTCAGATTCTGTGCACACACACTGAGACGTGCTCTTTAACTTTGAGACTGCACCGCCCCCGGTACAACCCCATACTCAGCATCGACTGACTGCACTACAGAAACCGTCCCATGAAACTGGTTCAGCCAATGGACAGTTCCACTTCCACAAGCTGGGGGTGGGAGACTATCCATAAGAGAGGCTTTTCAGCCTTTCTCCAAAGGGGTATGTAAGTGGATGATGATAAATCACAAGCCTGGGATCTAAGAGGGGGGGTGGTTGCTAGGCAGCCAACAGATCATAATAACATGCTGATTGGAGAGTAAAAAGAACAGACTAGGCTCTTGATGCATTACAGTTGTATATGGAAACATTTCGTTTGGATGTACGAAGGGTTTACCTCTAAAAGTTGTGCCAACACACACACTGTTGTCAGGCTGATGGACACACAACAACATCAATAAAATGTTCTACAATGTCCACTAGTGATCTTAACAATGAAGTCCAATAATAATATCTAAATTGAATGAAGTCTCAATATGATTAGTCATTAGTTGAGAAACATGAGACACAAGTAAACCAGAATCCACAAAAAAAAGTCTCCTCCTTCAAATGAAGATATAGAAAATGTTTAACATAACAGAGAGTACACTGGGATCTCAGTCCTTTTACATCTGAAATATTTATATACTGAAATGAAAAATTCAGTAAAAGTAGGCCAATTTTGACAGAGTGGAAATCCTGTCAAAGCATTATAACTGCTTCAGGGGAATAAGAAGGTAGCAAGCCCAAAAATAGGTTGATTCAAGAAAACAAAGGGAAGAAACAGGTAAAACAGACAAACATTGATGACAGAGTGAGTGAAGGGGAGGAGGGGGAAACTGGAAAAGCCCAGCAACAGGGCATGCTTTAAATAGCTAGATGGTAGGAGATAACGAGACACTAGAGGAAGTCCGATGCTTGGGGCATGTGCTGTCTGCAGTCAACATGTATCAACCCAGCGCTGACAGCAGCTCTATTGGATTTACTAGTCATATGGACAACCACATGACCCAATAAAGCCTGCTGTGAGAGGTCAGATGGTGGAGCAAAGAGGACTACCCAATATAAAAAAAGTACGTACATGGTTCTCCAAAAACCATGGCACCTGATGGTTCTGCAATGTTCTATAGTGTAATATTTAGAGTTATACCATGGGCTTTAGTCGATTCTGCCTTAATGCCCGTTGGTAACCAGAGCAGCAGAACCTTAATAAGTGGAAAGACGTTTAGTAGACAGTTTATCACAACAGCATAACGGTAGAAAAGATCTCTGCTCTTCATATGTCTCTATGATGGACATGCTATTATACATGTCAAATTTTACCATCAACAGCAATGTTGATTTTAGAGTTTGTCGTCTGTCTCTCTGTCTTGCTTACCTTATTGCTTAATACATTTTATAAATCGTTTTATTAATAATTAAAGAAATAAAATGTTTGTTGACATACATGTAATGATCAGAGTAATTGAATGTTTTTTCTTGTACTCGAAGTGATTCAGTAAACTACTGATGGACTTTGTGACACCATGCATCACATGGACCACTACTTGTAAGAAATGATTTAAAAGTAAAAAAAAATAAAAACAAATACATGTTTAAAGTATTAATAGTCGATTTCAAATTTACTTCTTTCATAAGGGACCGTCGAATAAGCGGGATAATGCCCTTCAAGGTCTCCACCTCGAACATTTGAAATGTTCAATTTACAGATTCTTTTGAGCCTGCTTTCATTGGAAAGGGAGTAGAGTTGAAACTAGCTCACTTCTTATTGGTAGTAGTGCCATAGAAACATTGACTCAGATTGACTTGGACCAATCACTGTAACTGTCATAAACTGGTATCAAATAGAGGTGTCCGTATTGTGGAAAAATGGCATCTGAACTTACTTATTATCACTGCAGCCAGAAGTAATGCGTTTTCTATGGGTGACGTCACAATCAGTTTGTCCAGGTCTCTTATACAGTCAATGGTGCAAACATAATAAATCTATTAACTATGAACACTTTGAATCTATAACTACAGCAGAGGGAAAGAACATGAAGATCAATGATAGAGAGTACTGTCCAGTTTTTTTGATTAAGTATTTCTAAAGGGCTAAATCAATTATATGAAAAAAAAACAGATACTTCAGATGTCTGAATAAACTACTATTGCTTTTTTAACTTTTGGCTGTAGGAAATTAAATGCTTGATTCTAGCTGTGTGTGCTGAGATTCACTTCAGGTTATATTTCTTAAGGATTTTATTTTTTATCTAGAGTAAAACTGATGCTTGTTTCACAGGGAAACCATCCCACCAAGTGAATGTGACTATAGGACAGGCATTCATTCTAGCAGACTATGTCCGTACATTCAACGTTGCCCACAGAACCTGAATAAATAAAGACTGATTGGATGACTACATCATAGGTCATCTCTGCAAAAAAAGCACAAATACCATAATGCACTATATTAAAATAAGTTTAGGTTTGCTTACAAAACCAAAATAAATTGTAAGGCCATCTCTGTGAGTACTTTAAATGTGTTTTTATATAACTGTTTTATGTGAGCAGCAGCAAAGCCTGTGGCCATCAGCCCAAGGCATGATCTGAGTCTGTGATTCATGGATGTACCCACTGTGACTCATTGAGCTAATCCGCCAAAACTTGCCTTTTATGAAAACTATGAAAGTCATTCCATCAGGCTGAAAATGGTCTGTCTTCATGTTTCCTGGTCTGAGAACAGAGTAGAAAATTTGACTCTCCGAAAAGCTCCTGGCGCAGAAGACTTTGAGCCCTGTGTTGGTCAGTCATGGTTATTCATGTGATGTCTCTCATTCTCTCTTTCCTTCAGGACAAAGCTTGATGAAGTAGATCAGCCAGTTTTAGCAACACGCTCATTCATCTAAGGCACCAAAAGCCTTTTCATAACAGACTTCAAATACAAAATTGTGTCAAATCTGCCAAAAACAATTCTAGATCTAATTCTACACTAAGAAAGTACTTAGGGAGTAGAAAGGTGGTTCTGGGGGAGTACTAGCTATATGTGATTAACTGCCAACAAACCGGTAAGCCGTGATATTAAAGCTTGTTAGGTAAATGTTTTAGTTGATCAAAGAAAACAACAGGAAGTTTAAGTGACACAAAGAGCCCAGCAGCTGGTGTCCAGATGAGTCTTATCTTTTGGCTGTTGGGAAATAAGATATGGATTGGGGGCAAATAAGGGGGTACATTTGAGAAAAAAAAGCTGGAAGAGCAGACCAATGAAGTGGGACTTATCCATTTAGTCGCACTGCCCCCACTGGTTAAAGAAGAAGCCATGGCCTTTGTTTATAACAGTCTCCCTCTGCATGTCAACCCCATGTCATGCCGTGGTTGCACTATAAAAGCACAATGTCTTTGTTCAGGCTCCGCTCCCCCAGTTGCCAATTAATGCAAATCCTCTGGGGCATAAAAATCCGCCTTAGTGCGCCGATTCCTACAGGACTCCACTGTAGAAAAAAAGAGTGTAACTCAATGTGGTCAAAACGGGTGACATGTCAGAGGTGAGGCTCAAAAACGTTGCTCTCTTAACAGCAATAAAACCAATGTGATGCATCAGAGCTTATATTAGTGTATTTTCATAGAGATGATAAGGGCAGGTATGGAGCGACCTGAGTGTCAGAGACATCAACAGAAGCTTGTATGACCACAGCATCTTCTGTTATTACAGATGTTACACCTCTCCATCTGGATGTTCAAGCAGCACCTGCTTCCCCTCCACTTCACCTCTGACACTCCCTCTAGAGGCAGATCAGAGACAGAACAAAAGAATACAACACAGCAAAACAGGATGTTTCAAGAGCCAGACGCAATAAAGACTCCTCAGAGACCAAACGACCGCTTGAAAGGGCTTTCAGACAAATTATTGTGAGGCTTCAGATATAACTGTGTCATTTTAGTGCTACTTTCACTATTTTCCCATCATTTCTTCTGTACATCTGTCCCTCTGTTTGTCTCCACCTCCTTTTCCTTTCAGTGGGCTTGTCTGCAGTGGAATAAAGACGCTCTTTGTCTTTTAGCAGAATACTGCGACCAGCAAAGACAGGAAGCCTACTCACATGAAAACTGGGCAGGACATCAACCCACAGGTAAGACAAGATCATTCAAGGCTCCTCATAAAGTGAATTAACAAGTATTCAGAGGGAGAACCATAAAAAAAACATAGAAAGGAGGTCAAAACGTTCTCTTAAAACCATTCACATTGCCACTCAAGAAAAAAGGACAGCAATAATGAACCAGAGGAGATGAAAGATTCAAATTACTGTCTGAAGTCAATGCTGTGTTGCTGACCAAGACATTTTGTCTAAATTTAGTTAAATCAATAGTATTCCTGCCACTTTAGCTTCAACAAGAGAAAAACTGAGGCATACGCCTGAGAGATTCACTGCTTTTCCCCAGCAAAAAACAAAACAGTCTCTCTGCAACGTTGTACATTAAGGGCTCACAACTTCAAAATACAGATAACTTTAATATAAAGTGTGAAGAAGGACATTTGTTCAGGAATAACATTCCAGCCTCTGTAGGAACCTCCAGCACCAAAACAAGACAGTAACCGCAGATCAATATGTCATCCATTAAAACTGCTGCCACTGTTCATCTCTGTGCTGTTATGCTTATCAGCAACAATGAAATGACCATTAACAGAACAGTTCAGGGGCTGAGAAGGAACATAGCATTGCAAACCTTAACTGTAATGCTGCTCCTTTAGCACAGCGCACAGAAAAAAACTGGTTAGTACGACAGCAAGTAGTCTGCACGAACACCACGGCACCAACACTGATTAAAACATACCTGATGGGAAACCTGACTCATCTGTTTATTCAGCAGCACTTGAGAAATAACGTTTATAAACCAATAAAATTTAGGAGTAGAATGAAAGTTTTTCTTCTCAATGTAATTTACAAAACCCCTTCTACCTTTGAGTTTGAGATTGCATTAAAAAAGACAAGGTTTGACAAGGTTAGTGTGTTGTTTGGACTCACTCTCAAAGCCTCTATGACCAAGTCTCGGGCCTCCAGCTCCCCTTCCATGATACTCAGCAGGGTGAGCAGCTCCGGCTTGCTCAGGTTATCCATATTGAACTCGCATTTCTGCAACAAACACCAGAAAATATATGTATATCAGTTAGAAGAATAGACATTGTCAAACAATAGCATGTGGAAAACAGCAGTTTAAAAGTTCAGACTTCTAATGCATGCTGAGTAAATCCGGAAGGCCAGACTAAAACTCCTCAGCTACATAAGTGGTCTTAGCATGCCAACAGTGGACAGCTATTAAAAAAATAAAATTAAATCAACCTTCACTCATATTTTATTAATGATATATACTCCAAGAGGCGGAGAATTACATTTGAAAAGCTGCAGCTACTTGTTGGGGCATTGATGATAAAGATCAACCCAGCCATGAATTAGAACACTGTAGAAACGTTCAGGAACCTGCATTTATGCCCAATGTGTGCGTGGGATAATATTTACAAAACGTTACACAAAATGGATCAAAAGAAGAGCAAAGCTTAGTACCAGATGTACCACCACGGGACAATCTGCAATGAAAACACACCCAGTTTGTTACCACATCTGGAATCTTTTCCAACAATTTCATCTTAAATCCTTCAAAAACACCAAATAAAAATGTAGTCATCATGTCTCCACAGGAGGGATGTCCAAAGCCAGGCACAAGGAAACAAACAATGAAAATCGTGTCACTCCATAAGGCTTCAGACAGTGGTACCCATCATGCTCCGACAATCCATCAAGCGGTGCGGCTTTGTAATTTACCAAAGTGGTAAT